>OX411557.1:40836358-41436358 GCA_948146395.1 Fragum whitleyi
TTTGCTCTGTTCGCTTGCTTGAAGTGTATTTTGGCTATGTAAAATGGCTGGTCGTGGTAAGCAAGCCGGTAAAAGTAGGGGAAATCCAGGAAATAAAGTACCAAGTCAGATCAATAACAAAGGAGGGTCGACAAACATGGCCGCCATTTCGGCGGGATCCGGACAAAGAGAATCACAAATCAGAGAGGAAACAAATGGACAAGCCAGTGATTGTGAGTCTATTGTTTTCAATAACGACAGTGAATCAGAAACAGGATTTGAAACAAAATTGAGAAAAGAAAAACGAAAACGTGTCAACACTGGTGATAGTCAAAATGCAGGTGAGAGTCCAGATACATTGAAATCCTTGAGTAACAGTGAAAAATTCTCTCTTATTCTCGAAAAATTAAACATTAATGAACAGTTAGTAAAATCATTTAAAGACCAGCTGGATTCAGCAGTGGACACCTCGAGAGTCATAGATCTTGAAAACACTGTATCGGCTCAGGAGAAACGCATCACTGTCCTCGAATATAAGTCGATCGATCTTGAGGCTCAAACCCGTAGGAAAAACCTTATATTCCGTGGTATAGGTGAAAGTATCCAGGAAAATTGCGCACAATTAATCACCTTATTTGTTCGCGACACAATGAAAATTGATGACTATATAACTATTGATAGAGCGCACAGACTTGGCAAGTTTAAAAACGGCTCAACTAGGCCTATCATCGTAGCGTTCCGCGACTACACAGATACTGAACTTATAATGTCGTCTGCTAGAATCCTAGCCGACACACAGTTCGGCGTGAGCAGGGATTATCCACCTGAGATAACTCAAGCTAGAAAAGCCCTATGGCCAATCTACAAGGATTTAAGATCGCAACACGGAACCGCTAAAGTCAAAATCGTTTTTCCTGCCAAGATTATAGTAAATGGTAAGGTAGCAGAGGACATGTTTCCTAACTGGGACGAATATGTAAACACATCCCGTGTCTCGCCCTGTATAAACACTCAAACTAATACACATTCCGCAGGTAATATGCCGCATACTAACAAGAACTCCAATAAACAGTCTCGTCATAAGGAGCGTGTAACTTCCTCGCCAAAGTCAGGAAATTTCTCACGTCCAATGGCACCAAGCGATGAACACACCCAGGAACAAGGCATGAGCCCACCATCAAGCCAGGCTAGCTTCCGCCCATGGAAATCTCACAATCCACCAAACGACGAAAATCGTGAGTAGGACAGGCACGGGAAAATTCCTGAAAAAAACAATCACAGTGTAAATATCTCGCGCACAACTATCGAATGTGGATTTATTAACGCCAACGGTCTCAAAAGAAGGCTCCAGTACCCCGAATTCTTAGAATGCTTAAGCAATTACGACGTTTTTGGCATTGCGGAAACTAATATTGACCCACTCGACGTTATCAGCGTCCCAGGCTTTGCTTTTTACTCTAAATGTAGAAAAACACACCGGACACGAAAATCAGGTGGTATAGGAGTGTTTATCAAAGAATCTCTTTCTCAATATGTCAAAGAAGTGTCAACTGACTGTGAATACATTTTGTGGGTAAAATTTTGTAAAACACTTTTTTGTGTCGACTCCGATGTTCACATTGGAATTGTTTATCTTCCGCCAGATAAATCTAAATACTTTAACGATAATGACCTTTCTCAGATGCAAGATGATATAGCAGCAAAATGCAGCTCTTTTAAAAATGTTATTATAGCAGGAGATTGGAATGCTCGGACTGCAGAAATGAGGGATTATGTTGAAAATGACAATTTTCTGATATCAGAGTTGTCATTGGAAGACAATAATTCCATCAGCGCAGACAAATTGAAAAGCCTTGAAAATGTAAAATTCTCTTTAAAAAGAAAAACTAAGGATATAAAAACTAATGTCCACGGTTTCACTTTCATAGATATATGCAGAAATAATGAGCTATTTATACTGAATGGACGCTTTGGACGAGACAAAGATATCGGGGAGCTTACATTCAGAAACACATCATTGATAGACTATGTCATTTCATCAGTTGACTGTCTTAAGATGGTGGATGACTTCCATGTAAAGGAAACTGATCCATTGTTTTCTGACGGTCATGCGCTCCTTGTATGGTCAATGAATATCCAAAAGAAAAGTGAAACAAACAAGGTCAATAAACGACCCAATGCCAGGGGTGCTCATCGTTGGAACGAAAAAAGAGCTGAACTTTACAATGAAAATATAGATGAAAAAGAACTAAATGAAATTTTGAACTATATACAAAATCACCAAAGTTCACCAGAATCTATAGAAAAAGTAACTAAAGACATAGGAGAATTATTAAATAAAACAGCTTCTAAAACATTCATAAACACCAAAAACATTAACAAATCTCCAAATAATAAACAACCATGGTTTGGTCCAAAATGTAACCAGAAAAGGAAAGCTTACAATAAATGCAAAAGAAACTTCTCAAAAATTAAAAGTCAAGGCAACAGGGCAAACCTAAATAAAGCCAGCAAAGAGTACAAAAAAACCATGAACCATTTTATCAACGCCCATAATCAAAAAACAGCCAATAAGTTGAGAAAACTAAGTACTAAAAACCCAAAACATTATTGGAAACTGTTAAAAAACAAAACAAAACAAGAGAAAAAAGGAACAACTCCATCATTAACCGAATTCTACGAATTCTTCAAAGATATAAATGCAAATCCTAATAAGGAAAATTTTACACCACCAAATGATACAGAATTTAACGACATTGATGAAACTAACCTTAACACTGAGATAAGCTATGATGAGATAAATAAAGTTATAAATAAACTAAACAATTCAAAGGCTGCAAGCCCGTCAGATAACATAATCAACGAATACCTAAAAACAACTAAAGATAAATTTTTGCCAATCTATAAATTCCTCTTCAACGCAGTCCTTGAGACTGGTCATTTCCCCCAGTCTTGGCTTAATGGAACCATTCACCCTATATATAAAGGAAAGGGTGACCAAAAAGAACCAGGAAACTACAGACCCATCACAATACTTTCTTGCCTAGGTAAGGTTTTTACTGCAATACTTAATACAAGACTTACCCTTTTTTTGGATGATAACGATATCCTATTGCAAAATCAAGCTGGATTCAGAAAGGAATACTCATGCTCTGACCATATCTTCACCCTAAACTGTCTTATCCAGGCCCTGAAAAAGAGAAAAAAGAAAATTTTCTGTTGTTTTATTGACTTTTCCCAGGCCTTCGATAAGGTATGGAGAAATGGCCTGTGGTACAAATTATTAAGTTACAACATCAAAGGAAAAATTTTTAATGTCATCTTTAATATGTACCAAAGTATAAAGTCATGTATTTCCGTTGATGGACAAACTTCATCGTTTTTCCCCTGTGAAAATGGGGTAAGACAAGGTGAGAATCTATCCCCTTTATTATTCTCAATTTTCCTAAATGACCTTGAATCCCACCTTATCATCACTGGTAGCAGTGGAATCTCATTCCCATGTAACCTTGATGCAACAGTATGGCTGAATATTCTTGTTTTATTGTATGCAGACGACACCATTATTGTTTCGGACTCGGCAAATGACATGCAAAATAGCTTGAACAGCTTTAGTCAATACTGTGATCAATGGAAACTTAATGTGAACCTTAGCAAAACAAAAATTATTATTTTTGGGGCAAGAAATGTTGAAAATTATAAATTCTCACTTAATAGCACTGATATAGAGATAGTTACTACATACAAATACCTAGGACTCACCTTTACAAACAATGGTTCCTTTCTGAATGCCAGAAAAGCTCTTGCTGAACAGGCTAGAAAAGCCATGCATTCCTTATTTATTAAGTCTCAAAATCTTGACCTCCCAATAGATCTCCAGCTTGAACTTTTTGATAAAACTGTAGTCCCTATTTTGCTCTATGCCTCGGAGGTCTGGGGGTATGAGAACCATGATCTTCTGGAAAAAGTACATATTGAATTCATGAGGAAAATAACCAAATCAAAGAAATCAACCCCCCAGTACATGCTGTATGGTGAGCTAGGGAGATTTCCCCTATCAATCAAAATTAAATCAAGAATGATTAACTTCTGGAACAAATTAATTTGTAGTACAAAAAACAAGCTCTCACAACAAATGTATAAATTTATTTTGAATGATACAAGAAATGAGTACAAATGGACTTCATATATAGCTAATATCCTTAACCATACAGGCAATGCCATAATATGGATGACCCAAAACCACAACAAAGTTAAACAAATACATAAAATTATTGAACAGTCACTAAAAGACCAGTATATGCAAGAATGGTCAAATACCACTAGCCTCTCAAATAAAGGTAAAGCCTACAGAACCTATAAAGTAAATTTTTGTATTGAGCCTTACCTTAAAATATTGCCCAAAGGTCTAACTATTAACATGTTCCGATTCAGAACGTCTAATCACAAACTTCCTGTGGAAACAGGAAGGTGGAATGGGACGGCCCTCACTGAAAGAAAATGTAAACTGTGTCAAGAATCAAAAATAGGAGATGAAATGCACTATCTCTTAAGTTGCCAAGCATTCTCATCTTCCCGTACATATTTCCTTGGTCAGGAAAATTGTTTAAACAACACATACACTTTCTGTAATCTAATGAGAACAGAAAATGCTGAAACTCTCGCAAAACTAAGTAAATTCATGTCAAAAATAATGAAAGATGTCCAAAAAATTCAATAAGAAAATTTCTCAAAGTCAAATAATCAAAAGCTAAATGTCTATCCTAAGAACTCTAACCAAGAAATAATAATAATCTTAGAATAAGAAATAAATCGATTAAGTGTGGTTTCCACGAAAATGAGCACCTATGGCATATATCCTTAAAGTATTTGCGTTATCAAGCCTTGCTATACCTATTCTAGAATATTTCCTCTTTTTAAGCAGGAAGCATGTGCATGGATTAGATCTCACATAGGTGGTGTCTGATCTTAGCCCACGCCTTCTGCTATTCCATTCAAGATAGTGTACCTAAAAGTTTACTGTAACTAGTAAATAAAAAAAAAAAAAAAAAAACTAAAACAAAAATGGAAGCGCTCAATACTTTTAGCCCTTTTAGCGCACAGAGTCAAATGTACATGTACACACACATATTCAGTGTTGTCAACAGATATGATTTTGCAAAAAAGTAAGCAGCCCGGCAAAGCAAAGCTTGAAATTTAGTGTTTCATTTTAAATGCATTCTAAACATAAAGTGCTAAATTTTATATTGTTTAATCACCACTTGTTTTAGTGGTCAAAATTAACTAAGGAGGTGGAGATGGTAAAGACAGAGATCAGAAAGTACATTTGTGCAAGCTGATCTTAGTCGATACCAGCTCCCAAATCTCAGCTACATTCCGCAACGGGAATGTGCCTTGAGCAGTATGAAAATGGCAAACACTTCCTCATCAGTATGCTTATTACATATATTACTATATGAATGCATGAGTGGGAAACTGACGCCTTGTTGCTGACTGTTTGGAGCAACTCATAATATCGAGGGTTTGGCCCAGCACTGTAGTAAGTGCCTATATATTAATAGGCACTTGCAATAGTGTTGCGCAGATCCCTGGATATATAAGATCTATTCATGACAACTAAGTCTATGTCTTATCTTCTATAAATTTATTTTACAACAGAAATGTATAAACAGCAGGAAAAGGGTTAGGATTGGTTGGGGTGTTGTTTTATTTGTCACAAACTATTACCTAATCCCCTATCTTTTCTCAACTCTAACTAAATTCTATGTGGAAGTAAGGATGCACAGGCTGGGAACAGCCTACATAGACATGCGAGCTGATCTTGGTCCATATTGTGTGACCAAGCTTTGTTAGTGCCAACAGCAGTGAACGACATGACTCTTTTTAGATTTTATCTAAATGGCATTATTTATCTTATACTAGTGTTAGCCGTACGATGAACCACCTGTGCAGCCTAATGTGGGTCAAGCAATAAGCAATTTCTAATTTCATTAAACCTTAATCTGTGAACCACCCCAGTGAAAATCAATGGCATGTAAATTTAACAAAGTCAGATCCCTTAATTAGTGATTGAATTCTTTGTTTACCAAACTACTTGCATAAGGTAGCAGGTCATGTGCAGCATGATGTGGGTGAACACAATGGGCAACGGCCTAATACTAAACTTGGTTCTAATTCTAAACTTGTATCAAAAAGCAACATTTAGATCTACTTTCACTTTTTTTCCTTTTTCTTTCACTGGAACCGAGGAATAAAAGGATTGCAGATAGTCTGGAATGTCAATGTTTGGACTGGGTGGTTTAAAAATAAAATAATGAACTAGAACTTACCTTGTAATCCATGAATATTACTTCACAAAATCCCATCTAATGACCGTTAAAACGGTCAATTTTTGTAACTAGACCGCACTTGCTATAAAAACAATTTTTGCACGCACAGAGAAATCAGGAAACGCATGCCTCGTGTTAAATTAGACTAGTCACGTGATTGACCTACATAAGGTTGCATAACACGGTACCCGTGTGTAAAAATACGGTATCGGCTTATCGGTTAAATGATGATGTAACTAAAATTCTGTTATATATATATCACACGCGACTGTCAAAGCGTTGTAAAAACAGCTCAAATTCGTCACAAATTTTCCGTTTATTTACCCTTTGGCAGACGACGCAATTCTGGTTCTACTTTTTTTCTAAACCTTGTGGGAATCTGCATAGGCGTAACTAGGAATTTTATATCTAAACGCACTCAGAAAGCAACCACCAAAGATATAGGATAAAAGCGGTTTTTTGGTCCGTGACAAGAGATGAATTTTAAGTATCCGCTCCCCTTCAAGTTAATGATTTGATCGTTGCTGAGTTACCAAAGCATCGTAACCACAGCTTTAATAAGATGTAGTTACGATGTTGTGATCATTCATCGACGACATTTCCGAAAGAGGTTTATTACAAAATTGCGTAATGTACGCAATGTGAGCTACGGCACTGTTGTAAATATTACTGTAAATAATAATAATAACAATTATAATGTTAACAAAGTACAAATAAAATTGTTTTCCGAACTGACGTGATGAGCGGGGGTTGCGTTCCCAACTTTGTACGATTGACACTGGTGGAAACCTGACCCCTGTTGCTCACTAAACACCCATGGCCGAGTGGAGGGTCGTATAAGCGGCTTGAATAGAGCCGTGTCTACGACTGTCTGATCGCCCACCAACGATTTCTTAGAATGTAGATTTATCCTGTGGAAATTTTCCCGAATCTAATGATAGATAATAACTTCAAGTTAGCCCGAATTACCAGTACGATATCTATCATGCTTCTATTAAAGCTTCTGCAATATTAAAAATCAACTTTCTTGATCCAATCATTATCAAATTAATTCTATGTCATTCTGTTTGTGAATTACCATACTGTATGTTATTTCATGCGATGGTTTAATAAAGAATATGTTATGTTATGTTAGAAACAAGCTTTTTTGTCATAAGTACCTCTACGAATTTTAATGTTGTCGTTTATTTGTGTATCATTTGTTTTACTTTATGACATTTCACTTCGGTAGCGAGATAAACAATACACGATCTAAAAATCTAAAAATAGATCGTGTAAATTTTTTTACGCGGAGAAAGTAGACTTGAAGCTTGAATGTTTGGCCGAGTATTTTAATAGTTTCTTCGATCTATAGGATTGCAATTATAAGGGACGAGTGTCTTTTTCACTGCTTTTATTGGGGTATAAAGTGCAATTGCCTTAGCACATGGCTTAAACATAACGCCCTACGGGCGTTATTTGCCATTAGCTAAGGCAATTGCACTTTATACCCCAATAAACGCAGTGAAAAAGACACTCATCCCTATAGTATTTCATCGAATGCGAAGTCCAAAAATAGCATCGCATTCCGAGGACAGAAATCTGTACTAACTGCAAGCTGAACTTAAAATCACTTGGGCTATGCATATAGCTCCTTCGTGCAGCAAATCTTAAAATGCAAAAGCGTTACTCCCATTACGCAATTTACGCAAGTGCGTAAAGGAAATAATCCCATGTTAAAAAATATCGTTCATGAATGATCAAAGCATCGAAACTACAGCCTTTTCAAGCTATAGTAACGATGTTTTGATTATCCACCAACGCTCAAATCATAAAAAGGGAGCGGACGGAGGTCATTCACCTTTGTCACAGTTCTCATATCGCCTTTATCCTATACATTGTCCACTTCTGAGTGCGTCTTAATGATTAAGTCCTAGATACGCCTATGCGATGTATATTTATAAATAAACGGGGAAACAATACATTCGAACAAATTGTAAATATCTTAACATCCTACCTTAAAGATAGATTGAATTATTCCTATAAACGCCGAGCAGATTCAGAATAAAAGAACCACATGGCAAAATAATCAATATCATATTTCCATTGAAATACCTTTAAAGGGATACTCTCGATACAAGTTTATTTTTTGGATCGCTATGCGCGTTCTGTGTTTGGTTGAAAAAAAATCCGTTGAAAAATATCGACATTTGTTTGTTTAATTGGGATTTTATGCCGCTTTCAACAATTTTTCAGTTACAGTCAACAACATCATGAAATTGACAAGATGGGCGATTTTGGAAATATTTCGGAATGAAATTGAATGATTGTGATTGGAGAGTTTTGAGTGAAATTAAAAGGAGATAACTCAATATCGCTAATTTTGTTCATGGTGAACAAAATTGGCGATATTTATTATCTTCCTTTAATGAAATATGATAACATAGTCCATAGATAGCTTCCTATATCTTCAAAAACCAAACAACGGCTTTCAGTTATTTTTGTGAATTCGTGATTTTTTTCAAGCTTTTTTCATTTCGATTGATGTTGCCTTGTCTATCCTTTTCAGTGAATTGGTGCGTTATTGAATGGTTTGAGTGAGTGTTTGTAATGCATGATTGGACCGTTGAGGGATTGATTTTGAATGATTTTGATCGAGTTGAATGTCAATTTCACGTTGTTGTTAATTGTATATTGCGACGGCTGATGCACCTGATAATGGATGTCTGATATTTCGCACGACAGTACCACCATTACATCCTTCCTAAGCCTCCAGCTGCTATCTCAAATAGGTTTATAAACCCATTGGTGAGAGATAAATATTCGTAGAGTAATGAGTGCTGCCGTCGGAGATCGAACCCGGGACCTCTAGATTGACAGTCCGACGCGTCACCACAGGGGCTAAAAAGCGACATTAGGAAAACGATATGCCGCAAATACATATTTATTCAAACTGTCTTTACGGCATTTTGTCGCCTATCGACGTTATGACACATCTGCACAATTTTACATAATTACTTGACATGCGCGATACATCAAAACAAATAGTAAATGAATAAATCATCCATCTTAAATTAATTGTTAGCCTAGTTTCTGATTTTATCCCGTAAGATTTATACAATGTACACATTATCACTTTTTCTTTTTCAATTCGTTTCCTGTAATCGGGTAAATAAATGCCCGCGAGCACCCCGCGCCTGAAACACGCACAAGAAAGATAACTCATCCCACTTTAGGGCACTTTTCCTGAATATATCTTATAAATATACAAATATCCGTATGATAACATCCTGTATGACATCATTTATGATATCACATAGTTACTTTTAGAACAATGATATATTGTTAGTTATTTTTAGAAACTTGCATTTCAGGTAGAAACACCGACGAAAACAAGACAAATATAGGTTATAAGATAAATATAATACATACTTAGTGTATTGTATGAAAAAATATCAAACTCGGTTGTGAGAATTGATAATTGTCTCGGCAGAGCCTCGACAATGATCAATTCTCCCAACCTCGTTAGATATTTTTTTCATATAATACACTAAGTACGTATTATATATTTATCTGCTACAATCGCTCTGTGTGTCTTTTTCACCTAATTCTTTCACCAAAATCATTAAGATTGGATTGTCTTTACATGAAAGTAATGTTCTATTCAATTCTTTTTTCATAAATGCGACAAAAAAGGATTCTTCGTCTTTCTCAACGATAGACTATTCTAGAGCATCATTTTCATAACGAGTGCAGTTTATACAGTTAAGAACATCATAAGAAACCATTCTAAATCGCTCGCTCAGTGTTCCGTTCATTCCTCTCACTCAAGCCATTCGGAAACTTAAAAAGTATCAATTTATCAATAAAACAGATAAAAAAAATCGCATGATTTTTATTGACTGGTGTTGATTTTTAATCGTTTTGACTCGAACGTAAAGTCATTGTAATCAGAAATATACGTAGGTATTATTAAAGGGAGACAAAATTTTATCACTAATTTTGAAATGCTCGATTATGTTTTACCTCACTTTAAAATCATTCAAAATTCGCATTCCACTTTCATTCGATTTCTTTCCATTCAATTTCATTCCAAAATCATTCCAATTGTCAATTTCCCGACGTTCCTAATTGTATCTCGTCGGATTACGCCCCTTTGCTCCAAGATTTGAGTACTGCCTTAGCACACAGTCTTTGTACCATCATTCCCCGCTTAATACATGGATAGTCGTATACCATAAGAGATAAACAGCTGAAATGTTAAAAAGGGTTAAAATATAGTAATCTATAGCTGGGTAATTGAGCCGCGCGATCTGACTCTTAATAAGTTTATAAATCGCGTTAGACTTATAGAAATAAGTAAATCATCTTAAATACATTTAAACTAGGTATTTCTATTTCTAAAATTAAAAAAAAAGTTTTCAGGAAGTTGACATAAGAAGTATGTAGCTGTTTACTAAAATTAGCATAATGAACTGAAACCAACTTTTAATCGGTCACACAAATAAAGAACGAAAAGTATTGCTTAAGCGTTTGTTGAGTTCTGATAGCCCGTTCACTTAGTAGATAGCGAAACTAAAATTCATCAACAAATTCTCCGGGGAAAGCACTTCAAATTGAGAATATTGGTACCCCCAATTTCAAAATTAACATTGGTGGGTGGGGATAATTTAACAAATTCACCCCATTTACACAAATGAACGTCTAAAATATTGTTTTCATTACTTATTTTAGTCGGCTTCTTGAAAGCATTGAAACGATTGTTATTTTTCAACAACATACGGTATTTCTTCAAGAGCAAATTTGAAAATTCCCTGCATTTTGAAAGTTTTTCGACTTTTCAAAGTAGGGTTGGTGTCTACTTTTATCTTATAACTATACAAATATCCGTATGATAACATCCTGTATGACATTTTTTATGATATCACATAGTTATTTTTAGAACAATTATATGTTGTCAGTTATTTTTAGAAACTTGCATTTCAGGTAGAAACACCGACGAAAACAAGACAAATATAAGTTATAAGATGAATATAATACATATTTAGTGTATTGTATGAAAAAATATCAAACTCGGTTGTGAGAATTGATAATTGTCTCGGCAGAGCCTCGGCAATGATCAATTCTCCCAACCTCGTTAGATTTTTTTTTCATATAATACACTAAGTACGTATTATATATTTATCTGCTACAATCGCTCTGTGTGTCTTTTTCACCTAATTCTTTCACCAAAATCATTAAGATTGGATTGTCTTTACATGAAAGTAATGTTCTATTCAATTCTTTTTTCATAAATGCGACAAAAGAGAGAAACATGAAACATGATTAGAACTTAATTTCAGTAGACGAGAAGAAAAGCCGAGGTGTCATGTATTTTTTCTGATCAATGCTCTACCTATGCATGCACTAACAAGAAAAATGGGCAAAACGAATTGGCAGTTATCGCGTAATACGACGTCAATCTAGGGGAAAACGCACTTAAAAAATCACTGAAACAAAGAACCGTTTTGCATTTTTAAAGTTAACCAGCCGGATTATCGACTTCCTACACCCAATAAACTTGTGCAAATGGTCTAAACAATTCCATGAAGCCACAAAACCTTAAATTTAATACGTTTTCATGTAGTGGACCGCGGGCCATCTTTGAGTGATAATGCCAACACCTCGCCCTTCCGTATTTCCGTTTATTTATCGTCGCTATCGTAGCACAAGCCCATATGAGTGACGCCCCCAGAAGACGGTTAGTTGTTACGGGGGATAGTGCAAGGATATATGACGAAACTACTGCTGAGATCCGCCATGGTTCTTTTACGTGCTCGGTGTAAAGTACCGTCTCATGGGGCCTCGGTTTAACGTCTCATCCGAAAGACAATTAGTTTGTTTGTGTACCAGCCCGGCAATCGAACCCATGCGGTCGAACTTCAATGGTTTGAAGTCCGGTGCTCTACCAACTGAGCTAATCGGACTGGTAACCTCGATCTTGTTATGGTACAAGCTATATGTAGTATATCAGCTTGACACGTTGCAAGTACAGATGATTACATCGTGAAATTGACACTAATTACGATCTAATCGTTCTAAATCACTCACTCAGCACTCCATTAATTCACTTCAAACACTCACTCAAATTACATGTAATCAAAAACGCTCAGAAGTGACTAAATAATAAGATCAAAAACTACATCTAAGAGTAAAATAGCTAGAGAAAATTCCTCGATTTCATTGATAAAATTGAAATTATAAACATCTGATTGGTTCTTGAAGAAATGGAACAGCTATTAAAAGAATTTGTATGCATATTTTATTAAAGGGAGGTGACAAATATTGCTAATTTTGTTCAGGGTTAACAAAATTAGTGATATTTGGTTATCTCCCTTTGATTTCACTCACTCACCACACGCGTTCATTTCATTCCAAAATCATTCAAAATCATTCAACTTGCCAATTTCATGATGTTTTTAACTGTACGCCTCGAGTTGCCCCAAGGTCTGGAAGACCGAGGAGGGCAACAACAGGGCTCACCAGGGCTCATCAGAACTTTGACTATTCGTAATTGACTTATCACTACCCGTGGTCTACAGCATAAAGGCGAAAACGTTTCTAACCAAACAAATCGTAATCGTTTTTTATCAAAATGTTTTTTTTTTCCGCACCCCATCCGCCATCATTTAGTTCCACAACCGAGGCTCTCAATCATTGATATTGAAAAGCGCATTTTTCCCTCGGATATCTAAGATTTATCATCTAACCTATTTTCGACTATTTGTATTACCGGTAGTATATTATTATATTTCATTTATTTTCACATATAACCTTGTGTTTTGTCCTGTTTGTACACTGTTGTACCTGGAGGTAATAAAAGACGTGTTCTGTTCTGTTCTGTTCTGTTCTGTTCTGTTCCTTATCAAGACGAAAAAGAAAGGTTGCGTTCGGTTTGTTACCGACAGCACCGCCAACAAATGGAGATTCCCTTTTCAATGAATCAAGATTCAATATGTGATTCAATGATAGTCCTATCATTATGTACTGTCATCCTTGAGAGCGATATCTACATGTATTGATCAAATTTGGGCGTCGAACCTACCGCGAAAATGCACCACAGACATTTCGTATTTTTTAGATCGCTTTCGAGCAGAATGGCATAGATGTCACTAGAAGATTATTTGCAACATGCGTTCGCGATGTCAAGCTTGCATAAATGTTATAGAGTTGGATATACTGAGTTTAAATCCTGAATACGTCTTTTAGACAGTGGTTTGTAAATGCGATTTTGTGCCAAACACCATTTATTGAATTGACTATAGGTACCGATACAGCAAAAACACACACACTTAGGCTAGTTTTGAAATTAATTTTCAAGGTTGGCCAATAAATTATGCATTGAGCTACCCATTTAATCATTAAAGCATGCCATTAACACCCATTTTAATCAAATAGCTGTGTTATAAGGACGTGACCTAAGTTAGGAAAAAACGGATGGAAAGTTTATAATCCAAGGTGGATATAAGGCGTTTGCGATCGTTTAGAAATGGTACCCCGCTTAGCACCTTATTATTGGTTATTATGGGGGAACCATCTGGTTTGCTTTTTGCGAACGTTTTCATCCAGAACGCTGGACAAAAACTGAAATCAACTTTTAATCGGTCACTTGAAAATGGCACGGTAAGAATCTCATATTCTTTTAAATCATGATGACGTATTTCATTGAATTCAAATAGCTTGTAAATTTAAGAACACCGTGAAATTGACTGTCATTCCGATCAAAACTATTCTAAATCGCTCAAAAACGCTGTATACCGCCGTCATAACGCAGTTGGTAGCGCGTCGGACTGTCAATCTAGAGGGCCCGGGTTTGATCCCCGACGGCGGCACTCAATCTTTCCGACTATTTGTCTCTAACCAATGGGTTAATAATCGTAGATCTATATGAGATAGCAGCTGGGGGCTAGGAAGGGTGTGATGGTTGTACTGGTGAGGGAAATACCATGAAACCATTGTTAGGTGCTCTAGCCACCGGTATATAACTGAAAAAATGCTTAAAGCGGCGTAAAACTCCATTCAATAAATCAATCAATCAATCTATCAATCTCTTGCGTTATACCTCATGTTTTTTACATATTTATTTTACAGTTAAGAAGAACGTGAAATTGACAGGATGAATAATTTTGGATTATTGTGAAATGCAATTGAATGTGCTAGTGGAGCTGGTTTTTAGTGATATTCAGGGGAGGAAAACCAATATCGATAATTTTGTTCAGGACGTACAAAGATAGCTATAACTATTACCTCCCTTTGATAAATATACTTATTTTTCTGTTTGTGTGTCGTCGTTGTCCAATCAGATACTTTGAAATCCACACCAGCCAATACAATTGTAGAATAACTTGATCGATTTGAAATTAATGTTGTTCGTCCTTACATATTTTTGAGCGTTTTTCTTTATCGATTTGAGTGGTTTGAATGAATGAAACGAGCGCTGAGTGAGCGATTAAGAATGGTTTTGACCGGAATTAGTTTCAATTGTACGATGTTTTAACAGTAGTTGACATTGGTCTTGCCTGTCAAATAATTCTAAAGTTAAGTGGTCCATTGTATCGCTGGAATAATTATATTTTTATCACTCAAAGAACAAAAATCAACAATAACGACAAAAACAACAACAAAAATAGATGCATGTAATCATTCAGAAATTAGATATATATTTTCATAAAGAAAACTGTAGCACAATTGAGAATAGTCAACCGATTTTTAAAATTTTTATTACACTTGCAGAACTCTATACCAGGGTATTTTACTATTTGTATAACCTTTTGAGAAAATGTTTCATCTTTAAGGAAAAACAAAATCCCAAACAAATTTTGTTAGTAATTTATTGCATTAAGTTGTTTTCTGACACATCGTTTAATATTCTATTTATAATAGCTAGGCTTCAAGGTCCCGAGTATAGTACGATACCAAACCTCTCTTTTTAGTATCCAACGGTTGTAAGAAATTAAAGTAATGGATTGGTCCCAACAATCGATTGACAGAGGATGGGCATGGCTTGTAATGGCGACGTGCTATCTTGGAATGACGTCACTGAGTGTCACGATTTTTGGAAATGGCGTCATATATGTAGCACTCCTGGAGAAGTTTAATCAAGGATCGACGATGACTTCATTAGTGAGTGCGGTGTCTTCGGGTCTAATGTGCTTTGCAGGTACGTTTCTAGTTTTTTTTTTTTTTTTTTTTTTTTTAAATTGAGCCTGTGCGTGACATTTCCAACAATCTCATGTGTGTATGAGCGGGAGACATTGTGCAGCCACACAATGTATTAAAATATTCATTTACCGTCTGAAGAAAGGTTAAGATCTTGTCTACCTATAGAGTGCACAGCGAAGTCTCTGATCAGGCTAGCCCAGTCTTGCATTTTTAACCAAACGTTAACACCAAGTAGGTCCAATCATGTGAGAAATCGGAACTACGTATTGAACATGTTTTCAATAGAAAGTATTGCCTTAAAGAGTAGGAAATTAAAATTGTGGATCTACTTTCTACTTTTTATACCCCCGTATCGAGAGATCGGGGGCATATTGTTTTACTCGTGTCTGTCTGTCTGTCCGTCCGTCTGTCCGTCTGTCTGTCCCTCTGTCCGTCCGAAAACTTAACCCGAAAACTTAACCTTGCCAATATCTTCAAGCCTATTCAAGATACAAAGCTAATATTTGGCATGATGATAGATCTCAATAATCCGCATCCGCTGGTACCAAAGTTGTGGTCATATTTGTGACCCGTCACGCGAAAAGGGACCATCTGGGAACTTCGAAAAATAATTTTTTGAAAAGAGATTGGTCTCAAAATAGATCAATCGAAGGTTGCATTTCAAAAATTGTTTAATACGAACATGGATTAATCATTCTTGATTCAGGAAATCCGCAAAGTCTGCCAAGGGTCGATACTTTAAACACTTCTCAGATGGTTCCTTTTCGCGTGACGGGTCATATTTATCAATGAACAAACTGTACATTTTAGCTCCACTAGCAGGAATCATCATGAAGAAATACAGCTGTCGTGTAGCTGTAATTGGCGGAGGCGTTTTGACAACCCTGGGGTACTCCCTTAGTACATGCGCACCGAATCTAGAGTGGATGATAGTAACAGCTGGCGTCTTAGTCGGTAAGAGTAGAAAGGATGGCTGTTTGTTTCAGTGTTAGATCGATGTATCTTCCATTGAGTGGACAGTATATGAACACTATGTTTTAACGAGTGCTTAATATATAGCTTTTGTCGTTGACCATATGAAAAACCAATCGATATCACAGTGAAAATAAAGCTTTATATTTATCTAATCATGCTAAAATGATACGAACTGAACAATCTTGGAATATTCTTAAATCGAGTAATTTCACGTGTGATTACGAGGCAAAACAGTGACACAATTTGTTTATTGCTTTTTGGGCTAGATAAAGCCAACTAGAGTGAAATGAAAGCAGGGTATTATCTTTTATGTAATTCCACTGGTTTCGCGATAAGATTGTAAAGTGATCCCCTATCATTATTTCTAGATATGTAAAATTATTAAGTGATCCCTTATTATTTCTAGATATGTAAGATTATACAGTGATCCCCCATTATTATTTCTAGATATGTAAGATTATAAAGTGATCCCCCATTATTATTTCTAGATATGTAAGATTATACAGTGATCCCCCATTATTATTTCTAGATATGTAAGATTATAAAGTGATCCCCAATTATTATTTCTAGATAATCTACCAAATAGCTTCAACGAAAAGGTCTTGTATCGTTGTTTGGTTAAAAAATCCTATATTAAAGTATCTTATATCATATATTTTCATTCCGTTACCATTGATGGTTATGATACCTTATCTTTGTGATATTTGAAAATTCAAAAGGCCTTGAACAAAATCAAACTATTATTTAGAGATTTCCTAACGTTCACCAAATAGAAGTCAAGAGACTTAATGCCGTCTAAAATATTTTTTCTACGGATGATACATAGTTTTTTTTATGATTTTCTTATCAGTTTAAATCGGTAGACAATTTTACACGAGTAGCTTAATTAAATATGTTTGAATTATTGAGCATTATGATGAGTTTATTCTCTAATAATTGTCGAAAAATATACCATTTCGCAATTAATAATAATGAATACGAAAGAAAGCAGGCTGAAAAGTCTCTCCCTGTTTTAAACCTCGTTACAAACCATACTTTCAGGACTTGGTTCCAGTGCCTGCACATCCGGAATGGCTTGTGGTATTGCGTTTTATTTCAATAAATTTCGCCACTATATGATGTCCATCTTTCTGGTACTACCCGGTATCGCATTGTTCCTCGGAACGCCATTCGCACAGTTATTAATCAGTAAAATGGGATTAAGCGATACCTTCTTCGTATATGGATCTATTTCATTTCAATTATGTCTTGTCGGCGCTCTTTTAAGACCCTCTGTACTCGAACTAAAGGAAAGGACAACTATAAAGATGATAGAGAAGAATGCAAATAGGAAAATGTGTAATGTTGTGGCAAAGTTAGTTGATCAAGGCATTTTGCCACTAAAGGACTTCCTTCTTTTCCTTATAAGTACAATTACATGGAACTTCGCTCATAGTTTTACCGTAAGTCATTTACCAAATTATATAGTTACACATGGAGCTAAAGAAATACTCGTTAATGATGTAATGATGGTGTTTTCGATTGCCAATATAATTGGTAGACTACTTGGCGTATTTACAGCTGGAAGATGGAACAGTTCGGCAATTTTTATTCATTCCTTTTCACTTGGTGTTGCCGGTATATTAACTTTGACGTTTCCGTTTTATTCGCATGTTCTATGTGGGATATACATTTATTCTTTCCAAAGTGGACTTGCTGTTGGTTGGACTAACACAATGATGACAGTCATCGCATTGGACTTCGTCGGTGTCAGTCGATTGTCGGAATCATTTGTACTCGTTTTATTATTTTGTGGAATAGGAATGATCTTCGGTCCGGTCGTGTCAGGTAGGTCAAGGTCTAAATAGATACAGTTAAAAACATCGTGGAATTGACGTTCATCTCAATCAAAACCATTCTGAATCGCTCACTCAACGTTCAATTCATTCATTCCAAAACACTCACTCGTACCATTAGAAAACGCTCCAAAATCACTAAAAAATAAGATCAAAAGCTACTTCATTCGAAATAAATATTGTTATGAAAAATCGCGATTTCACTTACATAATTGGAATTTAAAGCGTATGATGGGTTGGTAAAGACATAGAAAGTTATTCATAGAACCTTGATGTAAATTGTATTAAAAGGAGATAAAAAATATCGCTAATTTTGTTCATGTTGAACAAAATTAGCGACATTGGATTACCTAACTTGAATTTCACTCAATACTCGCTCTACACACTCATTCAAATTCAGTCCAAAATCATTCTGAAATCATTCTCTGTGTCAATTTCACGATGTAACCAGCTGTAGAACATATTGATTAATTGGTAATAGGTATACCAAAATTAACGTACGAGTTACCTAAAAATGTATTGAAATGATGTTTTGTCGAGTTTTTATCTGTTTTAAATGGCGAGTTTGACAAATTTGTTTTTTATGAGGAAAAATTTGATATTCGATTTTTTGAATTACTACATTTATTTATGGATTTATTATCTTTTGTAGAAATTTGCATAAAACCATCTAACTCCCCAATTACGACGTCGTTTTCAAAAACAAAACTAAAGAAAAAGCGAACAAAAACTAGTGTGCCATTTTCAACGAGTTCGCTCGAGCTTTTAAAGCTGAAAACAATGAAATCAACATTGAATGATTCAATACCCAGGAAAAATAAGGACGTAAGTGAAAAAAAACCTCCAAGTTTTGAGAAATCTTGCAAAAACTATTTTATTAAAAAAGGAATGGAAATAGCATCATATTGGTTGAAGGTTGAAGTGCATTTTCCAAAAATGTATACATCATAAAAGGTCGTAAGTACCACTTACGCCTTTATTTTTCTTAGGCATCGAATTGTACAAAGCAACTCTGTATCTGTAACCATCTGCAAATACTATGCAGAAAACTCATATTTTTAGCATTACACTTTATTTTGTTAGCGTGTGAGATGGCACTTTATTTTTTTAGCGTGTGAAATGGCTGGATATGTTGCTCGCATACTTGAATGCTTATCTTAGTTGAAAACTTTGAATATTTTTCTGTATCATTCCTCCTGCCATTATTATTTAGCTAATTCTTTATTTTTCAAAATGACACAAATCTTTCTGTAGTATTTTGTAATGAAAACAACGACAACAACCCTCTTGTTTGATGACTTTTCTTATATTTAAACGCCTTCAAAGTCAGTTAGCGTACAAAGAACATACAAAGCATACATCTAAATAGCCTAGTGGATTATACGAAACATCGTTTTGAATATGTTTTTCAAACCAACAAAAATCTGGGGGAGTAGATTGGGTTGACATGCTCAACTTTTTTCAGTTTTCCTTAAAACCGAAGTGTTGTTTTTTTTTCATTTCGTAATTAATACAGACTTATACTGATTCTACGATTCATAAAGGTTCTCATAATATTGTCATCTCTAGTTGATTTTGATTGACCATGCTTGTTTTCTATTTTTAGGCTATCTTTACTCCGTTTACGGAACATATGACCCAAGTTTCATATGTACAGGTAGGTTTATGGGAGCCGTTTGGATTATTAATGTACGCACGGTGGCATACTATTGCCACGATATACGATATTGTAGTTTATCTTAGAGCTATATAAATATCCGTGAGATAACATCCAATATGATGTTTTTTATGATATCACATGGATATTTTTAGAACAATGACATAATGCGGTTGTTTTTGGAGACTTGCATTTGTGTTAGAAACATGGACGAAAACAAGACAAATAGAGGTTACAATGTATAAGATGAAAAAGATACCTACTTCGTGTATTGTATGAAAAAAATCTAACTTGGTTGTGGGAATTGATAAGTGTCTCGGCAGAGCCTCGGCCATTATCAATTCCCCCAACCTCGTTAGATATTTTTTTATACAAAACATTTAGTACGTATTATATATGTCCCCCATAGCTGCAGCAATCAGAGATAAATTGACCGAGTAGTGAGATTTTCTGTGGCAAGCTAAACTTGACCGAGTCTAGAAAAGAAATCTTATAAGGCTAAGCGAGCCTTGGTGAGCTGAAATAATAAAAAATAAGAAGTAAGTGTCTTAAAATATCAATAATTGCTGGTCGAGGTTGGGAGAATTTATCATGACGAGGCTTTGCCGAGTCATGATAATTTCTCATGGCGAGACCAGGTAACATTGATATTATAAGACACTTATGTGTTATTCTATTTACCATGCAATCATTTTCAGTGGTGAATTGTTATAAACTCTTGAAAATCAAAGAAATTCAGGTAAAATGTATGCAAATTGTTTCTTCTATAAATAGACTGCCTGATATCATGGCATGTTGTCAGACAGTTGATATCGGGTTAATACAGGCTTCATTGCATGACAATTTTACTATTCAAGACGAGGTTAAGAATGACTTGTCTGAAATAAAATCGAGTATCAGATACTTTTTTCACACTTTCACCAGTAATGTATTTCAAAAACCGATAACTGGAACGCCCAGATGATAAAAAAACAACAACAAAAAACCCCGCGGAACTGAGCGTTAAATGACTTCGTTATGACGTCATTGAGAATGTGATCTTACGCATGTTGACTCAGAGAAAATCTCATAATTGATTAGATACAACGTGATAAGTTTAACACAATTACACTACAAGAGGGCCATAATGGCCAAAAATACTATCCTGAATTTGAACGGTACAATGGAAGTTACCAAACGACCATTCAGGCAGAGTTTCGTTGAATTCAGCTTAATTATTTGAGAAGTGTCTTTTAAAGAATTCAAAGTAATAAAGGACCATTCCCTGGCACGCCACTTTTTATTGGCTAAAAATATTTCGCGAATAATAAGAACTCTAAATAGATGAATTGTAGTATAATAATAGTAACATGTAGATATTTCTTTTCAGAATTTCCAGTTTAATGAACCTTCATTCTATAACTCGAATCAATCCATTATGAATTTCTTAATTCACGAATTTGATTCATTTCGATTTCGGGATTTCCAAAGCGACATCTCTACATTAAGGGCTCGCTAAACGTATGATAAGCGTTGTAATGGCTTACTCATTCCATCATAAGATTCCAATAGCAATCGTCAAAGTTGCGGAATAATACGAAATTATAATATGACCTACGTCGCCGTAGTAATATAAACCTGTTGAATATTTTTGATATTACACGAGTGTTATTACACTAGTGGAATAACTATGCAAATGAGCTCAGAGCGAATAGCAACGCTAATTTGTAACTGCGAAAATGACGTCATAATCTGTTTTATGACGTCATTTTTAAACGGCGTTATAAGTTTCGCGGAAAATTGAAACGTTGAATTTCAAGAAATTTGACGATTTTTCGCTAAAATTCGGGACATATTATAAACAGAATATAAAATTTGTGCTCATAAAATGCAGAATTTATTAAACTCGTCATCTAAAACAGATAAAAACTCGGCGCAGCCTCGTTTTTATCTGTTTATAGATGACTCGTTTAATAAATTCAGTAATCAATGACCACTCAATCAATATCCTCTATTTATTGCACTACCTCTTCCTAAAATGAGAAAATCCAAAATTGGTCAATTTAATAAATAACTTTTTTTACAGGATTGATTTTGCTAGTTGGAAGTGCTTGTGGATTCTTGTCGAGGTTACTAAAGAACCAGCAAAGGCATGGTGAAAATGACGACATAAACCAGTGTAAGGAACAATTCTTAATTGACGGATGAACTAACAAAAATCTGACTGCCTATATCAAACAGGTGAACGTATCAAATCAATCATCCGAACCAGTTTGTTTGTTTTCTTATGTAACAGACAGATGCAATTGGGACATTTCGGAAACTCTGTGGGAAAAACAAGGGCGAAGCCATGAAATCGCGGCATATCGCGGTTGGGTTTATGTGACGTCATTTACGTTATTGAAAAGGACGTTGCAAACACAAAATCAACGAAAAGTTAAAACTTGGCATAAAATATTTTGAATAAATAAAACAAAGCAAAAAAAACCCGCAGTATTACACTTTTTTTTCCAAAAAACAACATGCCAAAAAGGTATCTACAGACTATGGAAAAACACTAAAGGAACTTATTTTTCTTCAAGCATATGCATGTATTGACCAAAGTACCACCAAAAGCCGACCTACCTATAAGATGACAATTGCGTCCGATGTACCTTCCTGAGTACGAAAAAGTCCGAGCGATGTTCCGTATGAGATAGCCTTGGATATTTGACAAGCCAAATATACGACGTTTATGTTTAAAACTTTTTTCTCACTCAACTGTTATCGCCGAATGGCTGGCGTCCATCGTCATCTTACGTTAGTCGTTCGTAGACAATGTTAGTGCCTTTAAACTTATTCGTACATCACCTGCACTGAACCCCACACAGAATCTATGATCCACTCCTGATTAAACTTGTTAGGTATTTAAATTGATTGGTGTCGCTGTACCAAATTTGTTCAAATCTGTGTCGTTATAACCGGAATACAATAAAACGTGTATTAAGCGACCACTTTTGGGATCACCAAAAAGCGGTCATTAAAGAGAATGGTAGCTAAGTACGCGTTTTCTTTGCAAATAAGAAACATAGTTTTGATTTTATGTGTATGTAATAGCGCATTTCCGAATAATCCTTTGCTGTTAAAACTTATCAGAATCGTCTCATTTAGTTTTGACAAATCAGGATTCATTTACAATAATTTTAGATCGAAAAAATCTATTTTTTTTTAAGATATTTTGAATAAAAAGGGAAAATTTTGATTGCGGCTGCTTAATGAAAATGGTCGTTAAAAATGGTCGTAAAACAGACGTGGTCACTCGAGTAAATGGATTGTTTTTATTTACCAAGCACAAAGGAATTGTTTGGCATTCATCTGTGGTAAGCAAAGTCCTTGACTTTGTTGGATTTTAAAATGTAATTTCATAATTTTGGGAAAAATTTCACTATTAGGCCTTGGGAACAGGTTCTTTTGAGGATACCATTCTAAGAAATATAAAACAAAAACAAAAGCAATAACAACAAATAAGAAAGAAAAAAACTGCTCCATTAAGCAGGAAAAAATGGTTGAAAAATTGAAATCCGGCCCCGCCCCGAGGGGGGGGGGGGGGGGGGGGGTTAGAAAATGGCATACTTTAAGCAATTCCACTATCGTATCCTCAAAGACCCTTTGGCTTAGGATTTTCATATTTTAAGTGAAAAATAACCTTAACATAATTAGATAGTCTACTTGGTAGCAAAAGACCGCCTTAGAAATGTTAATATGCATTTGCCCCGGCCAGGTAGTGGGATCAAAAGTTCGAATGAATTTCTAGGTGGCATTACATTTAGGTATGTTGTAAAACTTTGCTTTGTTCAGTATTTTCTTAAAATACTTTACTAAGTTATTCTCACTTAAGGTAGATAACTTATTTTCTCTAACAGAATTGTACATGTCTGATTAATGTCCCCTCGTTCATTATTCCTACAACTCGGAAAACCGAATTTCGTTGCAAAACAAAAGTACATTTGTATAAGAAGGTGCAAAATTGTCATAATATTCGATCTATATATAAAAAAAACAAAGGGCAATAATTAATAAAATAAGCCAGGTAGAGTTATGGATCTTTTGCATTGTACTTCTCACAAATGAGATCTATCTACCCATCAATTTTCACAATTTTTATACTTTATGATATATGATCCGGACAAGATCCAAGTATGAAAAAAAGTAAAGGCAAGTAACTCGAAAACAATTCATGTAGAGTTATAGTTCCTTTGCATTGCACGTCCCATTGATCAGATCTACCCATCAAGTTTCATGATCATAGCTCCTATACTGTTAGAGATAAGCTCTGGACAAGATCTAAGTATAAAAAAACAAAGGTCCTATTAAGAAAAAAAATAGGCCACGTAGAGTTATGTTTCTTGTTCTCTGCACTATGTAATGAGGAGAAAAATATAACTGCTAAGTTTCAAGAAAATCTGACATAAGGTTACAGAGTTGTGCCCCGGACATAGAAGTGCACGCCGCCCGGACGCCGGACGCCACAAACGGATTTAAACGAGGTCCGAGCAGCGTATTTTATCGATTTTAATTCATTTTAAGGATAAGTACAGCTGATATTCATATACCTGGGGCACGTTTTACTAAACTTCCTACGAAAATAATTGATCGTAATTTCAAACTCACAAATCGTACATGTTGTTTTTATTCATTGTTAGATTCTGCTTTGCAATATCTCATTGGAATCGTCTTTAGAAGACGATTCTAATGAAATATTGCATTGCAGAATTTCATATTTAGTTTCTACTGTAGAAGCAACTTTCATTTTTGATTTTCGCAAAAAAATTATCGTAAGATGTTTGAAAAACGGGCCCCTGAGCCCTGTCCTGTTTTTAAAAAAGTTTCCAAAAGTTAAGAAATTGTACCCTTGTTTTGCACGTGTGCCCATGTGTGCGGGGTAGTACGAGGGTGGATAAAAAAATACGTGGACTTTTGCTATAACTTTTGAAATTCCCGACGGAAATTAATGAAACTTTGTACACGTCTCAAACCATCTAATGTTGACATAATACCAATTTTACAAGAGTCTGTTATGACTATGACGTAAAAATTCCAACATTTGACATACCTGGGTAGGTGCCACCGGCGCAACCCATTTTGTAACGTTACTTCCTAGTGTTACTACCCGTAATTGTCCCCTTAATTTGGACCAAACACTTCAAAACTTCGCCTATTTACGTGTTGACGTTATGTGTTAGGATATTTAAAATCTAAGCATAATCCATTTGCTATATACGAAGTCAAAGTCAGTAAGCCAAGGGCACGCGTCAATTTTTGAACTTCGAATTGACGGCACCGGCGCAGCCCGAGACAACCGGACAATAAAAAAGTTCTACTGGACCTATGAAAACCCTAATCGAGAGGTTAAAATGATAAAATATGCTAAAAGGTCTTCAAATGTGAGCAGATACCTCCTTTTTAAATGGTTTAAAAGGTTTGTTTTAGAATGAAGAGCGTTTCTGAAAGATGCCACTCGGAGAATGGAAAACGTCTCCTCGACGTCTTTTCTGTAATTGTCACAGAACACCATCAGTTCAGGATCGTTTAGACACATTACACATTAAGTTCGCCATTCTGGATCAGATGGATATGAAAATAGTACTTATCCAATAGATAGGCGATGCAGAAAATGTGTTTATTGTTTAGTTGAGTATTTTGAAAAATGCTGACTTTCGACGGAACTTATCAATCCCATAGCGTCATGTTGACGTCGTTACCGTGCGCCGGTACCAAATGACTACATATTTTAGAATGGTTGCTACGGGTGACCAACTAGTTGGATTTTACCCAAATTTACACGACAAAAAGAAAAATACCGCAATTTAATAACAATTTAGTTTTCTCTTCAAAGTCTATGAAATAAAAAAATCTGCAACGCTAGTTTACGTAATTTTTGATTCCCCCTCGTATTTCACTACTGCTTTACGAACTTTTACATCTTGAACACAGGACTTTATCTTGTTATGACCCATCAACACGTGCTTGTGCTATAAAGTTACAGAAACTTTATTTCACATACCCATAGTTACGTGCTCTTGGCCTCTAATTGAAGCATAGCGCCAATAGAAGACACGGAAAAGTTCATCAACGCCATAATGTCTTCAGATAATTTAATGATTGTCATAACACAGGACAGGTGAGTTTTCATGTACTAATACATTAAACAATATCATTCAAATGACAATGTGAACAATTTTGGTATGATTTCGGAATGAAACTGGGCGCGCGAGAGATGCGAGTTTTGAATGAAATTAAACGGATGTGATTATAATTGGTTCAAATTTTCCATATTTTATTGTCTCCCTTAAATAGAATATACGTACTATTTGTGTCTGTCTTTGCAGACCAATGAGACATTTGAAATTAACTCGAGTCAATTAAATCACTGACTGCTTAGATCGATTAAAGTGAATTGTTGATCTGATTAATCGATTTTGAAACGTTCTTGAACGATTACGGAGCGTTTGATTGATTGGAGTGGGTGATATAAATATTGAATCTTGTGTTGAGCGAGCTGTTTTGAATGGTTCTGATCGAGATAAAAGTCAATTTCACGAAATTGTAAAACTGTTACGCCTTTAAATATCTGAGCAGGCTTCGCCAAGGCGAATCCGAATAGAATATTTTTAAGGCGACATCTTTGATTATTTGAAATGTCTCACACATGCCTTTTTATATATTACTCTGTCTTGAAACTGTTTAGACAATGCATTATCATGAATATGAGATCATTGTAAAAAATAACTGTTATTCGATTAGGTTAATCTAACGAGATACCTGTCATGCTTTCAGGATGACAAAACTACGCAAACAGTTTGTCAATTGTATCCCGCTTTGCACGCAAACTTGCGTGCAAAGCGGAGTTAAATTGGCAAAATGTTTGTACTGCTGGTCATCCGGAACGCAGGGCTGGTATTCGCGGGACAAAGGCTCGTTAAGAGAGCCACAGACGCATGGTCGTAACTGTTAAGTGAAATCCCTTTAAGACTTTTCAAACAACCCCACAATTTCCGACTATTTGTCTCTCACCAATGGGTTGATGATCGTAGACCTATGTGAGATAGTATCTGGAGGGTAGGGAAAGGATGTGATGGTTGTACTGGTGAGAGAAATATCAGGAATCCATTGTTAGGTGCTCCAGCCTCAGCGATATAACTGAAAAAATGTTGAAAGCGGCGTAAAACTCCATTCAGTCAATCAATCTAGCCAGCCTGTGTATCCGAAAAGTATGACACAAGTCTTCGCGGTGTCATCTGTAGACTTGAAAAGTTTTTATTGTATCTTTATACGTTGAATAGTATAAGCTCACGGTCTTACTATCTAGGCTGCTTTTTGATTATGCTTGACACATAAAGATGTTGGAAATGTCACGCAATTTTCATATGACTGTCTTTGGTTCACAGGTTCGAATCCTGCGTTTGTGGAACTGTGTAAGTTTCACTTTTCTCCTTATATACATCTACTATGGCTTCTCTGTTCAGTTTAATAAATATTGTATACTTAATCAAATAACACACAATTTGCAGCAAGACGCATACCGTGAAGTATGCCCTTATTATTAGATATATCGATTCCAATGACTTTGATAAGTTACTATGGCAACCATTTCCATAAATACTAGTATTTTGACCAAGGTCTGTATTATTCACTTTAACACAGTTTTCACTCACACACTGACACGAATCCAATACTTCGTTGAATTTGTCATGTATTGATAGATTTGCCTTGTCGCTGTAATCAGTCCATTCTGAATATGTTTGCACTCCGCAACATTGAAACGATCTCTGTAGATTAACCCAACAGTTTATATCATCCGTTTCTGAAGCCATTACAGTCAATTGGTCATCGTAAAGGGTAGCCAAAAGCTTTTCGTGTTCTATTCTGTTCACAAAAGCTGAAGTCAAAATCATTGCTATTATTTCAAGTAAAACAATCACACCAAGAATGAACACGAATTTTCTAATGCTGTTTTTGATTTTGAAATGCAACAACATAAATACGCTCCCGATATTTAACACAACTAAAGCCACGCCTATAATCAGCATGAAATGCACGGGCGTGAAATAGACTTGAAGGAATGAGCACTGTACGACATTTTTAGTTTCCATCCAAATTCCCAAACCAAGGGAGATCACTCCCTGCACTTGGAGAAGAATCGAGTAAATAACATACACCAAGTTCACAGTTCTCTGCCTTGATACTCTATCCTGCCCGGATGACTGGAAGAACCGACTTATATTCTGAAAATAAATAATGATACAGTTAATAACATCGTAGATTGACAAGATGGGTAATTTTGGAAATATAATATACAGTGAGAAATATCGTGAAATTGACACTCATTCCGATCAAAATCATTCTAAATCATTCACTCAGCGCTCCATTCATTCCAAACACTCTAACCCATTGGAAAGTATAGAATCAACAACGTCATTCAATTTAAACATGGATAGAGAAAAATTGCGATTTCACTGACATAATTCAAATTGTAAGCGTCTAATCAGTTCTTGAAGAACTAGGAAGCTATCTTAAGAACTTGTATGCATATTTTATTAAAGGGAGGTAATTAATATCACTAATTTTATTCATCCTGAACAAAATTTGCGATGTTAGATTACCTCCTATTAAATTCACTCAAAACTCGCTCAAAACACTAAATCAATTTCATTCAAGAATCATTCCAAAATCATTTCACGATGTTGTTAACTGTATTGAATAAAATTTTATGAGTGCGATGAATGAGTTTTGAGTGAGATTTACGGGAGATAAAACATACTCTAATTTCGTTCAAATCGGACGTAATTAGCGATATATTTTAACTAACTGTTATAAGATCTACCTACTTTCTGTTTGTGTGTCATCCTGGACTAAATCAGACACCAGACAATAAAATAACGCAGTTATTTCATTTGTTTGTTTGTTTGTTTGTTTGAATGGGTTTTACGCCGCTTTCAACAATTTCGCAGTAATAAAAATAGTCGTAACGGAGATCGAACCCACGACTTCCAGATTTGAAATCTTATGCACAGTAATTTTATCGATGTGAATTAAATATCATCTGTTAGAACGATTTCGTAACGTTTTCGAAATATTTCGTTGAGTTTTCGAGTGATTGTATTCGAATGTGTGTTTGGAATAGGTGGACGGAGCGCTGAGTGAGTGATTAAGAAATGTTTAATGTAGCAACGGACACATGGCGTCATTTTTTCCCGCCCTATATTTTTTTCTTGTTTTCATATATTTTAGATTAAAGCCCCTGTCAGCGTTTAGGGTAAAAAAAACGGTGAACATTCACTGAATATTTTTTCATGATTTAGTCTCATAAAAGATGAATGACAAAAAAATTAAAAATCAATCGACAAACGGCGGCTTTTTTCATGAACGCATAATCTGTCGTATAAAGTAAAATATGTAAATGAGATTTGGTCGTGTGAAATACACCCACGCGCAAATCCAGAAACAGACGACTCCACTGAGATATTGCAACGTAGAATCTTACAATGAATGAAAACACCAGGTACGATCTGTTATTTTGACCTACGACTATTTTTTCATAAGTCGTTAAGTAAGAAGGCCCATGGACCCTCAAAACTAGCCGAAGAGGTACCTTGGATCTCGGGGGGTGGGGGTGGGTGGGGGGGGGGGGGAGAAATCGCTCCAAATTCACGCAAAAAATATATCTTAACAAAACAGTCTTCATCAAGAGCTGCCATGCGTTCAGGATCACCAAACGGTGCAAACGGTTTTCTAATTGTACCCCGCTTTGCACGTATACTTGCGTGCAAAGCGCGGTACAATTGGAAAAATATTTGCACCGTTCGGTGATCCGGAACGCAGGGCAGTGACTCACAATAATTAAGAAAGTACGCACAAGATCCTTTTTGTTGAGCCTTAAGACCCCATTATCTGAAATAATACTAAAGTCAGTATAGTTTCTTGGCTCAGTTTATGCAGTCCCACTAGGAATGATACTTTTATCAATTCTAAGATGGTTTAATTTATTGTGACGGGTCACGCCGGTTATTCGAAAATCCAATTTGCCCCAAACCCGTCAAGGCTCATCCTTGAAAAAATTCACATTAAATATCCTGGACAAGTTTGACATTAAGTTGAAAGATTTGTCATCGATTTTGTCTGCATTATTTCTCTAACATGATATAATATGATATATATTTGACGTAAATTTTAAGACGTTTCGAGAAACACAATCCATTTTTCTGTTTGTCTGGTGAGATAAATCATCATATTCACTTCATGAATATTTTTCAAAATAAGTATAGAGTTAACCAACAATTTCCTCTGTAACCCCTCCCCCCCCCACCACCACCACCCCGGACTCACAAACCCCGAATTCGTCATGATGTCGAAATTTTCAAAATCGGCTTTGCTTCGGGATAGTCGTACGTTTATAACATCGTGAAATTGACTCTCATTCCGATCAAAAACATTCTGAGTCGCTCACACAGCGCTCAGTTAATTCATTCAAAACACTAACTCCAACCATTCAAAAGCATCCGAATTCACTACAAAAATGTATGTTTACCATCAACAATCAAAATAAAAATCTGTAGATGCAATCCACGATTTCATTGACACAATTGAATTGTGTAAGCGTATGAAGAGTATATGGTGATACAGAAAGCTATTTTTAGAACCTGTATGCATATTGTATCAAAGGGAGGTAATAAATGTCGCTAATTTGTTCAAAATGAACAAAATTAGTGATATTGGTTTACCTCCATTGAATTCCACAAAAAACTCGCTCCACACACTCATTCAATTTCAATCAAAAATCATTCCGAAATCATTCATCGTGACAATTTCACGATGTTTTTAACTGAAGCGTATTCTAACTAAATTCGGAATAAAATCGGGATCGAAATGAATCGGTCAGTAAAGCTAATATTGCTATTGAAATTCGACTAACATGCAACGTATTAATACTGTGATGGCATTAGTTTGCAGGTTGAACGAATTAACGTGGATTAAGTGTTACAGTTTACAACATCGTGAAATTGACAAGGTGAAAATTTTTCGAATGATTAAGGAATGAAATTGAATGAGTGTTTGGAGTGAATTTTGAGTGAATTTAATGGAAGGTAATCCAATATCGCAAAGTTTGTTCAGGATGAACAAAATTCGCGATATTGATTACCCCCCTTTAATAAAATATGCATACAAGTTCTATAGATAACTTCCTATTTCTTCAAGGACCTATACGACGCTTACAATTTGAATAATGTCAGTGAAATCGAGAATTTGCTCTATCAAAATGTATTTTGAAGGACGTTGTTGATTCTATATTTTTCAATTGGTTTGAGCGTTTTATATTGGTTTGAGTGAGTGTTTGGAACGGATGAATGGATCGATGAGCGAATGAATTTGAATGGTTTTGATCGGAATGATTGTCAATTTCATGACGCAATTAAGTGTATCCTGACTAAAATCGGAATAAAATCGGGATCGAAATAAATCGGTCAGTACAGTAAAATATTGTTATTGAAATTCGAGTAGCATGCAACGAATTAATACAGTGTACGTATAAAATTGTAGATTGAACGATGTAACATGAATTAAGTGTTAATCAGAAATCACATTTACTTTTCTTCTTTAGGCTAATGCAATTCTACGTACAATAACCTCAAACAACACAAATTGCGCAATTACTATTAATGGTCGCCATTTTCTAACGCTAGTTTATCGCATGACCAAGCGCAAAATAGATTTACGACTTCTCGCTTTTTAAGTCCATTTAAAACATCCAGAACCCTGACCTGTCACTTACAGTGCCTATAATGAAACGTAATGAACATGAAATATCAGGACAATCAGAAGTCGTTGGTATCACTATAATGACGCCGCAGTTGAGAGATAGCTAAATTCAGTTTAATGGAGAGATATATATAGAGAGGGAAAGAGAGAGAGAGAGAGAGAGAGAGAGAGAGAGAGAGAGAGAGAGAGAGAGAGAGAGAGAAAGAGAGAGAGAGAGAGAGAGAGAGAGAGAGAGAGAGAGAGAGAGAGAGAGAGAGAGAGAGAGAGAGAGAGAGAGAGGAGAAAGAGAAAGAGAGAGAGAGAGAGAGAGAGAGAGAGAGAGAGAGAGAGAGAGAAAAGAGAGTGAGAACTGAATAATCTAAACGCTCATTATATCGGGACTACGGCTGCCCCCGCCATTTCCCGTCAATTTCTTTTTTGCATATGCGACTTTAATGCTGAAGCTACGAAGAATGAAGGTTGCTAACCGTCAGTTGTTGTTTTTTTGGCTTCATGTCCATGCACATAAACTAAGTAGATGAATTGGGGTTGGGTTTTTTTTATATTTGAGGGATGTGTCAATGAGTTAGAGGAAGGGTCGTTTTTTAATGGGGGAGGGTCGCTTATAGAACAATATAGGTGTTGGGTTTTTTTTTGAGAGAAAAAAGCGACGATTTAACGACATTTTAAAGATACCGGTTGTGCCTATGATAGTGTAGCAAAATTTGGCCTGCTCAATTTCATTCTTAAGCCGGCAGCATTGTGAAATCATTACAATCATCATAAAATCCGATTGCCGATTATTCCAATCGCACTTGCGGATCATTAATCTATTACAAGTTGAATGATTTTGGAATGATTTCGGATTCATATTAAATGATAAAGTGGAGAGTGTCTTGAATGAAATCAAAGACAGTTACTACAATATCGATGATTACGTCAAAATTGGAAGAAATGATCGATTTTTACTAACACCTTTTAATGAAATACTAATTAAAGTTTTTTCTTAAATGCTTTTCGATGGTTAATCGAGAAATAACGGTAGATTATCACTTGATAATCTCACCGCAAAAGCAGTGAAATTATGAAAGACTTTTACCCTGCTTTTTTGCATTTCACCCTATCTGACGTCATCTATGCGGGGCAAAATAAGTGACGTCACAATGAACTTTGCATAGCAAACACGTGCAAAATGACGCGCTTTACGAAAATATGTCCTAGAAATTTCACATTTTGTCTCATGTTTGCATTAAAGAAATAGAATAATCGTTTGTTTTTCGAGTAAGATCGATTAATATTTCATTTCGTGAACAACAAAAGCTATATTTTCACTCGTGGCTCTACCACTCGTGAAAATATAGCTTTTGTCGTTCACTCAATGAAATATAAATCGATCGTACACTTAAACAAACGATTATCCTCTATATAAATAGCGTTCTGTATCTTCAAGAACCAATCAGAGGCATAAAATTGAAAATAAGTCAGTGAACTCGTTTATTTTTTTCAGCGATATAAATGTAGTTGTTGAGGGTTTTTAATCGGTCGAGTATCTACTCGAACGATTTGTTCTATGGCATTTCGAGGGTCGCATCGAATGAAAATTTCAAAGTAGCCTTTATCCCAAATTCAGACACGAAAAGAATTTTCATAATTCTTTAAACAAATGTCAAAAAACGACAATCCTTACAGTTGGACATCTGAGTTTCTTTTAGATAAGTCATATGCGATTAAAAAAAGTCGAAAACTCAATAGTATAAGCCTAACAGCAAATTTTCCATGGCAAATTATCGCCGATTTAAAATAAACCCCAAAAAATGAAATGAGGGAAAACGATAAAAACAAGCTGCAGGAGCAAATCAAACTCTTCTATTCCTGTCACATGACTAACCCACGCGTTGATTTTGAATATAAATGAGCCACGTGGTATAACGCGGCGCTGAATCATGCGAAAAGATCTGACATGTGATCTCAACAACGAATCAAATTTCTAAACTGCATCACGTGACTCAAAAGCCAATATGAAGAAATTGAAAACATTTATATGGGCGTGACTCAGAACCTAATTGATGGATATAATCCATGATTAATGCCCTGACAGGGCGGAGCCTAAGTTACGGGTCGTTGCACTTAAGGTTTAGGTAAATAAGCTTTATTTTAAAATAACTAACTTCCGCAGAGTCAACATAAAAACTCAAGACCTTAAATCGTAGATTTGTAATCAAATCCTCGTAACTTTAGCTTAATTTAGCTGAAGTTACGAGGCTTTGGTAACCAAAAGATGAAATGTGTTCACTCTCTCTAATCACGTGAATCCTTTAGGTTTAATGTTACAGTTATTTGCACGCGTTCATGAGTATTGTCGACTAACTTTTCAAGGAAACCTAAATAGTTAAAGGTTAACTCGCCAAATTACGTCACGGCTAAGCCCCGCCCTGTAAGTTCATTAATTACGCAGAATACCAACCAAATTTTACATGAGATCAGACCCCACCCGAGTTTTTACCTTCTTTGTTCTATATAAAATTGCTCAACTTTCAGGTGCTGCAGCGCATTCCACATCAATACGTTTATATATTATTATTACGTCATTAGCGCTTCATCTACATTCATTGCTCTATCTTTTGAGACTAAAAAATGGGTTTTTAGGTTTAAGTTTCGACCTGTTCAACCCAGAGTAAAGGAACCTTTTTTTTCCACCTATGAAGAGGACAGTTAGTTCGGACACGCCCGCCGTCGCTCATCCGTCCGCCCGGAAAGGAAATCGTGCACAAAAAGATCGAGCCAAGCATTATATTTAAGAAGAGGTGCAAAACTAGCTGAAAATATCAAATAAATATGCACGTGTATCACTGTTCTCCTCTTCAAAATGCCATTTTCAAGCCTCACTATTTTTTCTTTAAGATCTTCTTTTACCATACACCGACCTCCGGAAGTAAATTCCAATGAGGTTCCTCCATGATTTATCCTTAGATGACCCTTTATCAGTGTGCAAAAAATTATTGTGATCAGATGAAAAATATGTCTTTTAAGGGCGGAGGTTATTTCTCTATATGATGTATAGTGGAAACTTTGAAAATCATTTTCTCAGAATCTTCTTTATGGATACCAACCAACTGGAATGAACCTTGAGTGACTCATTATCAGTCTACCAAAATTTTGTGAATGGATTAAAAATATGTCTTTTATGGTCATTTCTCTATATGTTATATAGTGTAAACTTTGATATTTTTTTTTCTTAGAATATAACTCATGGTTATCAATCAGACTGCATAAAATTTCTGTGGTTGGATGAAAAATATGTATGTAACAGACGGCGGTCAGTTTTCTATATTTCATTCACCAATCTTGATTTTTTCTTTGCAGAAATGTTTCAGCATGTGACACTTGAAAACAAACCATCTACTTGCAATAAAAATCAATTTATTCATTCATTCACTGAAATTCCATTAATATCAGTAGATTCAGGCCTGTGGAGCAAATCAGCTGCTCAAGCAGCTCTAGTTTTGTGAGAAATGTACTGACATGAAATTTTTCATCAGGCAAAACTTATCTATGGAATTATAAATTTGTGCAAAAGAAGAAAATACTTGTGTTTAGATTCACCATAGGAGTTCATCAAGGGGGTAACTCTGGAAGAAATGTTGTAAGAGTTATGCCCTATTTTCGAATTAGAATTTTTTGCATTATCAAGCACTAAAGCCAAAGTTGCACATGTTGCTGGTGCTCATGCTAGCTATTCTGGTCATCCAGGCGTCGGCGAAATGCTTTGGTTATGGTTTTACGTGCAACTGTGTTAAATCCTGTTTCTATTAAAGCTATTTCTTTAATATTTTGCATATGCATCTGTGACCAAACTATCAGGATCTTGACAAAGCGTGTTACCTTGGTATATAGTGGAATTGAATTCAAATGAACTCCCACCCTTTTCGGACGCTTACTAATCAAGCTTTAAAATATCAACCCTGTCCAATTTTTCAAGAACGACCGATTACAGTGCTGTCAGCACTTTGATTTAATTATTATTTTGGAGTGTTTTTTAATGATTTGAGAGAGTGTGTGGAATGAATGAATGGAGTTCTGAGTGAACTATTTATAATTGGTTTGATCGGCGTGAGAGTTAACTTAATGATGTTGTACATTTATATTATATATAGAAATTTATATATTGAATAGCTTTTATTACGATAGCACATCCCTTCGTACGACCTCTCTTGACATTTTATTTTTTTCAAATATAAACACTAAAAAAGTCTCAAGGTATTACTATCTAGAACAAATGGAAATGAACTCTAAAAGCTAAAGATTGAGTTCTAATCAATTTTACATCAAATATCTCTATAAATTATGTAGTCTCGTCGTACTTGTTAGTCGTAAATTTTGATATGAATAAAATATGTTCAAACGAAATCTACGATGTTACTAATTGTATTTGCTATTGCAGTCTAATAGTTTCATTTCGCACTTTAAAGACAGATTTAAAAAGCGGACGACAACCGTATTCTCCCAGGGGAACAATTAAGATGTCATTTTAAGAATGTTTGTCAGACGACCTCACCTCAATGATCTCTTGAACCTATCCAAAAGAGATCACAACCACTCAGTCACGTGTCGACTTGTCGAGGATCTACTTACGTAGACGGCATTTTAGTCTTAGTCTTAAAAAACAGTGAAAACATGATTTCTAGGGAGTATCTCAAGCACGTCAAGCAGTCTTTTTTTTTCATTTTTTTATTTTCTTTCTTTTTTCTTTTCCCTTTTTTGATACAGTGGCATAAGCACGTCAACGATTTTTGAAGTGAAACTCTGAATAAGAAAACTCGACTTATTACATCATGGTTAAGCATTGCCCTGCCAAGTCAAACAAATCGGACCATATAATTATTCGAATGGTTAAAACTAAGAACAAGGTGAATGATTTTTGTATGATTTTGGATGGTTTAGGAATGAAATTGAATGAATGTGTTGAGCGAGTTTTGAATGAATTTAATGGGGGGGGATCCAATATCGCAAATTTTGGTTAGGATGAACAAAATATGCATACAAGTTCTATTTATAGCTTCCTATATCTTCAAGAACCTATGAGACGCTAACTATTTGAATTCTGTCAGAGAAATCGCAATTTTTCTCTATAAAAAGATTCTTTCGAATGACGTTATTGATTCTATATTTTTCGATGGGTTTGTGCGTTTTTGAATGGTTTGAGTGAGTGTTTGGAATGAATGAATGGGGCGCTGAATGAGCGATTTAGAATTGTTTTGATTGAGACGAATGTCAATTACATGATGTTAATAATTATACCACAGAAGGGTAAGATAATGAGATCATGTAGAGCTTTTAACTCTATAAGCTATTCTTAGATAATCTTTTAAACCTCATAATGACAGAATTATCGTGTTCTAGAAAGAGCCCAGACGTCATCAACACGTGTGAAGAGGATACAGTTAACATCATCGTGAAACTGACAAGTTGAATCATTTTGGGATTATTTTGTAGTGAAATTGAAAAATTGAATGAGTGTGTGGAGCTAGTTTTCAGTGAAATTAAAGGGGGGGTTCCAATATCGCTATTTTTTTCCAAGGAGAACAGAAATATCGTGTTCTAGAAGGCCGAAGCAAACGAGGTCATTTAGAGCTTTTAACTTGGACTATTCTTGGATAATCTTTGAAACCTCATAATTACAGAAAAATCGTGTCCTAGAAAGAGTCCAGACGTCATCAACACATTTGCAGAGAATTTAGTTTACATCATCGTGAAACTGACGAGGCGAATTATTTTGGAATGATTTTGGAGTGAAATTGAATGAGTGTGTGGAGCTATTTTTGAAAGGGGGGGGGTAATGCAATATCGCAAATTTTGTTCAGGATAAAAAAATTTGCGATGTTTATTACCTCCCTTTAATAAAATATGCTCACAAGTTCACTAAATAGCTTCTTATTTCTTTGAGAACCAATCCGACACTTACAATTTCAATTATATCAGTGAAATCACTTTTTTTCCGGCTACATTCATTTTGAATGTAGTTAATAATGGTATCTCTTTTAGTCATTTTGAGCGCTTTTGAATGGTTTGAGTGAAAGGTTGGAATGAATGATTGGAGCGTTGAATGAGTGATTAAGAATGGTTTTGATTGAGTTTAATGTCAATTTCACGTTGTAACTAACTGTTTTAAATCGATTGTGTTGGATTAAATATAAAAAAAGACTATCTGGTTAATGAGAAAAGTACAGACCACTGCTGGTCAGCGAGAATTGTGTAGCCCGGGCAGGGTAAAAACGTTCCGCTTCTGACACACTTTCTAAATTAAGAACCAATAAATATTTGTAGAAGAAGAAGAAGAAGAAGAAGAAGAAGAAGAAGAAGAAGAAGAAGAAGAAGAAGAAGAAGAAGAAGAAGAAGGAGAAGAAGAAGAAGGAGAAGAAGAAGAAGACACAAACAAACAAACAAAAAGCAAACTAAAAACAAACAAGCAAAAGAAATAAAAAGAAGTCAAGAAAGAAAAAAGAAAGAAAGAAAGACAGAAAGAAAGACAGATAGAAAAAAGAAAGAAAGACGTTTATCAGTTGTAGAATTTTATTGTGTTGGCACATTTTTTACACAGAAAACGAAAAGCGTCTTACCATGGACGAGAAAAGAGTTAAGCAACCGAGTAAGCTACATGTATTTCCCTAATATCCAGGTTCAGTTGGTGACCAAAATCAGCTTATTTAAGCTGTAGTTACAAAGTTTGATTACCCACCCATGGCTTGTAAATTCATAGATGGAAGGCTAGGTAAGAGATTATGAGTATATGCTTCACGCATTTATACCATGCATATACTTAGATGCATGCTTTCATATCCCAATGAGAAATAAAGAATAACGTGTCGATCCAAAAATACATATACTTTCACACCCATACTTTTAGTTAGCTTTGTCTTAAAGATTTCTGAAAAAAAAAAGAAAAGAAAAAAAAAAAAAAAATATCTAACTTACCTATATTTCATATAAAAGTCCATATATTTTCCCCAAGGTAAACAATATTGATATCGATTGGTCTGTTTCAACACAGGTAGATAGCTCTATCGGAATTGATTAGTAAAACTAATTCCTTACCAGGAAGAACTTCGTACGGATATTTGATCTAATTGATAACATCGTGAATTTGACGAGGTGAATGACTTTGGAATGATTTTTGAATGAAATTGAATGAGTGCGATGAGTGGGTTTTGAGTGAAATTAAGGTTTTCCAATATCGCGCTAATTTTGTTCAGGATAACACAATAAACGATATTTATAACCCCCCTTTAATAGAATATGTATACAAGTTATAGTTTTCTATCTCTTCAAGGACCAATCAGACGCTTATATTTTCAATTATGTCAATGAAATCGCATTTTTTCTCTTGCTATATTTATTTTGATCGAACTTATTTATCTTATCATTTTAGTGATATTGGAGCGTTTTTGAATGGCTTGATAGAGTGCCTGGAATAATGAATGGAGCACTGAGCGAGCGATTAAGAACGGTTTTGGTTGAGATGAGTGTCAATTTCACGATGTTGTCAACTGTATATATGACATTAGTTTCGATTTAGGATCTCACGAACTTGGCGAGAATTTAATGCTCTTGTTTATGAAATACCAATTGATTTTCAATGAAAACTGACGCTCATCACGATCAAAAACAGTCTGAATCGCCCACTCATCGCTGCAACCATTCATTTCAAACACTCGCTCAAACCATTTAAAAGGCCCAAATCACTAAAAAGGATAAAATCAACAAGTACCTTCGAAATTAAAAAAAAAAATAAATAAATGAAAATACAAAAATAATAATAAAAAAGACGATTTATTGTATTTTTTTTTTTTTTACTTTTGTGAGTGGCTGATAGGTTCGTGAAGACATATACATGTAACGCTATTTACAGTCAACAACATCGTGAAATTGACAAGATAAATGATTTTGGAATGATTTTGGAATGAAATTGAATGAGTGTGTGGAGCGAGTTTTGAGTGAATTTAAAGGGAGGTAATCCTTAATCGCAAATTTTGCTCGGGATGAACAAAATATGCGATATTGATTACCTCCCTTTAATAATAAAAATGCATACAAGTTCTATACATAGCTTCCTATTGTTTCAAGAACCTATGAGACACTAACAATTTGAATTATGACAGTGAAATCGCGATTTTCTCTGTCAAAATTTTTATTGAATGACGTTGTTGATTTTATATTTTTTTCCAATGGGTTTGAGTGATTTTGAATGGTTTGAGTGAGTGATCGGAATATATGAATGGAGCGCTGAGTGAGTGATTTTGAATGGTTGAGATCGAGATGACTGTCAATTTGACAATGTAACTAACTGTATGAAACTCGTATGCACATCTTATTCAAAGGAGGAAACAAATAAGGCTAATTTGCTCCTCTTAAACAAAATAAACGATATTGTATTACCTCCCTTTCTCATCAAAGCTGTTTCCACACACTCATTCAATATCACTCCAAAATCAAAGGGCTTGGTAATTTCAGAATATAATTTAACAGCAAGTTTATCATAGTTTATGAAAAAAAGAGACCTCGTTATTTAGTTTTAAAGATGCTTATTTTTAAGTATCTTTAACCCTGTCTGGGTATCTGATCACTCTACGCTTGTGATAAGCGTGTGAAGTTGGCAGGACATAAGACATTAGACATTCGGCCCAATGTCTAAAAGGGGAATTAGACATTCAAAAATGAATGTCTAAATGCCTCATTTAGACATTAGACATTCGTTTAGACATTCGACCGAATCCTCGTTTGAATGTCTAAATGTCTCAATTAGACATTAGACATTCGTTTAGACATTCGACCGAATCCTCGTTTGAATGTCTAAATGTCTCAATTAGACATTAGACATTCGTTTAGACATTCGACCGAATCCTCGTTTGAATGTCTAAATGTCTCAATTAGACATTAGACATTCTTTGAGACATTCGACCGAACCCCCTTTTGAATGTCTAAATGCCTGAATTAGACATTCGTTTAGACATTCGACCGAATCCTCGTTTGAAGGTCTAAATGTGTCATTTAGACATTAGACATTCGTTTAGACATTCGACCGAATCCTCGTTTGAATGTCTAAATGTCTCATTTAGACATTAGACATTCGTTTAGACATTCGACCGAATCCTCGTTTGAATGTCTAAATGTCTCAATTAGACATTAGACATTCGTTTAGACATTCGACCGAACCCCCGTTTGAATGTCTAAATGCCTGAATTAGACATTAGACATTCGATTAGACATTCGATTAAACCCTCTGTCGAATGTCTTAATGCCTCATTTAGACATTAGACATTCGTTTAGACATTCGACCGAATCCTCGTTTGAACGTCTAAATGTCTCAATTAGACATTAGACATTCGTTTAGACATTCGACCGAATCCTCGTTTGAATATCTAAATGTCTCAATTAGACATTAGACATTCGATTAGACATTCGAACGAACCCCCTTTTGAATGTCTAAATGCCCGAATTAGACATTGGACATTCGATTAGACATTCGATCGAACACGTGCTTGAATGTCTAAATGACCAAATAAGACATTAGACATTCAATTAGACATTCGATCGATCCCTGTTTTGAATGTCTAAATGACTGAATTAGACATTAGACATTCGTTTAGACATTCGACAGAACCCTAGTTTGAATGTCTAAATGCGTGAATTAGACATTAGACATTCGTTAAGACATTCGACCGAACCCTCTTTTGAATGTCTAAATGCCTGAATTAGACATTATACATTCGATTAGACATTCGATCGAACACGTGCTTGAATGTCTAAATGGCCAAATTAGACATTATAGATTCAAGTAGACATTTGATTAGACCCTCTCTCGAATGTCTAAATGCCTTTATAAGACATTAGACATTCGTTTAGACATTCGATCGAACACGTGCTTGAATGTCTAAATGACCAAATTAGACATTAGACATTCGATAAGACATTCGAACGATCACTGTTTTGAATTTCTAAATGCCTTATTTAGACATTAGACATTCGTTTAGACATTCGACCGAACCCTCTTTCGAATGTCTAAATACTTCAATTAGACATTAGACATTCGTTTATGACGTAACCATTTTTTAGCACGTTCAAAGACTATTTGAGGGTGCAGTCATAACAAATCAAATAAAATGGGGAAAACTAAATGCATGTTTGTGAAAAAACGAAGAATCGTTTAGACATTTTATTTTCTATATACAGAAATCAATCAAAAACTTTTTGTGGGGTCTGTCAAAAGAATTAAGCGAATTTTTAGTCGTACATTGTTTGTCTTTTATTAACTTTCGAAGTTAGGGTACTAAACTTTGATCCCGATTTGTTGAAATTCAGTACGGTAAAAAAAATCACCGGGACAATTTTTCAAAAAATAAGTTTAAAACTATTTTTCCGGCCGCAAAAAATTGAAAATTTAACTTTAAATCAATTTCGTGTATCTATCTTTAAATATAACAATGTTCTAATTACACGCTAATGTTCACAATTCATTCAACCTCATTTTGGTATATTCCATTGAATTGAATCACATTAATTACGGTCATAGTATGCGTTTTAGAACGCGTAAGGTCATGTGTAAAAAACGCATGAAATCGTCAATTCAACGATGCCATGGTAACGTTAATTCTAAATTGAACGTTAGAAAATATACATCGTTAAGATCGCGCTAACACGACGTTTAAATAGATACCAATTATATGCATTCATCTCTATAAACGCTATTGTCCTCTTCCACCTTAATCAGGAGTGTCAGAGGTTCTGCCAGGCCGTTATTGACAGTGCCGGCTCTCATACTCGTTATTGAGCGAAATCCAATTGAAAGAACACCCTTTTTGGTCAAATTCCATTTTTTGAATTTACAGGAAATCAGACCAATTCTATGGTCTCCCTAATGGGTCTACATTTAAAGTCTTCTTATCATTATAAAGCTTTATTTTTCTTCTTAAAATTTGATAAACTGATAACAATCGACCATTTTTCAACATTCTTATAACCAAATTTCATTTTTTCGTGAAATTATAGTATTAAAAAAAAGTGTTGTTGCTTAGCAAACTTTGAGTAGTGGGTTGTATTTTAAAATCATTGCTGAGGCCAGAAAACATCATTTTCGGTTTCAAATAATAGTTGCGTTGTTTCTGCGCTGTTTCTTTATATCATTAAAACAAAAGCAACAGACTTTGTTTTTAAACCCTTACTACGAGGGATGTTCCGAAAGATTAAGCGGAATGCTTGAAATGAAGGTAAACTTAGGTACATTTGTCGAGTTTTAGCAAAGTATTCAAAAAGTAGGCGTAATAAATTACAGTTTAATCAAAGCAATGACGTAATAGGTACAAGCATTCAGACACACAATGATAGGTTAATACCGCCGGAGCAGCGGATGGCCTTTTCCGAAATATTTATCACCAATACTTTTCTCCTTATTAGCTCCACTGGCTGAAAGCCACTGGGGCTATTGTCATGGCGTTGTGTCCGTCGTGCGTCCGTCCGTCTGTGCGTCCGTGCGTCCGGTCGTAAACTTTTTCTTTAAAAATCTTCTCCTCAGAAACTACTGGATGGATTTCAACCAAACTTCACAGGAATGATCCTTGGGTGACCCTCTTTCAAAGTTGTTCAAGAAATTTTGATCCAATGAAAAACATGGATTTAATGGGCGTGGCTAATTTCCAAATATGGTAAAAAGTGACTTTTCTCAGGTTCTAATTGATGGATACCAATAAAATTTTACATGACTGATCCTTGGGTCACCCTTTATCAGTCTACCAAAAATTATTTTGATCAGATGAAAAATATGCATTTTATGGGCGGAGGTCATTTCTCTATATGTTATATAGTGGAAACTTTGAAATTCATTTTCTCAGATACTAACTGATAGATATCAACCAAATTTTACATGATTGATCCTTGGGTGACCCTTTATCAGTCTACCAAAAATTAAAGTGATCAAATGAAAAATATGTATTTTATGGGCGGAGGTCATTTCTCTATAAATTATATAGCGGAAACTTTGAAAATCATTTTCTCAAAAACTAACTAATAGATATCAACCACATTTTACATGAATGATCCTTGGGTGACCCTTTATCAGTCTACCAAAAATCATTGTGATCGAATGAAAAATGTGTATTTTATGAGCGGAGGTCATTTCTCTATTTGTTATATAGTGGAAACTTTGAAAATCATTTTCTCAGAATGTAAGTGATGGATATCAACCAAATTTCACAGGAATGATCCTTGAGTGATTCTTTATCAGTCTATTTAAAATTTTTGTGCTCAAAGGAAAAAAATGTATTTTATGGGCGGAGGTCATTTCTTTCTATGTTATATAGTGAAAACACTTTGAAAATCATTTTCTCAGAAATCGATGGATATCAATCAAACTTCATTAGTATGATCCTTGGGTGATCCATTATCATGCAGCCAAAAATTATCGTGATCGGATGAAAATTATGTCTTTTATTGGTGGAGGTCAATTCTCTATTTGTTATAATAGTGGAAACTTTGAAATTCATTTAAACATAAATAGAACCCAAAATATCTAAAAAATCTAGTCAAAACTTTGATTTCAAGAATTTCAAGCCTGTGGAGCGACTCAAGCCATTCATGGCTTTCTAGTTTTTGAATGATCTTGTAGATTTTATTTCTCATGGATTTGATGGTCTGTCTGATTTGACAGATGATGTACACTTGCTTTTTGATGATGACGTTGAAAATAATGTTCATGTTAATTAGTTGTCTTTATGATACTAAAAACATACACTTGTTTATCGCAGTTGCGTAGTCGAGTGGATAAGGACCACAGAATATTGAGCAAGCGGACCAAGTTCGATCCTGCATCGCGACATAAAAGTGATATTTTTTTCCAATATATAATTAAATATCATTCTTTTGAATTATGTTAAATGTTGTGCCGATTTTGAAATATGCTTCAATTGTCTGTACTATTTTTGTATTTTTTAGATTGAAAAGATCTATGCTATATTAACTTTAACGTGGAGATGAATATAAAGCCGAGCTTACAAATACGCTGAAAGTACGATTTGACAAATGGACGATTCAATATTTTAACGATCGCACTCTTGTAAATTGAATGCAATTGCCAAAACAATTTCAGACCAACGGCAATTGTTTCATAATTCGATGTTTTATCGCATAGAATTGAAATCGCTTTCTCCGAAATGTAGTATCCCGTATATTTAATCATACATGTATAATACATGTATAGAAATTTATAGGAAATGCATAGAATAGAAATTTATCAGCGTGTATTTGCTGGTCTAAAAAATTAATTTTCTTGAAACAACAATAAAAAAAATCATTGCTGGTGCTGACAGGATAGGAACCGGGAGCGTTTAAGTAATAATCAGATAATAGTCTGGCATGCGTATCCACTGAGCCATCGCAGTCATTTACATACGTCACGGATTTTATTTCTATTATATCAGATTATTACAGGTAGTTTACATATTCGATAAGTAACCTGCACTACCTTGAGAATATATCGGTACAAAAGTGTCAATGATAGCATTATCGCGCGCAATTTATACTTCGATGTAACTGTCACACATTATACATAAAACTCACCTTTTAGAACAAGGTAGAAAAGCTATGTTTAGTGTTCTAAAGAAATTAAAACACTTACATTCGATATGCAGTTGCAAATGTTTGAAAGTATAGTAGTACCGATTCTGCTATATGGTGCAGAAGTTTATGGTTATGAAAATTCTTAAATTATTGAATCATTATTTTTGACGTTTTACAAAAATGACAATGTGCTTTAAAAAAACAACACCAAGTGCTGTTTTCACAGGGTATAATGTGCCACGCCGACACCAGCAGGTTCGTGGATACCTGATCGATTTTTCCAATTCGGAACTAACGGTGGACAAAGTTTTTGACTTATTTGTAAACAAAAATAATCGTTTTCATTTCAATTTTAGTATCACTGTCGAGATAAATAGTTCTTCTTTTACGAAACAAAAGGATAGGATAACAACTAAGCAAAATGAGCTAGTTCTTGCCCTAGGAGTGATTGACTTTGCTTGTTTTTTAGGTTTGTCATTAATTCTTTGTCAAACAACCTGACTATTCTCTTTGTTTGTAATTGGATAAGAGCATTTATGTATCCTCTACACGCATACCAAATTTCTCGGCGAAAGATCAACATAAAGCGAAGATATTAGTACTTTTATGGGCCTGGGTAGCGGAAAATATGATAACAAGACACCCCCTGAATTTTTAGCGATTGGAAATCGACACCAGAGTTAAAAGAATTTATTATAACTCGACACCTACCTTAAAATCATCTATATTTCTCCCTAAACGATCGTGTACTAACCGTTAACGGAGCATTTTCTGTACATTTCAGCTTGTAAAGGCTCGATGATTAATTTAGGAGCATATTCAAACCAATCCCGTAAATTATAGCACTTATTTTTACCGTTCTGCCCATAATACATTTGAACAAGTTGTCCAATTCCGTGTGAATATTTGTCTTCATAAATGCGATCTATAAAACGTTCATAGGACGTTGAATCTCGTGAAATCGTATTTCCCTTTCTTTGCCAATATCGGTTTTGTAGCATCTGTTTTGTTACTGATCATGTATATTCATTTGTGTCTAAAAAGTCGTCTGAATGACGAAGAGTGGTATGCTACTCCGCGATACGTATGACGCGACCACGGGCGATTGAGTTACGTTAGATCTTTAATTTATAATAATGATACGGATAAACAAGGATAAATACGACACACAGCTATTAATAAATACTTACATTAACCGATATGATTCCATACACATATCGTCATTTTTTCTACAGCCTAAGTATATCAATACACATTACAGGAACTCACTTTTGAAATTTGTCATAAAAAACGTTTACAGACTCATTACTCAAGATCATAGTTATTCAGACTTTTTCTGTAAGTAAGCACATGTATACTGGAAAGATCACAAAAGTATTGTTTAATTGAGATCGAAACGATGGTTGATTATTGAAGACTTAAGTGGGAAAGCAGCTGATGACTGGGAAAGGATGAAATGATAGTAATGGTATGAGTCGATATTTAGGTGTTCCAGTCGCCGCGATATGACTTCAAGATTTTCAAAAGTAGCGGTAAACCCCAAACAAACAAACACACAAAAACGAGGATGGAAAGTGATAATCGTGCTGTTTGAATTCAAAGAAGTATAATAACAACGTCATACAATGAGATGAATATCTATGTATATGGATTTCACACTATAAAGCGAAACATTATTCTTTTTTCTCCAATGGATAATATAAGACGATAAGTGAATGCTTTAGAATTGATTGGTTTGGATAATCTCTTTCGCGCATGATACCATGGTATGGGATATCACCAACGGTATGATGGTACAAGATTAAATGTCTTATACCACTTGATCTTCAAAAATGGATTCTAATTGGTAAGCGCACTGGTTTGTGGTGAAATTACCTAATGATAGTCACTGATGACACATTTAGACCTTCAAACGAGGAATCGGTCGAATGTCTAAACGAATGTCTAATGTCTAAATGAGGCATATAGACATTAGAGAGAGGGTTTAATCGAATGCCTAATCGAAAGTCTAATGTCTAATTCAGGTATTTAGACATTCAAAAGGGGGTTCGGTCGAATGTCTAAACGAATGTCTTATGTCTAATTGAGACATTTAGACATTCAAACGAGGATTCGGTCGAATGTCTAAACGAATGTCTAATGTCTAAATGAGACATTTAGACATTCAAACGAGGATTCGGTCGAATGTCTAAACGAATGTCTAATGTCTAAATGAGACATTTAGACATTCAAACGAGGATTCGGTCGAATGTCTAAACGAATGTCTAATATCTAATTCAGGCATTTAGACATTCAAAAGGGGGTTCGGTCGAATGTCTAAACTAATGTCTAATGTCTAATTGAGACATTTAGTCATTCAAACGAGGATTCGGTCGAATGTCTAAACGAATGTCTAATGTCTTATTGAGACATTTAGACATTCAAACGAGGAATCGGTCGAATGTCTAAACGAATGTCTAATGTCTAATTGAGACATTTAGACATTCAAACGAGGATTCGGTCGAATGTCTAAACGAATGTCTAATGTCTAAATGAGGCATTTAGACATTCGAGAGAAGGTTTAATCGAATGTCCAATCGAATGTCTAATGTCTAATTGAGACATTTAGACATTCAAAAGGGGGTTCGGTCGAATGTCTAAACGAATGTCTAATGTCTAATTGAGACATTTAGACATTCAAACGAGGATTCGGTCGAATGTCTAAACGAATGTCTAATGTCTAAATGAGACATTTAGACATTCCAACGAGGATTCGGTCGAATGTCTAAACGAATGTCTAATGTCTAAATGAGACATTTAGACCTTCAAACAAGGATTCGGTCGAATGTCTAAACGAATGTCCAATGTCTAATTCAGGCATTTAGTCATTCAAAAGGGGGTTCGGTCGAATGTCTAAACGAATGTCTAATGTCTAATTGAGACATTTAGACATTCAAACGAGGATTCGGTCGAATGTCTCAAAGAATGTGTAATGTCTAAATGAGACATTTAGACATTCAAACGAGGATTCGGTCGAATGTCTAAACGAATGTCTAATGTCTAAATGAGACATTTAGACATTTAAACGAGGATTCGGTCGAATGTCTAAACGAATGTCTAAATGAGGCATTTAGACATTCAAGAGAGGGTTTGATCGAATGTCTAATCGAATGTCTAATGTCTAATTTGGGCATTTAGACACTCATTTTTGAATGTCTAATTCCCCTTTTAGACATTGGGCCGAATGTCTAATGTCTAATGTCTAATGTCCTGCCAACTTCACACGCTGTTACATAAATATTTGAAAAGGAAATTCGATCCAGTAGAAGTGTGTGTATTTCCGTTTGTTTATCGTCGCACATGCCCATGTATGCGACGACCCCAGAAGATGGTTAGTTGTTACTGGTGATAGTGCAAGGGTACATGACGAAACTACTGCTGAGATACGCCATGCTTCTTTAACGTGCTCGGTGTAAAGCACCGTCTCACGGGACCTCAGTTTAACGTCTGATTCGCAAGACATTTAGAATGTTAATGTGCCACTCGGGCATTGAATCCACGCTGTCGAACTTGGTTGGTTTTGAAGTCTGGTGTTCTACCCACCGAGCCAATCGGGATGACAAACCATTGGAGGTCAAATTGGGATCGCAATTATAAGTTTTTCTTCAACAAGAAATGTTCTGATCTGCCAAAGCAATTCGAACAAGCTGACCTGCCCTGCGTTCAGGATGCAAAACGGTGTAAACAGTTTTCCAATTATACCCCGCTTTGCACGTGCACTAGCGTGCAAAGCGGGATATAATTGGCAAACTGTTTATACCAATTTGTCATTCTGAACGCAGGACTGGTTCGGAACACGACACACATGACCCCTTTTTGGCCTGATGAATAACAATTTATGTTAAACGTTATTTATTGATTTCATTTAGGTATAAAACAAAAAATATAATCACACTGTATGAATACGCGAAGCGGACTCATACATGAGGATGATTAGGTTTTTAGTATCATACCTCCATGAAATCAAAGAATACTTTTTTTTACATCTTATAATTTAGTATCAGGAAACAAAAATGGAAAAAAAAACTTCCCCATAATAAGACATATTTTTGTGGGACTACTTTTCGCGCAAGCTTAAAAAAAGCTGAAAACACACACAAAAAGATGAGCTGTCAATTTTAAGGTCACGAATTCACCCTTTCCTGTTACCTACTAGGAACATTTGTTTACATTCTGATCAAATTTAGGCAAATTTTATTCAGCCGTAATGAAGTTGTTGATTTTAAACAAAATACCCCTATCCATTATGGTTTGGCTATTCTGTTATGAGATGGGGCCTCTAATTTTGTGCAAACGCTTGTGCTCATTTAATGCTTCAATTGGATATATTGTTTAGCTGGGCAAACTGTCTTTTTTGTGAATAGAAGTAGCATTACATTTGGTTCAAACACTTTTTACTTGAACCTTAAAAGCGAAACAAAAACTAATTCACACACACAAATAAGACCCAAGACGGAAACTTGGAAACTTTGTTGTTTCGTCTTCTATATTCATCGAAGGAAAAGGAATACCTTCAGAAAGTAACTAGGTCACAAACTTCGAAAGGAGGGAGCACAATTATAGCTTCTGTCATTGAAAAACGATCGTTGGTTAATCCAAGGTCAAAACACTAATCTAGAAAATTACTGTATCATATATACTGAACCAAGCCTTGATAGGTAATCAATATCTCATTATCTGGTTTGTTTTCTGATAATCTGTGGTGTTCTTCAACTAGCAAGGCGTGACTTTAAAAGCGTGAAATAAGTTGACGAATTTATTTAGTCAGCCCGATTAGCTCAGTTGGTAAAGCACCGGACTTCAAATCACTGAAGTTCGACCGCGTGGGCTCGATTCCCTGGCTGGAACACTTACAAACTAGTCGTCTTTCGGTTGAGACGTTAAACCGAGGTCCCGTGGGGCGGAGACGGTGCTTTACACCGAGCACATTAAAGAACCATGGCGGATCTCAGCAGTAGTTTCGCCATGTATCCTTGCATTATCCCCCGTAGCAACTAACCGTCTTCTGGGGGCGTCGCTCATATGGGCATATGCTACGGTAGCGACGATAAATAAACGGAAATACAGTCACACGCGAATTTATTCAGCGTTATTATACAACTATAATGGGGTTCAGCAAACTTGTCAAATTACAGTTAGGAACATTGTGAAATTGACAAATTTAATGGTTTTTGGAATGACCTGGAATACTATTGATTGAGTGTGTGGAGCGAGTTATGAATGAAATTAAAGGAAGGTACAGTAAAACCGTCGTGTAATTGACACTCATTCCGATCAATACCATTCTAAATCGCTCACTCAGCGTTCCATTTATTGATTTCAAACACTCGGTCAAATCGATAAAAGAAGCTCCAACATCTTTAAAAATATCTCGAAAGCGGCCAAGACGATCAACATTTAATTCAAATCGATCGATTTATTCTACGATTCTTTTGTTTAGCGTGGATTTTAAAGTGTCTGATTGTTCCGCGAAGACGCACAAAAAGAAAAAAAACGTATATTTTTTAAAGGGGGTAATAAGTATAGTTAAATTTGTTAATCTTGAACAAAATTAATGATAATGGTTTACCTGCCTTGAATTTACTAAAATCTCGCTCCTCACACTTATTCAATTTCATTCCAAAACCATTTCCAAATCATTCGCCTGGTCAATTATATGATGTTCTTAACTGTAATATAATATCGCTAAAGTCGTCCCAAACTGAACGAAACTGTCGATATTCTCATACCCCTTTTTGAAAATCTACGTACTATTCCATAAAAAGATTCGTCTGATTTCGAAGACGTTTCCAAATCATAACCAGCTATCAAAACAAGGAACCTTTTGTTCGATTCGAATGAAATTATAAAGTATTGTGCATATTTTCGAGGGAACTTTTGAATGATTTCGGAGCTTTTCTGACTGGTTTGAGTGGGTGTTTGGATTGAATAAATGAAGCGGTGGGTAAGCGCTTTAGAATGGTTGTTCAGGATATTTCTATGTGCACGTTATGCTTGCACGCATTACCCGACTCCTGATTTTGACATAATGGGCCAACTTTCAGGCCCGGACAGGTCCCGTTATTGTGGTTTTCACAGCCGGAAACCAACCCTGCGATCAGAATTACAAAACAGTCCAAGTTATACCCCGCTTTGTTCCCGCACTTGCGTGCAAAACGGGGTATAATTTTGACTGTTTTGTCATTTTGAACGCATGGCTGGTTTCCGGCTGTAAAACAACAAAAACTGGACCCACTCGTTCCAGAAGTAAGTTGGCCCAATGGGCTCGGTTGCCGGTCTGGAAGCAAATGGACAACTTGACCTTTGAATGAAACGCTAAACTGAGGCACAGTGTGTCCATGATTTCTATTCAAATACCAGCCGGATCTCAGCAATGCCAACAACAAACATGAAATATTTGAAGTATCTGTTTCGAATTATGAAACTTTTTAAACCTGCCCTGTGTTCGGGATGTAAACGCGTTTCGCAAGCACTTTGAGATGATACCCCGCTTTGCACGTGCACATACGTGCAAAGCTTTACTCTTCAAAATAGTTCTTTGACATTTGATCGATATGCAGATATTAATTTCGACATAAATATCTATATGTATGAGCAAAGTCAATCAATGAAGGTGAAGTCAATGCATCTATACACTGTATTAAAACAAAATAACCTTTTTGATCAAAGATTTGTAACAGAGACGTTGATTAAGGACGTTACGTCGCACGTGTCTTATAGTGGCAAACTTGACTTCTCTTATCTGGTTCCACACTTTCTCACCAGAGATCCTACTTAGACTGGGGACCTAAGTATTCGTTTGACGTAGTAGTTGGATTGAAAAATCCCAAATATCGTTACGTCATTCGACGTCCTGGACGAACGTTGTCACCCAGCGTCAGTCTGATCTTGCTCTATACATATCGCTGTGAGGCATGTTATATCGATGCTAGAGGTACACGGTAGTCTGTCCGGAAACAACAAAATCATTTACAACGGCTTGCCTTATAGAGCCTGTTTTGTGGCGACAAAAAACTGTATGACGTTGTTCCTCCGATCGCTTGACATGTTTCCATTACAGGTGTGTGCCTAGACGTTCAATTTCAAAAGCAATCAAGCAATGGCATTTCATCCACAACACTATGGAGAGCTATCAGGACTATTCAGTTAATCTGGAACTGCATGTGCTGTATGAGAATTTAGATTTTACGTTATTTGACGTTGACGTCTCTATCGAGAAACGTTGTCGAGTAACTTATCACGATAACATGCGATATTCTTACATCCTTATTACTATTCACACATCAATCAAAATTTATCAAAATTTTTACATGAACTCAGAAAAATCGCATGTTTAATCAGTGTCAAAGAACTTTTTTTGAAGAGTAAAGGTATCATTTCGAAAGCGATTTGCTTACGTTTTGGTCCTGATGCAGGGCTGTTCTTACCCTTTGAAACGTTTGAATGATTTGTTTGATTATATATATGATGGACTCGAGTTTGAAGTGTGTAAATCACCCTAGGAAAAAGTACCCGATAAAAGTACTTATGTACAATGTATATCAATATTTTGAAGTTCAAAATAAATATTGTCCGGCTCTGTCATTTTCATTCAAAGTTAAGTAGGTTCTAATACACATTTTTTGTTTGTATGAATGGGATTTAGCGCCGTCTTTTTCCATCTTTTGTAGTCATATCACGGCGGCTGGCGCACCTAACCATGTATTCCTGTTTTCTTTGCACCGATATTAACATGACATTCTTTCCGAGCCTGCAGCGCCTCACCCCACTAAGGTTTACGATTATCAACCATTGGTAGCAGACTTAAGTCGGAATTGCTGTGTGCCATCGAACCCTGGGCCCATTGATAAGGAGCCCTAGGTACTACATGTATTTAATAAGCTTTTACGGCGGAAGATGCTGTTCGAACCGTGTATAATATTTTTACTATATACAGACTCTCATTGCTTATCCAATCGCGTGTTCGAGGAATGTATAAAGGTAAATTATTAGATAATTGTTACTACCCGTTGGTTTTCCAATGATCAAAATGCCTTATGCGGTAATTTTTTGAAACTTGCATTTTTCTTTGAAGCATCTTCGAAATCAAGGCAAATAGAGGTTATAAGATAAACATAATACGTACTTATTGTATTATATGAAATATCTAACTCGGTTTTGGGAATTGATAATTATCTCGGCAGAGCCGCGACAACTATCAATTCCCCCAACCTCGTAAGATATTTTTTTCATACAAAACACTTAGTATGTATTAATTGTGACCAGTCACGCAAAAAGGACCATCTAGGTAGTGCGTAAAGTATCGACCCTGGCCAGACTGCGCAGATTGCGCAGACTGAATTGGGTCGAAACTTTTCGTAATGTGCTTATTTTCTGAATCTATTATGATCAATCTACCTCCCAGTGAAAGAATACTTGAAATGCGACCTCTGGTTGACCTATGCTGGACACAAACTCTTTTTTCAAAAATCATTTGATAGAGTCCCTAGATGGTCCCTTTCCACCAGACTTACCTACATACTTATCTAGCCTTCGCCTTCTACCCTTTTAGTTTTACGATTATCCACTAATTGGTAGGAGCAACAGAATTTCAACTACGACTATATTTGGACAATCCATTACCTACCTACATAAATCTTATTGTTCGCTTCTTTTATTCATTTTTACACAATGATAATGATAATCAATCTTTCACAAAACTCTGTATACTACCGAAAGAGACCAAAAACATTGCAACTACAGCGTTTTGGTTGAAGACGAAACAGTGGTCTTTGAATTAGGGCTTGGATCCCCGACGGCAGCACTCATTCTTTCCGACTTTTTGTCTCTCACCAATGGGTTGACAATCGTAGACCTATGTGAGGTAGCAGCTGGAGGCTAGGAAAGGATGTGGTGGTTGTGCAGGTGAGAGAAATACCAGGAAATTATTGTGAAGTGCTCCAGCCGCCGCGATATAACTGAAAAAAAATGTTGAAAGCGGCGTTAACTTCATTCAATCAATCAATCATTGAATTAGGGAGATTGAGGGGGGGGGGGGGGGGGGGCTATCCAGGTCATTTAAGTTCCAGAGCCCCAATGCAGAAAGACTGATGTTTGATCTGGTAAAATGTGGGTTCCGAATGACGAATTGAATTACCTTTCTGACAGTTTCTTTTTTTTTTTTTCGATTTAAGAAAAAAAAAATGATGTTACGACATTAAAGAAGCACAACGCTGCCAAAATCGCACAATATTTTCTGTGGTCTCCCTTTTTTTCTTTTTCATTCTAATATTTGAGAACAAATTCGACATGCAAAACAAATTTGAATTGACAATGAAAATTGCTGAAATTTTGTCGAGCCACTTTCCCTTAATTATTTTTACATATATAATTTCTTATTTCTCAACGATTTCAATATATCATTCTAGAATGCCATTAGGAACGTTCACCATCAGTACTTTCAGTGCTTTGATTTCATTTGTAGTGGACTACCTTTATAACTGCTTTATGTTACTTTAAAAAGATACGGGGACACCCGGCATTATTGAACATATTTCATCAATATTTCTTGACAGAAACTGTATTAAATGAGTGTTTTAGCTTGTCAAAGAAAATGAAATCTCAAATAAACACCGGAAAACCTGTATAGACCGGAAACGGAATCTATATTGTAGATATGTGTATATTGTTAGTTTATAGATATACAGTAAACAACCTCGTGAAATCGACACGGTAAATGATTTTGGAATGATTTTTAATTGAAATTGAATGAGTTGTGTAGAGCGGGTTTTGAGTGAAATTCAAGGGATGAACAAAAGAAGCGATATGTATTACCTCCCTTTAATAGATTTGCATACATTTTCAAAAAAATAGCTTCCAATTTCTCCCAGAACCATTCAGAGGCTAAAAAGGCAACTTTGCCAGTGAAATCGCGATTCGGTTCTTGATTTGTTCATTTAAAAGGTAGTTGTTGATCTTATCTTTTTAAGTAATTTTGAGCGTAATTGAATGGCTTGAGTGAGTGTTTGGAATGAATGAATGAAGCGATGAGTGAGCGATCAAGAATGGAGTTGATTGAGATGAATGTCAATTTTACAATGTTTTTACTGTATTTCGCCCATGATCCCCTGTCAAATTAGAGATGCACCATGATAGTTATGTTGGGTCGCAGGGAACCAGAGACAGGTAAGTAAATTTATTTTATTGCTCTGAGTTATCAAGGGTCCAAGGTTATTAAATTTTCTCATTCTCATCTCAAAATTTTCTCAAATTTTGATAAGGATTAAATCCTTAATTCTATTGTAATTCTAGTATAAATTCATGAACATAAAGGATAAGATTAATAAGTTGTTATAAATAACAACTTATTAATATTATCTTTTATTTTCAAACATTTATTTTAATTTGAATTTTGAGAAAATTCTCAGTTGAGCTTTATAACCTCGGTCTCTGATTCTTAATTATATCTCGATTAAAATAAAGCCAAACAGGTTAGAAAACAAATTATATAAGTTACAGTTTCAGTGCTGTTGTCCAAAGGGACAATCTAATGTAAAGGAAGTGCCGAACTTTAAAGAACAGTAGCCTTTGTAATGTACGCGAGTGACGTTATCATGTATTAATGGTCGCCTCTTTGTAGCACCATTTTATTGCGTGACCGCAGTTAAAGGCAATTTACTATTTGTCTTGCTATCTTAACGCTTTAAAGACCTTAACCATGCTCGTTAAAGACTATCTTATAACTATCCTTCTCGTCTTTAACCTTTACGGTAGCAATGGACACATGTCGTCATTTTTTCCTCCCATTTTTTCACATTTGTTGTAGATTAACATTGTATAGTCATTATATCAAAATTTGAAGGTACCATTCCATGCTCGTTTTCTTGCTACAGTTATCAGCCCTTGAGTGTTACTGGTCATTTCGTTTCGTTAATATTCGTTTAAGGTCTAATATTAATCCAGTACCAGTTGATAGCCATGAAAGACATACGTGTTGAAAGACCTTGTACATGTACACAATGGCTGTTGCCAAGGAAATTTCTCTTTGATCAGTTGCATTTGCATATGGTGCTTTCAAAAGTTGAAATTGCCCTATATTTGTAATTTTAAGGGGGAAAAATCCACAAAAACCTACTTTTTTAGAGAAATTTCCCAATACTTTTTTCTTATTTTCCGATATGTTTAACAAACATATATTTCCTCTAGTTGGTAAAATATAAAGCATACATTTCCATACAAATAAGAAAGTATTTCGTTATTTTATAGTGACCCCCTCCTAATTGAATGTCACTTTTAACGTATTTCTATTGTACAATTCAATGATCCAGTCATTCAAATGACATCAAATGCTGAAAGAAGCTTAGTTATGAAATTGTACCATTATTATTCTACGTTATATTATGAGTACACTCTTATTTAAAACGGTCTTTTCAAACGACGCGCATTAAGAGCCGTAAAATAAACGAAAACCCATTTTCGGTTTGAAGGGTCGGGAGGCCACTGTCCATTGCCACCTTTAAAATACCGTTGTAAGGCGGTCAAATTAAAATAGCTATATAGGTTTATTTAAGCTCTAGTCTAGATAGTTTGATCGCCTAACACTGATTTAGTACAAAAAAGAAAATGAGTCAAATCCATTGCGTTGTTATATATGTGCCCCGTCACGGGAAAAGGGACCATCTGGGTAGTGCGTAAAGTGTCGATCCTAGTCAGACTGCGCGGAGTGCACAGTCTGACTAGGCTCGAGACTTTTTGCACTGTGCTTATTTTCTGATTCTAGAATGTTCAATCTACATTCCAGTGATAGAATTTAAAATACGATATCTGGTTGACCAATGCTGACCCAATATCTTTTTCAAATAGTCATTTTAGTTAGAGTTCCCAGATGGTTCTTTTTTGCGTGACGGGTCACTTATATATTGTTATAAATATCTTGGAAGTATTTGTAGAAAAGCTAAATCTAGCAGTTTTAAGCAAGATTAATTCATTCTGGTTCTCTAAAAACAGGTTTTATTCCTCAATGTAAATAATTTTGCGTAAGCACCTATTTTGTAAGCTACCGCTTTATTGAGAATATATCTTTTTTACGTTTTTGTTGCTAAATGATATTAGATAATAAACTGTGAAAAAATCATTTTATATCTTTTCAACCCTGTCGTCTTTTCTTTTTTATGTCAATGTGAAAATGTGGAGTACAGAAAGCCTTGGTTCGAGCAAACTCGTCGATGTCATTCTTACTGCTGTATACTATGTAGATTGATATTTTATTTTCAGAATCATTGATTTTTCAGCTAAATCTTCTCTTGATAAACATGCAGACAAATTAATAAACATTCAAATAGCGTGGTCTACCTATAATAGAACGCCTATAGATCCACAAGCTTAGGAGTGATCAAAGGTCATGTGGATTCGTCTGATTGAATTCGTGTAAGATATACACATAGAAAAGTAAGTAGATTTAATGAGGGGAGAGATGTCATTGAGTGACCCTTTACTTAAATTTATTAAGCAATTTTCATTGACACCCATATGTGGGCTAGCAGGTCAGGGCTTTTTTTTCACTTTGAAATCTTTGAATACCTTCTCCTCTTCACTCATTTTTGCCATATTCAATGAAATTTGACGAAAATTTTCCTTAGATGCACCTTCACATAAATTGGTCCGGATTTTTTGATGGGCCCATAAATGTCGGTGTGCCATAATGGGGCTTATTTCACTTTTAAATCTCAAAAAACTTCTCCTCCGAATCATCTGGACTAATTTCATTGAATCTTGGTATGAATGAGCTTTTAATTAAATTGTTACTGGTAAATGGTGTACTTATTGTAAATACCTTTATCTTGGTAATAAGATGGGCAAAGTGTATAGAAGTAAATAGTATGTAATGTGTGTCAGACCCAGTAAATCATTGCAAATTAGTTCTTAAGAGACTTCAAAGTGGGTTTTTTTTCAGTCAAAGTAAGTTTTGTTAATGACAGTCTGGATATGTTAAACTTAGTGGAGCGATAAAGGCCCTCTTTGGCCATTTGTTTGTAAGAAATAAGGTTTTCGTTTGAAGAGCTACTCATTTGCTTTATCGCCTTTTTGATTTACTTTTCTCCATAAGCTCTTCCCAGGTAAAGCAACAGGTATAGATGGTCTTCGATCACGTTTTATAAAAGACGCTGCGCCTATCGCTGTTGGTCCCTTAACGAATATTCTTAATCTTTTGTATCCAAGGTGTCTGATGACTTGACAACTGCAAGCATTGTCCCCCTTTTTAAGAAGAAAGACGGGTTGTCCATTGGTATTTAAAGACCTGTATCTATTCTTGACGTGTTCTCAAATTTTTTGAAAAGGTTGTTTTCTATCAAGTTGAATGCCATTTTAAGAAATCATCTTTATAATTATTTTCAGTCTACATATACTTTTTTGGTTTTTGGTTTATTTTACACATTCCAACAATTTCGGAAAAGATAGAGAAACGTTATCGGAATGGTCTTTTTGGATCCGCAAAATGAGTTTGACACAGTTAACCATTTAATTCTTTTAAAGAAGCTAAAAGCTTCTGGCCTAGGAGACAATATTTGTAAAGTTAACAACATCACGAAATTGAAAATAATTCCGATCAAAAACATTCAAAATCACTTACTCAGCGCTCCATTCATTCATCTCAAACACTCACTCAAATAATTAAAAAAACGCTCCGAAATCAGGAAAAAGTGATAAAATCAACAACTACATTCAAATTAAAATCGGTATAAAAAATCCACGATTTGACAGACGTAATTGAATTTTTTAAGCGTATTACGCGTTCGTGAAGACAAAGAAATCGATTCGTTGAACCTGTATGCATTATTTTATTAAAGGGAGGTAATTCATATCACTAATTTTGATAATTATGAACAAAACTAGCTACATGTATGTTCGATTACTTACCTTAAATTTCACTCGAAACTCGCTCCACACACTCCTTCAATTTCATTCCAAAATTTTCTCACGAAAATGTAAAAAATAAGTTACTAACTACCCAAATTAAGTCAATTAGATTTGTTCTTAACCTAGATATAAGACCAAAAGTAACTTTACAACGTTTTAATTAAACTTTTCCAAAGCAGAGTTGTCCAAAATAATGCTGTGTTATATCGTTAGATAAATCAATGATTATGTGGAACCTGAGTATCTAAAACACTTTTTTTCGTATCACAAGCATCTGTCCATAACTATAGCACAAGGCTAAGCTCTAAACGGGGATATCGTATACAGTTAACAACATCGTGAAATTGACAAGATGAATGAGTTTGGAATGATTATGGAATGAAATTGAATAAGTGTGTGGAGCTAGTCTTGAGTGAAATTATAAGGAAATAATCCAATATAGCAAATTTTGTTCGTGAGCGATATTAATTACCCCCCTTTTATGAAATATGTATAAAAGTTATATAAATAGCTACCTATATCTCCAAGAAGCTGTCAGACACTTACAATTTGAATTATGTGAGTGAAATCGCGATTTTTTTCCCAGCCATATTGACTCAAAATTTTTCAGTGAGTTTTGAGCGCTTTTGAATGGTTTGAGTGAGTGTTTGGAATGAATGAATGAATGTAGCGCTGAGCGAGTAATTTGGACTGGTTTTGATCGAGATGAATGTACATTTCAAAATTTTGTTAACTGTACTAAACGATAAATCTTTTGGATCGAAATCTTTTTGTTGGAATGCTTGTAAATTATGGAACTATCGTTCAGCGGACGGCATAAATGTATCAAAGTACGCTGATTTTAAGCAGGAAGTTATTCATGGCTAAATACAGTTAAGAACAGCGTGAAATTGACAATGTGAATGACTTTGGAATGATTCAGGAATGAAATTGAATGAGTGTGTGGAGCTAGTTTTGAGTGAATTTAACGGGCGGAAATCCTATAGAGATAGATAGATAGATTTTATTTAGGTAAAAGATACATGACATTACATGGTAAAATATGAAATAAATGATCACAGTGTAGCCAGTATTTAAAATCAAAGTACTGAAAGTACTGATAAGTTGGAATGCGTTCAAGAGACGGTGACCTCAAGCCACTAACTAAGCTGACGCCTCCCGCCCTCCACATGTGATCACATAATACGTCGCGTCTTTTTACGGGCGTATATAAATCAATGTATTTCAACAACGAGATACGCTGAAACCCCTGAATCGCTTTACAGGCCCGAATCTGATGAAAGAAAAATGATAAAAAGGAAGAAAACCATACGATCCATACAGTCGACTAATGGACGCACAGGCAGACACTTATACACTCAAAACAGTTACTATGCTATTTTTCAAATGGCTTCTGCTAAATATGAGTTATGAATAACATTTTTAATTAGAATTGTCGCAAAGTGGATCTGAAAAGAGCTTTGTTCCTGATTAAAAGCTATTTTCGCATGGTATTCTTTTACTTCATGAGTTGGAATCTCAAGAAAAATTTTGGACGAAGTTAAAATGTGACTTCGACCCCCGTGAATTAGGCCTTTGACAACATTTGTGTCAAGTTTTATGATTTGGGTCAATTAAACTATCAAACTACATATGTTGCATTGGGAAATCACATCAATTAAAAAGGCAGATGTCACAAAGAAGATAATTTCTACATAAAACCAAGTTTCACAAAGTTTGGGCCATATTTGTGGCCATTAGAGTTATTTCAAGAAAATCATCATTAAGACTCCTTTTCATGTGATATGGCATGAATCCTTCCCATTTCCAACAGAGTTCATTCTTGTGACCTGGCAAACATTTTTACTAAGTTTCATGAACATTGGACCATATTTGTGGCATATGGAGCTCTTACAAGGAAATTGTAATGAAGGCCCCTTTTCCCGTGATATGGCACGGATCCTTCCGATTTTCAAAAGAGTTCATCCTCATGACCTAGCAAATTTTCTGACAAAGTTTCATGATGATTGGACCATATTTGTTGCCACTAGAGTGTAAAAAAGAAAATTGTCATTAAGGCCCCTTCTCCTATGACAAGGCACGAATCCTTCCCATTTTCCATAGGATTCATTCTTGTGACCAAGCAAACATTCTGACTGGGTTTCATGAAGATTGGACCATATTTGTGGCCACTAGAATGTAAACAAGAAAATTGTCATTAAGGCCCCTTTTCCCATGATATGGCACGGATCCTTCCCTTTTTCAATAGAGTTTATTCTCATGACCTAACAAACATTCTGACCAAGTTTCATGACGATTGAACAATATTTGTGGCTTCTAGAGTGTAAACGAGGAAATAATGTCACTAAGGCCCCTTTTCCTATGATATGGCACGGATCCTTTCCATTCTATCAATTTTTACAAGGGACCACCCACGAATATTTCTGCCAAGTTTAGATGGAGATGTCGTTTAAAGAAATTGTTGACGCCGTGACGGACAGACGGACGCCGGACATTGATAGATCACAATTACTCCCTTAAGCACTTCGTGCGCAGGTGAGCCAAAATCCGTAACCGAAACAAAATATTTATATTACACAAGAATACAACATGTGTAAATTGCCGGAATAGTTGAGAACATAAGTCGTCTGGTATTGGGGTAAATTTTACTTCATATACATAGGAACATTCCATTCGTTTGTAACCTTAACCTTTTGTAATTCATGAGTACAGATTTCATTCATAAAAGTCAGATAAAATCATAGTAGGTCATCAGGTCGTGTGGTATGGCCAATCAGAAAACGGCTTTTGTTTACACATACGTGAGTTCAACTCTTGTCATAGGAGAGTGAGTACACGGGAAAAGGATTTTATGGTGCATAGAGAAGTAATAAAAGAGAATATTTACTAATACAGATAAATAATCTTTAGATGTTGCGCGTTTCTTATGATGGTTTACGGAACAATGAAGTACACAACATTTGAACCATTTTGTCGAAGCGTGTAATAAAGTCGTTCAGAAAGAGAAACTAGACCTCTAAAAGAAGCTATAACATAATTCTACGAAAAATAGGTTGCGACATTACCAAATAAGTAGATCACGTGATTGGCTTGTGCTATTGCCACAATTCAGAGAAAACAGATCGCGACATTACCAAATAAGCAGATCATGTGATTGGCCAATGCTATTGTCAATAGCTGACATTAATGGACTTGACTTATCACATGATTTCCAAATATGGTAATGCAAACATGTGATACTAGTAAATTCGTACGCAAATTTTGATAAATATAGTTTAAAACATAAATTAGCGTCTTATTAATATACATGAAAAGATATTTGTGTAATTGTAAATTATTATTTCTTTTTGATGTAGTTAACCGTATGTCTATGTCAAGTTGAGATATACAAAATAGGCCGAAGTGTATTCACATCCTGTTCACGTGATATGTGTTATCAAAAACCCCGAAATGGAATTATCTTGTGTTCAATTTGCGGTTTTGTTAAATCTAAGTTGGAATTGCTCCGCATTCCAACTTAACAACATAAAACACATGATCACATATATCAAATAGATACCATGTCTGTCACATCCTTACCTAGGATAACGCAAAAAAGAGAAAGGTTATCTCTTATTTCCATTGCGGTCCTATGCAAGGGTGTGGCCGACATAGAGGGACATGGTGATTAACTCTCAAATTCAGGGTAATTATTAAATATTCATCTTATCACAGCATTTTTATCACAGTTAAATGAACTTTAGTTTTACAAAATTTAGCGGCTTAAGTGCCCTTTAATTTTAGCTTTAAATTGTGAAAGTGACTCAATAGCTTTGATATCGACCGGTAAGCGATTCCAAAGGCTGCAGCCCATGTAAGAAAACGACTTTCTCCCATGGGACCCAACCTTCGGCACCGCAAAGCAACCACTGCTGTTAAATCTGGTATTATAACTGTTTACGGATGTTGGCGCTGCAAAGTGTTGTTTAATATAGTCAGGTGCTAATCCGTTTTTGATTTTGAACACATGTAAAAGCGTAATCTCTTCTACTCTTTTGGAAACAGGCAACCATCTTAGAGTTTTGAAATGTATATCTGAAATTTGGGATCTATGAGGTAACTCTAGAACAAATCTTATCATTTTATTTTGCATGGTTTGGAGCTTATCAGTCCACTTCTTGTTTAAACCAAAATACCAAAATGCACAAGAGTAATCAAAATGACATTGAATTAAGGCTGAAACAAGTAGTTTTCTAGTTTGGAATGTTAGATATTTGCTTTTACGATACAAGAACTTCAGACGTGCGTTTGCTTTATTTAATAATGAACTAGCCATTAATTCACCGGATAATTTTTGGTCTAGAGTAGCTCCAACATATTTGACAGATGAAGTTGAATTAATAAGATTAGCATTACATGTAACATTAATATTTGTATTAGATTTAATCTTTTGCTTAGTACCAAAAAGAATACATTCAGTTTTACCAAGATGTAAAGACAGCTTGTTGTCAATAAGCCATGATCTTACAAGGTTAAGGTCCTCAGACAATGCCTTTTCCACAGTCACCCTATCTCTCCCAGAGACTAGTATAGCAGAATCATCTGCATAAAGAAAACGTTTGTTTTTAATCACAGCAGCCATGTCATTAACATAAATTAGAAATAACAGTGGACCAAGTATCGAACCCTGGCGAACACCACATGTAATATTAGCAAGTGAAGAATGAACTTTATTTACATCAACTAGCTGTTTTCTATCGTTAAGATATGAAGAGAACCAATTAATAATGTCATTACCGAGTCCTAATGATTCAAGTTTCATTAAAAGTATTGAGTGATCAACAGTATCGAATGCTTTTTGTAAATCAAGTAGGACCATACCTACATAGTTACCTTTATCCATTTGAAATCTAATGTGGTCAGAAAGATGGATGAGACAGGTGTCTGTGGAATAGCCTCTTCGGAATCCAGATTGAAGATTATACAATAGATCTTTTTCTTTCAGATAATTTTCAACTTGGTCAAAAACAACCCTTTCGAATATTTTTGAGATAACACTCAATATAGATACTGGTCGATAATTACCAACGCTAGTCTTATCACTTTTCTTATATAAAGGAACGACCCTAGCTGACTTTAAATCAGGGGGGACAATTCCCTGGATCAAAGACAAATTTACAATATGAGTCAATTGGCATGCAATAATCGAAGAGCAGTCTTTTACAAAACGTGCTGGAATACCATCCAAACCAGTAGACTTGTTCGCATCTAATTTATTTAAATATTTTAATATTGTGTTTTCACTGACTAAATTAAAAGAAAAACTATTTCTACATATACCTTTTCTGGCATAGAATGATCCTTCAAAATCTCTACCAAATACAAAAGACGGAGATGGTAAATTTGACACAAGGTTGGCAGCTACCGTAGTAAAAAAAGAGTTGAATCCTTCAGCCACAGTAAATTTATCAAAACACAAACAGTTGTTAAGATTTAAAACTATGTTATCACAAGAACAATTATTCTTTTTGGATGGCATTCCAAGTTCTTTAAGACATTTCCATAAAGATTTAGAATTATGTTTTTGCTCCTCACATGTGCTCTTAAAGTAATTTTTCTTAGCTTTGAGTAGACAATACTGTGCCGAATTTCTTAGTTTTTTAAAATTTTCAAAATTTGAATCACTTTTATTTTTCATAAAGGCGTTCCATGCATCATCTTTTTGCTTAATATTCTCTAGTACTTCAGGCGTAAACCAGGGCTGAGTTCGTTGCTTAATTCTGATTTCCTTAACAGGTGCAATACTATCTAGTACATGGAGAAAAATAGACTTGAATGATAACCATGCTTCACATACATTATCACTCAAGAGAACTGTACTCCAATCAGAAGAGAGCAGAGTTGATTGAAATAAATCCTTATCATAATTTTTACAAGATCGAACAGTTACTGATTTATGCTGACTAATAAATTGTTTACTTACTTTCCTGGTGCAATATACCATAAAGTGGTCACTAAATGATGTGTTTACAACACCTGACTGTAAAACTTTACTAGTGTCTGAAACAAAAACAAGATCAATGGTGGTACAAGAAGATTGAGTAATTCTAGTATGCTCATTTATCAATTGAGAAAAATGAAAACAGCTCATGAAATCTTTTAAATACGAGAAGAATTTACAAGTTGAAGAAAGTGAAACATCAGTGTTAAAATCTCCTAAAATATATGTTTCATATGAACTAAAATGTGTGCTACTAGAACAAACAGATTATAAAATGCTTTAAAAGTTCGATTGTTTTGGTGGTCTATAAATGACTGATAGTAAAATAGGTTTGCTCTTAGGTAATAACAGTTCAATCCACAAGGCTTCAATATCTTTATGGTGTAGATCTTCACGAATATTGAAAGATAAATCGTTCCTAATGTACATGCATACACCACCTCCCTGGCGATTACGATCAAGACGAATAATGCTGTAATTCTGGATACTAAGTTCAGAATCAAATATGTTGTTGTCTAACCATGATTCAGAAATTCCAATGACAGCAGCTTTAGTTTCCACGGCGAGTGATCTGATGTCGTCTAATTTAGGCAGGAGGCTTCTTACATTGACATGAAAGAAATGCAGTCCACTTTTATCGAATTTGTCAGATGTGTTTTGGTTGGTTACGAGTGGACCAGGGCACGGATGGACGTCACCCCAAGTAATAAAATAACGTTGAGCCACTGAGATCTAGAACATGAACTTGATGAGTGTTTGTTTTTCTGGACAAAAGAACATTTGTTACTCAGGAATGTCTGGTATATGCATAGATGGCCATGGGATATCGATGTTGATAGCTGTCCGAATACATAGTTATCCGATATTATGGACAGTTCGTTTATTGCAACATTATTTGGGCTGTAGTTTCGATGTACTATGTTAAATATGAACAGCAATACAATGGGAACAACTTTGAAGCAATCCAATTTGATCAGACAAACCTCTCATTGGCTAGCGATTGTATAACTTATGACTTTTTGAATAATGTTTTTTTGTTTACATCACCATGTCGCTCTAGGTCAGTATGAACAAAATTAGCGATATTGATTACCTCCCTATAATAAAAAAACGCATACAAGATCTATACATAGCTTTCTATATCTTCAAGAACCAGGGTGACGCTAGCAAATTGATTTATATCAGTGAAATAGCGATTTTTCGCTTTCAAAATTTATTTTGAATGACGTTGTTAATTCTACATTTTTTCAATGGGTTTGAGCGTTTTTGAATGGCCTGAGTGAGTGTTTGGAATGAATGAATGGAGCGCTGAGTGAGCTATTTAGAATGGTTTAGATTGAGTCGAATGTCAATTTTACGATGTAACTAACTGTTAATCACCGAATATATAATAATTCATATAGACATTGTGTGTTTCTGTGATTCAAATGCCGTGTTGAGTGTAGCTTAAACCGTGTGAATGCGATGAATTCAATACTGTTATAACATCTGTGAAATATGCTTTGTAATCTTTTTCTAATCTAAAATTTGTTTTAAAACCTTAAAACAAGCCTCACAATGTGTCATGCCGTCCTATTATCATTATTGTTGTTGTTGATCAGGACCACGATGGAAACAAGAGTTTTCTCTTTATCTTGTTATCCTGGGTTTGGGTGCATACAGTGGGTAGTATTACTCTTTGAAGAGTTTCTTTTTTAATAATTACAATATTTTCTTATTTGTGTATCTTAATATTGTTTCTAAATTTTGTAGGTTGAATTGAGATTGCATTTTATCATCATTTTATTTACTACTCGTTTATTGCATGTACTTTTTGTGCTGAAATAAAAATTATCTGTCTATCAGCCCAATTTTTGAAGGGAACCTTAATCATAACCCTACAATCATCATGTGATAATTTCAGGGAACTCCGATGATGTTTGTGTACATTATCGTGTAAATGAGAATATTCTTAGAGAAAAATCTATAATGCCCATTTTCCCGCGTTTTCCGCCGGATCATTCTCATTTTCTAAAGGAACCTCCCTTATGACCCTACAATCCTCCTTTGAAAATTAAAGAAAATCCCACTATATCAGGGCCCGAGGTTATAAAACTTTTCTCAGGCTCAGGCTCAAATTTCACAAAATTTTAAATTGAAATAAATGTAAGAAAATAAAAGATAATATTAATAAGTTGTTATTTATAACAACTTATTGATATCATCTTTTATGTTAATGCATTAAAATGAGTAATAAAACAGAATTACGGCTTTAATCTCAAATTGAAATTTGAGACAATTTTTTATTGAGCCTGAGAAAAGTTCTATAACCTCGGGCCCTGAAGTCTTTATAGCGAAAACAAGAATTGTTGAAGGACGGACACACAGACGAACGGATAAGAACTACGCCGTAGCTATAGCTATTCTGACCCATTAAATTCCTTTCCATACAGAGAATGTAGGAACAAAAATGTACTGATTAAAGTGCATCTCAGACACTTCAGTAATTTTTAAACCGTTTAACACCAATTATAGTATCGCCGAAACAACGCACTTATAACAGCAACAACAACAATGAATACAGATTCAAAGGCTTCACTATTCAAAATATAAAATCTATGATAAAAGTAATTATGATTAGCAAATGCTACATGAACGAGTTTCACAATACATTATAGCAAATCACAAAATTGCTTGTTTCAAGCAATTTCTTGATTATCCAAGAAGTTTTAAACCAAAAATGTTAACAATCTTCCACCAACCAAACTTTAACAAGAATCAGTATGAACTTTTGGTTTTCCGGTAACTTGTAAGTTTTTGTTTTCCGCTCACGAGTTAGATACGAAGAAAACTATTTTCATATCTACTGGGTTAACAACTTAACAAATTGTTTTTATCAATGTCAGTTTTGCATAAGTCAAAGAGGGTTTAAACCTTTCATTTAAACATCTCGGAAAAAACGTGTTAATTCAAAAAAAGAAATGATACCCAAGATACACTTCATCACATAAAATACATGAAAAAGTTCAGTTAAAGACATCGTGAAATTGACACTTATTCCAAGCAAAACCATTCTGAATCGCTCACTCAGTGCTCATGTATTCATTCCAATCACTCACTAAAACCATTCAAAAACGTTCAAACCCATTGGAAAATGTAGAACTAACAACGTCATTTAAGGTAACTGCGGACACATAGAGGGCCATTTTAGGTCCAAATTTTAAATTCTCTGCAAATCATGCCTAATGCGATAAAACTATACTTTGAAGTACCCGCTTTCATATTTCGGTCATAGAAAGGAATTTCATAACGTAAAGTTGACGTCATGACGTCATCAAGGGGCCGACAATTAAGTGTAACGTTTTAAATGTTAATGCCTTCTGCGTTGCTATTTTCGAGTACAGTCACTGGAAATATTGCCTTTTTTCTCGAAAATTTGTCCGGTGACCTATGTTGAAATTTAGATATGATGCTGCCAAACCTTTCCTCTGACGAAATTTGAAATAAAAAACATGTGTCTTCGGGTTAGATTTTTTGTACAATTCGATTCCGCGAAGATAACGCAAATCAGAGGATATTTCAACGTCGCGTCAAATGTTCACAAAAGCTGTATTTATAAATGGATAAAACTTAAGTCTTTTATTTTTATTTCTTAAAATCACATTCAGATTTAATACTTTTGAACCCTATATTTTACGATAAACCTAAATTTCAAATATTTTAGAATAAGTTATTGCGCGGAGATTGGCGCCAAATAAGCATAGTGCAGATGGTTTTAGTGCGACGTCGAATTCGACGAAAACTGTTCCAACAACTTCACAAAATCAAATTTAATAAAAAATCTAACCCGAAGACATATCATTTTTATATGATTAATGAAAAGCATATTCTTTTCGCTACAAAATAACAAAAAATCAGCATAGGTCACCGGACGAAATTTTGAGAAATTTCAACTTATTTACAAAAAATGAAATGAAAAAAAGAACGTCAAATCTTAAAATTCGCGAAATAGTTGGCGTTTCTGGCCTATTTTTCTTTTTGAATGTGCACAGAAATTAAACAAATACCTCGGGCGTTCTTGGACTTTCAAAATGAAACTTTTTTCGTGAAAATCGGCCGATTAATTCAGAAAATATTTGCAAATATTGATTTTGGCGGGTCGAAAAGGGGTTGGCCCCTTAATGACGTCACGACGTCAAATGAACGGGCTTCAGACCCTTTTCATTTCGTGTTCGCTAATTCTCGCACTTCAAATACAAATCTCAGAAATTATTGTGAGATTTTAAGAAAGTCGAAAATTCGACTATGTTATCTGTCCGCAGTTACCTTAAAATAAATCTGGATAAAGAAAAATCGCGATTTCACTAAGATAATTCAAATTGTTAACGGTTTATAGGTTCTTGAAAGAAATAGGAAGCTACCTATAGAACTTGTATATAATTCATTATTAAAGTGAGATAATCAATATCGCAAATTTGTTCATCCTGAACAAATTTGTGATATTGGATTACCTCCCATTAAATTCACTCAAAACTCGCTCCCCGCACTCATTCAATTTCATTCCTAAATCATTCCAAAATCATTCACCTTATCAATTTCACGATGTTGATAACTGTACTAATGATTGGTCAAAGGTGATTACTCAATTAATATAAACAATAGACATAAATTCATTTATACCAAAAGTGCAGATGTATTATTCTAAAATAATAAAACTGTGCCTCCACTGTGAAACCATTAGCAATCGAAAACAAAAGAAGAAAAAACTGTTGGACGTCACGAAGACAAACAAAAAGTGATAAAACGGTTGACGTTTACTCCCCGGTGCTGAGGAAATTAAAAAAAATCACCCTTTACAACACTCGTAAACACGTGCTTCAGTAGATAGATAAAAGCTTTGCACTTTCTGCAGTAGATTGCGTGAAAGTAACCTTTAGGGGTTTATTTGTCTTGGTCTTTGAATTCATCGATTGTTTATTTTTTTTCGCTTTTTGTGCGAGTATCATTTAATATTCAATAATATATTTTGACAAAAATTTTGATTTATTCAACTAATGATGAAAGGTATCCTAAAGGGAATGAGGAACGAATCAGTTATAAAGAAACAAGTTATAAACAAAAGACAAGTTTTATGTACAGTTAGCCGCGGCAATAGCGCAGTTGGTAGCGCGCCGGACTTCTAATCCAGGAGTCTATATTCGCACAGTTTCGATCCCCGGCCGCGGCACTCATCCTTTCCGACATTTGTCTTCCACCAATGGGTAGATAATCGTAAACCTATGTGGAATAGCAACTGGAGGCTAGGAAAGGGATGTGGTGGTAGTACTGGTGTGAGAAATACCAGGAATCCATTGATAGGTGCTCCAGTCGTCGCGATATAACTGATAGATTGTTGAAAGCGACATAAAACCCCGATTCAAATCAAATTTATGTACAGTTATTAACATCTTGAAATTGACATTCATCTCGATCAAAACCATTCCAAATCACTCGCTCAGCGTTCCATTCATTCATTCCGAACACTCACTCAAACCATTAAAAATGCTCCAAACTCACTGAAAAAGTAAGAGTCAATAACTTCAATAATAATAATAATAATATTTTTTTTACATATTTATTAAAGGGAGGTTATTAATATCGCTCATTTGTTCATCCCGAACAAAATTTGCGATGTTGGATTTCCTCCCTTTAATTTCACTCAAAACTCGCTCCACAAACTCATTCAATTTCATTTCATAATCATTCCAAACTCATTCATCTTGTCAATTTCACGATGATGATAACTGTATAAAAATCTAACTTAATATACTGAACCTCAATAGAACCGTCCCATTTTTCAGGGTAGTAGAAAATGTGAAAGTTAGAAGGCATACTGTATGACGCTCTTTAGTAACAATGAATTTAATTGGACCCGAACATAAAGATAAATACCCATCTTGTCAAATATACTGAGTTCTGTTAGAAAGATTGCACTTTCATTTTTTTTTTGTTTTTCCTTATTTTTTACACGGTTGAAGGAACTCTTGATTGTAAAATAATTTACCTAATTTAGATATGACCCTTCAGAAAAGAGGCATTAAATCTGATTCCGATAAGTTGAGAATACTGCAGATACGTGGTCAGGACGTATGTGTTCAGTTTTGCCCTTCTGAAATTTCTTTTCTATAGTAAAAAATATTTGCTAATATGGAATTTCCGAGTTTAACTAGGGACTACCTAACAGTTCTAAACAGAAGTTTGAGTTTCCATATCGACCTCACATCTACGTCAACGTTAGAAATATCTACGTTGATTGGCCAGTAACGTTAGACCAAACAGTGCAATAACGCTCTGCATTTATTTTTGATACTAATAAGAGGACTTTCAAGCGGATACATAAGATTTCTATTTGAACTTGAATGCTAGTATAATTTTGTGAAGAGTTTTTTTTCGAACGGGGATCCTTTTTGTCCTACCACAAAATGTGTTGGTCAAACAACGTTGTTGCATAGTGTACAGTTTTCATTCATACACTTAATTACAACGTGAAATTGATATTATCATCAATCGAAAACCATCCTAAATAGCTCACTCAGCGCTCCATTCATTCATTCATTCATTCATTTCAAACACTAACTCAAACCATTCAAAAACGCTCAAACCCATTGAAAAATAGATAATAACCAACGTCATTCAAAATAAATTTTGATTGAGAAAAATCGCGATTTCACCTACATAATTTAAATTGTTAGCGTCTCATAGGTTCTTGAAGAAATAGGAAGCCATATTTAAAACTTGAATGTATTTTTTATTAAAGGGAGGTTATCAATATCGCAAATTTTGTTCATCCTGAACAAAATTTACGATATCTGTTTATCTCCCATTAAATTCACTCAAAACTCGCTCCACACACTCATTCAATTTCATTCCTAAATCATTCATCAATTTCACGATGTCAGTTTCACGATGTTGTTATCAGTAAGTGAAATTAATTTCACAGGTTGGACACAAGAGTTGAACTGAATGCGATTGCATAATAATTATCCATCAACTGTGGGATTTATAAGCAAAACGCTCAAAAACCAAATATCATTTTCTAGCCGAAAATCTTTTGGTGACGAGTGCTTTCTTTCTCAAAGTATCGATGGTCAATAGTATCGAGGTTTGTCATGCAAAATTATATGACGGTAAGAGGTGAAAATTCTAAGATATTAGAGTTTTAAAAGTGCAGATTTTCTTTTGGAACTGAGTATATTTGCTTATTTGTTTTAATCCGTTGTGCATAGCGTTGGTACAGATGTAGACGGGAAGAATTTGTTTAAGGATTTTTGCAAAAATCTAATGTTTCCCTATTTTTGTAAGTAAGGTCTGGTGTTAAAACAGCCAAAAAAAAAAAAAGTATTGATTCCGGTTTCAATTTTCATAAAAGCCTCCAAGATTACATTCCATATCAGAGAAAAATGCATTTAAAGAATTCATGTACTAAAATCATCCATACACATTTGTTTCGGCTATGAATTAATCTACTAAAGCCTTAGTGCATTAAATGACACAGAAAGCTAGTATTAGCAAGTAAGAAATGAATCACGCAAGTTTAAAAAAAAGATGGTTGTTCGACAATATTTTTGGAATAAATCTCCGACATAACACCCAAAAATTCTAAAAATCCTGTTTTACATATACGCATCTATACAGAGACAACCTCACCAACCATTGCCTGAGTTTGGGTAAGTCTGCCCAGCGTTCAGGATGAAAGCGTTAGCGAAGGGTTTTCGAAATGATACCTCGCTTTGCACCTAAGAGGGTTGTCCCAGGAATTCGTGACTTTTTGCGATAATTTTTATATCAAACGTCCGATTAAAATGAAACTTACCTTTATCAATTTGTTGCAAATTAACGTGTGTTATCAACCCAAGAGTTTTATTTAAATCGGACGCTGGGTTTTTGAATAATTGAAAAAGTTCACGAATTTCTAGGACAACCCTCGTATGTGTGCGTGCAAAGCGGGGTATCATCTCAAAGCGCCCGCGAAACGTTTTTACATCCCGAACACAGGGCTGGTTTCGCCGTACATACCTTGCGTTCTGGATGAAAACGTTAGCGAAGCGCTTTCGAAATGATACCTCGCTTTGCACGTATGTGCACGTGCAAAGCGTGGTATCATCTCAAAATGCTCGCGAAACGTTTTTACATTCTGAACACAGGACTGATGGATCAAATGTTTGGAGCTCGACATAGACGAACGTATCGCCACGTAACTGTTCAATGAAAGTTAAAAATAAGCATTTACACCAAGGATTTCTTGCTGAATAAAATTGTTCTAGTGCGAAGCTTTTTTTCGTTTAGTATATCAATGTCAAATTAATTGCAGTCTACAGTACACCAGTTTTCGAGTCGATCTTTGAAGAGTAGTTATCCAGGTTCAAAATTGTTCATTGTGCAAAATGCAATAATCTATTTTTTATCTAAAATATTCAGAGAAGATCTTCTAAATATATACACAAATAAAAAAGTATTGAAAATCCGAATTTCACCAAAGTAATTATGGACAAAAGTGAATTGTGATAATTTGACGTATTTTGTGCACAATATTAGTTATACGGTTTCTTGCCGGGGTATATGACGATTTATTCCGGGCTGGAAAAAATGATGTCACCCGAGCCGTAGAGGCCTAAATATCTGTCTTTCGCCTATTAAAGGCCTTGGTATAATCCGAATTCTTTTAAACCACCAATATCCCTTAATGCGCCCCTATGAAAAGTAAACATGTACAAAGTGACGTCATATATAGCTGTGACGTCACAATGATACACTCTGCGATGTTGTGATATGAAAGCGGTTCTTGGCTGAACCTGCGAGAAATTTGTCACTTTAAATGTACAGATTGGTAAAAATTTAAGGTATTTATTGACATCTATATCATTTTTATTTGCACATTATTACACGACATGTTTTATAAGTATTAGTTATAGTTCATTTCTGACAGTTTACGCGATATAACCTAAGCGGAGCGTAAGCGGAGCGCAAGGTTATACGCGTAAATTGTCAGAATATGAACTATAACTGTTTTACCGATCGACTTATTTTTTCACCGAATAAGGCTATGTCAAACGAGTTGAACGTCAATCAATGATGTCATTCATTTTTGTTGCGTCATCCATTCTTCAATCAAATCGAGGTAAATAAAAAGTGGGAGGAGCGAATTAAATCTCCATCGGGTTACTGTAGATAATTAATCATTTGGTGAGACAAATTCATTTGAGAACGTTCGGTGAACAAAACCTCGTGGTTGCAACTGTTGGATTTTGTATTCTATTTAGTAATAAGCTTTTCGCGGAAATTTTGTCTCTCTTAGTGGGGATTTTGTAATTGTGGATAAACACTAATCTATTATGGCATATTTAGTAGCGCAACTGGTAGCGCGGCGGTGGTCATACAAAAGGTCCTGGATTCGATCCCCGACGGCGGCACTCATCCATTGCGACTATTTTTCTCCCACCAATGGGTCGATAATCGTAGATGTTGGATAGTAGCTGGAGGATAGAAAAAAAGAGTATTGGTAGTACTGGTGTTAGAAATACCAGGAATCCATTGTTAGGTGACACAGCCGCTGCGATATAACTGAAAGATTGTTGAAAGCGGCGTCGAACCCCATGTAAACAAACGAAACAATCGCATATTCATGGTCAATACTATTTTGTTTGCAACAAGCAAAATTACTACCGCATTCAAAAGATATAGTTACCAAGTTTTGGTTCCACTACGATATTAGGTCAAAGTTAAACAGATCACACTGGCTTTCGATACTGGTCAGCTATCGAAGGACTAACATGTTTCGAATCGCTTTGTTTTTGCAAATATTTATATCCATAGAATCATTTAAGTAGGCCTATTACAAATTGTTCTACAATTGTTTGCCTACATTACCTTTCCAAGTGCCAAGCAAACTGGTCGATCTTTTTTACTGCTGTGCTATACATGGGTATAGATTAATATTTCAGTATAAGAATCCGTTATATAAAAGCCTAATCTTATCTTGATTAACATGCAGACAAATTATTCAAGAATTTCACCTCCTTTTAATGAACAATTTTGTATAAGCATAACTTAAAAAAGAAATAATAAAAAACGTTTTTTTTAAAAAAAAAATACTCGATTCAAGACAAAGGTTTCTCGAGACATGTTATCAGACTAGATTATGACGTCACTGTCTGGTTTTGAGTGTAGTCCCCGCCCATAATGACCGATATTCACGTACCTCACTTATTCGAGCAGATCGGTCAGGTTATGGGATATATTTTTTGAATTTCAAACGAAATAGCGGCCTCTCATTGGCGTAAAAAATAGGGCGATCGGTAAATTTAGTATAATGTGTATACTCGGGTCGTGTTATCCGCGAAGCGAGAGAATCATGGCTGCCATTACCGTTTCGATATTTTGACTATGTTCACGGCGAGGCGCCTAAAGGAAAAATTAGAGGTAATACCGGAGCGGCCGTAGATATCAATGTTTGTCAGGTCAGCATTAACCAATGAAAATGCTAGAATTTTCTTTGCTTTAATGTTTTTCGTACACAATTAACTATAGCTGTATCGAACATGCTAGATCGGACTTCAACTTGATAATTGTCTGCTATCCAAGTGAGATCAACATACTAACTATACAGTCAATATTATGTTCACAATAGCGATGACAATCGAGGCTTCCACGTTTCTCCTCATATCCTGGATCAGACGTAGGAAATGAACATGGTAATTACTATTGCAATATCTGCAGCAACTGGGCAAGATTATGAATGGAATGATTAAATGGATTGATTGAATGTCGCTTTCAACATTTTTTTCATTTCACATACTTTGTGATCCAGAATGTCAAATAAATATTCGATGGGATTCATATTCTATTAATATATCTATAAAAATATCTTGTTTCCCTAAAATGAATTAAATGCCTTGTCCTGTTTTTGTGCCCATTTTTCCACTTACCTAAATGTTTATACACGGAAAGTAGCTAAGAGAGGAAACATGGATTAAAAAGGAGGAACTTCTTGTTTCAAGCCATTTTTACCCTCTTTTCAATGTTTTACTCAAATGTTTGAAGTATATTTTCAATTTCAACGCACATTGAATTAACGCCTGCATATCATTTGAAATTCGACTAGTCCAGAATTGAATGTCGAACAACTACATATTCCTGACAATCACGTGGCATTTAACGACGTTTACGGACATGCCATGCAAAGACATACCACACGGGTAATCTTTGAATACAAACCGGAAACAATAGTTGCCGTTGACACATGATACGCCGCCAAAAGAATTATCATTTAAATGAAAGCCCCCTTTACTGTGATGTTGCATCGTAAAAATGCTCCTGTTCACATTGTGAAGAATAACCTTTGAAAGTACCTACCAAACCAATCCTTATATGGAGAGTGGTTCCTTTCAATTTTACAATAAGGCAACTTTTTCCATGACATGGCATAGTTCCCTAAATCAGGACAAATAAGCACATGACCCCCTTTCCTTGACGCGGCCGAATTTCACCAAACATCAACAATAAGCCCAAGGTTAGCTGACAAGGATCATTTTTGAAAGTTTTTGAAAATTTCATTGAAATAGGTCCATAAATGAAAGAGGAGTTGCGTTTACAGGAAATAAGACAGGGGGGGGGGGGACATTTTTATGTGACGTGATTGAAATTCACCATGCGACAATATGCGCAAGGTCAGGTTACAAAGACCATTTCGTAAAGGGTCATCTGAATCAATACATTAATTGAGGAGCGTTCACACGAATTTTTACAAGAAGGCTCTTTTTACCACGACGCCATTGAAATTCACCAAACCGCGACAATATGCGCAGGGTCAGGTGACTAGGAACATATTGAGAAAGTTTCATCCAAATCTGCCCATAAACGGGGGAGGTTTACATTCACAAGACTTGTTACAAGAATGCTTCTTTTTCAATGACGCGGCTAACATTCATCAAACCGCGACAATATGCGCAGGGGAAGGTGATTACGAACATTTTGTGAAAGTGAATTTCATAGATTTGTTGAATATTTTATGTAGAAAATATATATAAAAAAAAATAATATCCAAAAAAAAATCATGAACTTTCATGTGATCTTCAATGTCAATAAAATGGCCTTGCTTTTGTAGCTTCAAAATGAACTGTAACCTTCAATTAGAAATAGAAACAGGAACTTGTTGCAAAAACATTCATGTCCTCTAATTCCTAGGGCATGTAATTTCTACATATGTTAAACTATTGAAAATGGTTAAGCTTTACCAAGTGAAGTTCATCACAGGTTTTCCGTTACAAAACTGTAGGAGTCGATCAATGTACCTTAGTGAAAAGAAATAACCTAAGTCTATGTCATTCACAATTGATTGTTTCGCGTTTGAATTCGTGTCTGCATCATGAAGAAAAGAGTCAAATTACGATATTGCGCATCCAATTTTAACAGTCGATATTTGGATACAGTTGTTAGTCTTTTATGCGAGCTTGGGTGAGATTTATAACTTTTTCATTCTACTAGTAAGCTAGTCTCAAAGGAATTCCAGAAGCATTATTCCATTTTCATAGTATGACATACGTCGCAATTGTGAAATAATCCCGTGGATTCTTTTTATTTAACACAGGTATTATAACACAACTGAAAAGTATGTGAATGAACTAACAGTAAAAAAAGCAACCATTTTGGTTACCATAAAATGATGTCGTAATGGGTGAGATAATGTCATTTTACGATAATGATCAATAAATCTTATTCCTTTTTTTCGCTTTCTTGCAAAACTTCTTGTCAAATTATAAAAAGAAATAGATCATAGAAGGTTGTTGACTTGTAATGGAAAATTTAATCGGACAAGGTCACCTATCATCGTTTCTATTTATCCTGTTAAAATCTTATTTAAAGTTTAATTGACACAAACATATGAAAATTTGATCTAATCCCGATTTACTACGCCACTGCTCATCAAATGGGTGAATGGGTGGGAGAGGTTGGGTGAAAGCCAACGACTAAAGAACTCGATACTTGTAAGGATTTCTGATGCTGAAGTAAAATAGTATTTCAAACTATTCAAACTATGTTCTTGGATAGAAGTGCATATAAGTAGACAAACGACTTAAAACAATTGTATTAATTGAAAAAATTTTTTTATATATTTCTTTCACTAATTTCTGGAGGCATTTTCTCCAATTTTTGAGTCTTCAGAGAAAACGACAAGCAAAGAATCGCCATTACTCCTTGCATATTTTTCGGAAGGAAAGCAAAATAAAACTTCCTAAACCTCCTAAACACCTCATATCCCTGAACCAAACTACAAACAAATTTGTTATTTCCAATATATATAAAAATATGTTTAGAAATTTGAATAACATTTTTTTTATGAATATCCTACCTTTATTGGGAAGATGTCATTCAAATATTTCGGTCTCAAAATAAGCCCCTCCCTGCCACGCCCACATAAATGGGCCAATCAAAATTTCTCGAACCATTTTTGAAAAGGGTCACCCAAGAAACATTCTGTTGAAATTGGCCCAGTGGTTCAGGAGGAGATATCGTTCATTGATTTCGGGCTTAAAAAAGCCCCATCAGTTCAGGACGGGATGTCGTTCAAAGATTTCGGGATGAAAATAAACCCCACCCTGCCACGCCCATATCTTCAGCCAATCAAAACCTCGCGAACAATCTATGAAAAGGGTCACGCAATGGAGGGATGTGGTAAAATTTCTTTGTTATCGGCCCAGGGAATCAGGAGGATATGTCGTTCAAAGGTTTCAAAGTGGAAAAATGCCACGCCCTGCCATACCCATATTTATGGCCCAATCAGAATTTTGCGAACAATTTGTAAAGAGGGTCACCCAAGCCGATTTTTATGCAAAGATACATTGAAATCGGCCAAGTTGTTCAGGAGAAGAAGTAGTTTTAAAGATTAATGACGACGGACGTCGGACGACGGACTCTGTGTGATCCAAAAGCTCCTATGAGCACTTTGTGCTCAGTTGAGATATAAATGAGGTTTAAAGAAAAGTTCAATAGTAGGTAATGGGCGAGCGAACATCCATAAGCAATACCTTTACGATTAAGAAGATGTAAATCGGGTGATTTGCTAGCCATTCGCCATCTCAACCGTGCAACTTAATCTCATGTTTTGTTGTCTTGCAGCTAAAAGCAAAACTCAATTCAATGCCTTCACTACAGTTAATCAGAGGACGGACATATATTGGGATAAGATGCAAATCTGCTTTCTGCAAAAACTATCCAGATAAATGTTTAAAAATGCTATCAGTTTTCGAGGTTTAATGTAAAACCGGAAGTTAAATTACGTCACAAGGTTGTAGATAACGTCATCAGTCATGCACTACGTCATCGATGCAGTCGTGATTCAATTTTAAAAAAATAATGGGTTGATATATTCGACACGTAATATTATAAGAATATGTTCGGAACAACCACAAAAGGATAGCCGACATGTCACCTGATCAAGTGACATGATAAAGGTGTCACGTGATCAAGTGACCTGATATCAACAAGTATTATAACCCCTTTTATCAGGCTATATTTATGGCTAGTGACAGTATAAAATAAATTAAGTGTTCATTAAGCTTGTCACAATTAACAGATAAAAATTCAAAATATCCCTACTACCCTAAGTCTTAAGAGCTATAGCGATGTCGTGTTTCTCGTCTGTTTGTCTGTCCGTAAACGATTCTAGTTTACGCGATTAAGTCCACAAATATAATCGCCAAACCTTGAATATTTTAAAGAATGCTTGTAGTCATAAGAAAGAACGATTTTGAAAATTAGGCTAATCGGTCGGAAAACACGATAAAAGGGAACCTATATAGAAATATTCTCGAGTGGTAGAGTCCTCAGATATTACCGGATTTCCTTGAAACTTTCTTATGATGATTTTAGGATCATTAGGAAGGTCCCTTCTGACACGGGAAGTGGGTCTTATATATTTTTCTCAAAAATTCTCATTTACGGGATTTAATCCACAAAATTTAATTGGTTTTCCTCGAGCCTTTTACGGGATGATTGAAGATTCCTAAGGATAATCTCTTTCCAAAATATGCCTGATCCGTTAAAAAACACGGGAATTGGGGGCCCTATGGATTTACTCAAACTATTGAATAACGCGATAGCGTTACAAATTGTACAAAATTTCCGTCACAGCATGAGTATATGGTTTTAAGTAAGGTTCTGTGTGAAAGTTTCTTTTGTAAACGCATTTAAAGGAGCCCTAAGGATAATTGTTAAAAACTATATAAAGAGAAGAGAAGTGCTCGGTTATTTCTACTTTATACATTATTCCTAAAGCAATAAATTTCCTGCAATATGAGAGCTAATTGGGAAACTTGAAATTCAGCAGAGGGTCTCAGGCCCGCGCGAGCCTCTTGTTTATGAATTTTCAGATGACTCGTTAAATATGGTATTTCATGACCACTAAATCTATAACCTATAATTGTCATACGATAAAGAGTATGAAGCTCGAGTACCAACTTTTATGCTTTTTGGTGGTTTATCGAGAAATAATGGTAGATTATCACTGGATATTCTCACCGCAAAAGAAGTGAAATTTTCAAAAACTTTTCCCTGCTTTTGTGCATTTCACCCTATATGACGTCATCTATGCGGGGCAAAATAAGTGACGTCATAATGAGCGTTGCATAGCAATCACGTTCAAAATGACTCGCTTCACGATAATATGTCATAGAAGTTTCCCATTTTGTCTCATTTTTGCATTAAAGAAATAGAATAAGCGTTTGTTTTGCGAGTAAGAGCGATTAATATTACATTTCGTGAACAACAAAAGCTATATTTTCACTCTCGTGAAAAATTTTAGCTTTTTTGTTGTTCACTCAATAATATAAATCGATCTTACACTGAAACAAACGATTTTCCTCTATTTCTTATCTCTCTCTCACATGAAGCATATGACTTAAGAGCAACCCCTCGGGTTCATAATAACATTGATGTCTCCGTTCAACCTTGTTAAAATGAAGCTCAATATGTACCTTAAAAAAAGAACCAAGGCAAAATAATTTGAAATTATCAAGGTACTGGTAAGTAGAAAATGTACATATGACAAGTATGTGTTCAAAATGTAAAAAAAAATACTCACTGCTTAAATGTAACTCCAACACTTATTTATTCATTAATATCCTTAAAAGTTTATTATTTAAATCTAGTTTTGCCATTTGACGCTGTCCCTAAAAGGAAATACGTGAAACAACAACAACAACAACAACAAAATAAGGCACGGGAGGGCATAGTATCGCTCCACTGAAATTGCCCCTAGGAAACAAGTAGAAACATTAAATTGCTTTAAGGAAAATTTAAGTAAAGGATGATTTTTAAAAACAGGTTCAAATTAGTGCAAACAGTTGAAATAGAGAATGCAAGTATCAAAGAATTATTTGCTAAAATTAATTTGTTTCATAAACAGTCCTACACCTAAAAATTGGCCCTTTTAATTTAGCATTTTAAAAGGTAGGTCAAAGGTCAAGGTCATGGTAAAAATTCGACAGAATAAAAATTTATTATCTACCAACATTTATTATTGATTCAATTCAGTCCTAGAACATTATATTCTTAATATAAGTAAAAAGGTCATATGTCGTGGTCAGGGTCAAAGGCTGAACAGGATGCATGAATCAGTGACAATCATTTACCAACAAGTACATGTATCCCATAGTAATCCAATATCTAAGAAAGTGGGTCAAAGGTCTAGATATGGGTCAAATAAACTACGATTCAATAATGAAGAAATTGGTCATAGGTCAGGGTAAAGAGTTCAATATGCTGCTAATACGAAAGACAGTCACCTTATTGTTTTTACATACCTTGACCTAATAATTCAATTTTAAAGAAAGTATGTCAAAGGTCATGGTCAGGATCAATGGTAGCACAGAATGTAGGAATCAAACATAACCATGTTCCAAAACTTATAATTAACTACAAATTCAATTATTATGAAAGTAGGTCAAAGGTCACGATCAGGGTCAAACATTCAACATGATCCCACAATCAAAGTTAACCATCTACCAACCTTTATTATTTTCTTAATACAGTCCCAGACTTATTCATTATTTTAGAAGTAGATTAAAGCCAAGGTACGTGTAGAGGTAAAGGGTTCAAATTGATGCCCGAATCAAAGAAAGTCGTCTACCAACCGATATTATTGATTTTATACATTAATAGATATAAAAATTCAATATTTAAAAGAAAAGTGGGTCAACGGTTGGCAAAAACGGTTCAACAGGATGCAAAAATATAAGACTATCATCTATCAACATTCATTTTTGACTTTATACTGCCCTATACTTGATAAATCATTTCCATATAAAGTATATCAAAGGTCATAGTTAGGGTCAAGGGATCAACAGAATGCCAGAATCAAAAACAATCATCTACCAACTAATACAGTTCTAGACCTATTAAATCAATATTAAAGAAAATAGGTGCAAGGTCAAGGCCAAGGTCAATGGTCCATCATGATGCAAGAATTAAAAACAATCATCTACCTCCCTTAAATTTTGATGTTGTATAGTAATGGACCCTAAATTTCTATTTTATGAAAGTAGGCCAAAAGATTGCAGAATCAAAAAATCTATCATCTACCATCATTTATTAGTAAAAGAATTAAAGTTCTATACCTTATCAGTGATTATTTCGGAATGTTGGTCAAAGGTCAAGATCTGAGTCAAATGTTCAACCAAATGCCAGAATCAAATCATCTATCAACCGCTATTTTTGACCTAACACAGCCGTAGTCCTAATTATTCAATATTTGAGAAAGTAAATCAAAGGTTTAGGTTGGGCCCAAGGGTTAATCATGATGCAATAATCAACGACAATCGTTGAGCAAACTTGATCACTGACTTAATACACTCGTACATAAAATAATTTGGGACATATGCCTAGTTTTAGACAGTAAACATTTTATTTTTCATATTTCTGCCTTTGGACCCATTTTTGCTAACTTGAAAGCCTTGAGTACTTAAGTTCATGGCCGAACAAAAGTTTACCTAGGAATCTGGGTCCAAAGGATTTTTTCAGTGAAGTTTGGTTATTCTCTCATGAGCTGTTTCAAAGAAAAAAAAATAAAAAGCTCCAGTCGGCCCATTCTTTGGGTACTGAAACATCAATAAAACCCTTGTATTAGACATAATCCACTTAGATGAACTCCGAGATCAGACATCTGACTTACTAAAATAACGGGGGATGTCTCAAAATACACAAACAACTTATACATGTAAGCATTTACTAATTTAAGTACATGTATATGTATTGCATGTATTGATTTTTCGCCGATTTTTTCACAATGAGGTACTATGATTTTATGATGTTAAGGACGCGTAATATTACTAGATGTAAACGATCTCGAAACGTTTGAGAAATGTTATCACTTTAAACACATATACATATGCACAAAGCGGGTAGCAATTTCAAAACGGTCGGTGACGTCCTTTCATCACTAACAAATGCTTGAACAAGAGATCGGATCCAGCAAAAGACAGCTTAAAAGTGGCTTGTTCGAATGGATTTACGACAAAAAGAGAACAATTATTTCTAAATTCAGAAATATTCTCAACAAAAACACGTTTCAATATCAGCCATCCTTCGAACCAACAAACACTGAGATTGGCACATTTTGTTCTTCTCTTACTTTTTCTTTTAAATGGGTGGATGCTATGTAAAAGATGGTGTCACAAAATCGCTTCGATCATGATTTCACGGATAGAGTCTGCGAGTCATCAGTGCATCAGCCTATTCAATCACGGCAACGTAATTATGTTACTTATGATTTAATAAATAAAATTCCACAGGGAATCCACATGTTACTCAATTTTATTTCCATAAACACCTTTTTTTCAAATTTTCGGTCACCTGACCTTCATCAAGAAAAACACAATATAATTAAAAGACTACATCTTCATCATTCCTCCATCACACTTTAATTATGTTCGATCAGCGAGACGTTGGTGAGCTATGTGTACTTTATAAAATCTATCGGCAAGTCTGTTAGAGTCGTGGGTGTCAAAAATTCGTATAATTACTTGAAATTTTCCGAAATTAGAATTGCCCAGGGTTCACGACTGGGTGTCCAAACGGTATCGACCACTAGTCGCTGGTGAGCGGCCGGGATACAATCGGTCATCTCTCATGGACCTGTGGATTTTGTTCCATTACAGACTTATTTTTTTTTTCTGGCTTTGACATTTGACTTCCGTCAAAATTAGAGACGCCTCGCCGGCGAATCAATGGCTATTCGATGACTCGCTTCTTTAAACCGATATTCAATACCTGCCGCATCCTAAATTGTGCATTATCGCTGGCCGAGTAAGAAGACGTCGTCACGTAAGCGATTTCATAGTTTGTCGCAATATTGCCGACGTCCGGTCGACGCATCAAAATTCCAACGACATAGAGGAAAATCGTTGTTTTTTTCAGTGTCGATCTATATTTTATTGAGTGAACAACAGAAGACACATTTTCAGAAGTGGTGGAGCCACGGGTGAAATTATAGCTTTTGTTTATCACGAAATAAAATATCAATTTATCTTACCCGAAAAAAAAAGATTGCTCTATTTCTTTGATTAAAAGATAAGACAAAATGTGAAACTTTAATGACTAATTTTCTTAAAGCACGTCATTTTGCATGTGATTAGAAGGCAACGTCATCTTGAAGTCATATAGATTTGTTTATTGGGCAGTGATCAAATACTTCAATTCAAATAGAGTGATAGAATGAAAGCATAGTATATTTTTTTCTCATAATTTTACTGGTTTGCGGTTAATTATCTTTTTCTTGATAAAACACTGAAAGGCTATAAAGAAATATGTTATTCTTGCACAATGCTGTACTGGGTTTACACTTCATTTGCATATGTTCTTAGCTTTTCTCAACATACATTGTAATTCCTAAAAGGTTTGTTTGTATACACCTACTCAATACTCTGTATTTAGATTATAACACATCCTGAAGATGCATTTCATCATGATTGTTTGATGCTTATTTCTCAAACGAAACTGACTAAATTCCTTCTTTTTTTTCTATCCTTTACGAAACATTTGATTGCTTAAAAATTCTCATACAAAGAAAAGATAAAAATTTGTTACAAAAGTAAGTTAATAATATAGCCAAATCAAAATAAAGATCTATTCTTCAATATTTTGCCTTAAGAGATACCATTAAATGTTTTAAAAAAAATCTTTACACGTGACGGATTGAAAACGCAAGCAAAGACGATGATATCTCGAAATGGCTTTAACGATTACTAAATTTTCTTTTAAAAAGGATGATCGCATCAGTAGACTGACAAAAGCAGAAAGATCATTATCTAGATGTAGTACGTTATGTCCTAACTGAAAGTTGGCCGCCGCCATAGCGCAGTTGGTAGCGCGTCGGGCTGTCAATCAAGAGGTCTCGGATTCGATCTCCGCCGGCGACACTCATCCTTTCCGACTACCTGTCTTCTACCAGGGGTTGATAATCGTAGGATAGCAGCTCGAGGCAAGGAAAGGATATAATGGTGGTACTGGTGTGAGAAATACCAGGAATCCGTAGTAATTGCTCAAGCCACCGCGATATAACTGAACGAGTGTTGAAAGTGGCGTAAAACCCCATTCAAGTAAACTTTATTGAAAGTATACAGGGCAGTCTTGTCGAATGAAGGTTATTAAAATTATGTAGAATAATCTCCAAATGCGATTTAATTCGATAGGCCCATTAACTGCATGAATTTGATTACTTTAAAGGGTGTTCTTTCCCATTAAAAAGGGTATTGATAATAATCATTCATTTTATAAAATTGTAAAATCAAATGTTATCAGGGGGTATTTGTTTGGTTTAGTTCAATGTGCTGTGTTCGATTCACCAAATACCATTATGCGCTCGCCCCGCAAGGTTTCGAACTGTTTTATAGCGAGCAACCTATGTGGAATGCAACGCAAGTACTATAAAAATAACAGGTTGCTGGACAACATAAGGCTATGAGATAAAGGTCAAAGTTTTGACATTGCTCTTGAAAGAAATGACCACTTCCACTTGTCGCTTGAAACATGTCAGCTGCATAATATCAAATACATGTTTTGGCTTTAAAGTACCAATGAAAAATAAGTCAACAGGTCAAATAGCTGACTGATAGATGGAGAGACACACTGATATGTCTACGCTGCAGTATAGAAGTTACTTGCGTAGTTAAATAGATGCGCCCACTTTTGGAATGATAAAACAACATGCATGTCCGATTTCTTGTACCTCCATACTAAAGAATCACACTTAAAAATATTATCAGAGACGCCATCCTTTTATACAATCATCATGTTTCAACGATTATAGTTTCTTTCATTTTGAGACGACCCCTCTAAATCCGAAGTCAGACATCCGATGTTCAAAGTCCACCTAAGTGGATAATCTCTATTAAGACCAGTTAAGATTTCAATAAAGAAATCTAAGAGCAAATGTCCAAAAGATCATTTTTGTGAAGTTTGTTTTCTAATGTTGACCATTAGTTTCCGTTTTTGTTTACATTTCACTGGGAAGGTTCATTCTTTTGGTGACTCATCTGCTAATAGAACAGGTGCATGTAGCCTAATCAGGGTTGCACGAGGAAAGTCGAAAAGAGCATGTCCCAAGAATATTTTTTGTGCAACCAGGTTGAATTCTGACAGACATTTTTTAGGAGAAGATTTATTTGAAATTCACCTTGTGGGACCATCTTAAACTCCACTGGACGAAGTTCAACAGGCTAATATCAACCCGTTTGTCCATTGTGGGTCCATTTGTGTGTGCGAAAACTTTTTCTTTGGTCATCTTCTTCTCTGAACATTTCTTATGTTTATAGTGCGTATCTGAATATCACAAGTTTATTTTCTTAGAACAAAGTACTTACACATAAAAGTAAAAGGCGGACGATGACAATATACGTAACGACCATAATGATGTCATTAGATTTATTCCTCTCAGACAATTTTAATGATCTCTTGAACCGCCTAACGAGCATCAGGTCACGCGACATTTTTCCGTTTGACAAATAACGACTTTATAACCCTTTTCTCGTTTAATATGAATGATCTGTTATTCAGTCAAACCTGTTTAAATAACAGTAGAATTCATAACAGATATAAACTTTAATTCACTTTAAAGAATACAATAGGTATTATAAATCGAAATAGCGTGATTTCCAAAATTGTATTAATACTTTGAACTCGAATGCTTCACTTTTTCCAATAAATTGGATTTGTATGCTTTGAAGATCAGATGACGTAAAAACAGAATTCATCATTCAATAAAGCCAGTGATGACGTGATATCATATGTCTGTAAACATAACATGATATCAGGCAGTCTATTTTTTTAAACAATTTGCATACACTTTCGAATGAATTTCTTTTAATTTTAAGGGTTTGTTATAATTAAGCGCTGAACAATAGTTGTATGTTAAATAGCCTGACATGTAAGTGTCTTAAATATATCAATGTTATCTGATATCGGCTGGGAGAAATTATCATGATTCGGCAAAGTCTCGTCATGATAAATTCGCCCAACCTCGACCAGATACCATTAATATTTGAAGACACTAAGATATCTTTGTCCTTTTATGGAGTTTAACTAAAAATTGCCTTCTCGTCATGGTGAATTCTCCCAACCTCGACCAGATAACATTGAAATTTGAAGACACTAAGATGTTATTCTCTATTTATGGAGTTTAACTAATTGCCTTAGACTTTTTGGAAGAATGTTTAAGTGTAAAATAGACTAGTAACATTTAACAATTGAATGAGAATTTACTTTGATTTTGAATTTGCCAATATTTGAACTTTCGCGTGGATAATAAAATGCATGTACGTATATACATCGTGAAATTGACACTCATTTCGATCAAAGTCATTCTTAATCATTCACTCAGCGCTCTATTCATTCATTCCAAACATTCACGCAAATCGATAAAAAAACGCTCCGAAATCATTATAAAACATTTAAAAATAGTTCTAGACTTTCCACAATAAATTCATATCGATCTATTCACTCTACGGTTTTATAAGCTGGTGTGGACTTTCAAGTGTCTGATTGGTCCACGAAGACGTACACATAGAAACGTACGTATATCTTATTAAAGCGGAGGGGGGAGGGGGGGATTAACATCGCTAATTTTGTTCGTCTTGAACAAAATTAGCAATATTGGTTAACCTCCCTTTAATTTCGCTAAAAACTCAATCCATACACTCATTCAATTTCATTCCGAAAACACTCCAAAAAACATTCACATTGTCAATTTCACGATGTTCTTTACTATAGTTTATTTGGATATTCTTCCATGGCAGAAGTATTGCAGGACTACTTGTAATTTTTTCTCTACTATTTTGAACAATAAAATTCGAACGAAGTATTGTTTTGATGATAATACTCCATAGCTTAGAATATGGTTTATCTATAAGGCTTACTACTATCATCACAGTTTCAGAGGACCTAGATGAGATATATTTGTTTCTGCCAACAATGCAAGAAATGTGGGAAAAAACAATAAATTAAAATATTTGTAATACAGACGAAACAGACAAACAAACAATTAAAAACCAAACAAACAAACAAACAAACAAACAAACAAACAAGATCTCACTGGAAATTTAGCTGTTGTTGGTTATCCCATTAAGAAGCAATTTAAGGAAGCAGAGCGCTCGTCTCCTGCGTATCTTTTTTAAGTCAAAAGTGACATTAATATTCAGGGCACGTCTTTACAAATTACACAATTCAGAATGATTTGGTTATCTAATTATCAAGAGTCCTAATTGATTAGAAAGTGTGACAGTCTGGCTGTATTTTCTGTCAAGTATTAATGGCGAACGAAAACCAAATAAAAATTGTGCTCAAACAGGATTAATTGACAAATATAAATTAACAAAAACATACAAATTAAATAAAAAAAAATCTACCTAATGAAGTCAGCAAGAGACCTTTTTCTTATAATTTTGATGTTGTCTCAGGTGTCGAATGTTACACCTAGAAAAATATCAAAACGACAACGCTTATTAAAGACACCAATTAATTCTCAAAAAGAAGATTTTTTATTTAAGAAAACATTTTGGGCGATCGAACACACCGATAGGTCTCGTTTAACTCCGTCAACCAAGTTTCATAATATATACCTATTAAATGACACTGTGAAGAGTAGACACTTGTCATTGCACGTGGAAAATGTAAAGCACCAAAATACGAAAGACAGTGGTTCGAGTCACTTTGACAGCATATTTATTTTTCCTCTAGGTTTAAATCCACTTTATAGATTTTTTTCTTCTGAATAACTTTGAAGAATTCTACCACGACAACTCTTCCGACACCCCAATTGCTAATCCCACATAGGTCTTCGATTATCAACCAAGTTTTCCCTTTAGACCATTTGACAGTGTCTTTTGTTTTCCTTATTTGAGCTCAGGAGATAGAATGTAATGAATGAAACGCGCTGTGCAAAACATTATTGTCATTCAAACACGAGATAACTAGTCAAATGGGGCTTACAGAAAAAAGAAAATAATGATAAAAACAATGCGATGAACGCAGATCCGAACTCATGATCCCTGCACCTGTAGTCATCAGACTAGACATCTCGAGCACATAGTCAAACAGTGTGCATTGGTACTATTACATTATGCAAACATTTTTAAAACCCATGCACTACTCGGATTTACAATGTTTTTCGAGAACTTGCGGCTACCCTCGATGATAAATGTATTCATCGGTTAAATCATTCATTGCACAAAGGTCAAGTCATGTCAATAATTTCGCACTATAGACATTTTGTAAACGGGACCTTGAGAACTCGGTACCCACTGGTATTTGAGTACTCGATGATTACTGTCCATATATTCAATTTATCAACTAAATACAAAGGCGAAACCAGAGTTTCTGTACAGGGGGTTCGATCATACAGATTCCGACATGATTTTAAGAGACGCAGGTGTTGCAAGTCTTTGATTCGCATATAAAAAGCCAGCATTCTCAAGACTATCAGATGTAAGTCCGTAGGACATCTGAAAATCAACTGATTAACAGAATAAGACAAATGAAGACTGTTTTAAACAGTTTTCAGTTCTTTTTTGATTTTGATATATGTATGATGTAAGGAAGACTGCTTTAAGCAGTCTTCAGTTCTTTTCTGAACTTGATGTATGTATGGTGTAAAGGTACATAGTGCTTATACAATATTCGGGTAACGGGTAATGGCTCAGAACACGGATGGGAACGTTACCCTAGCTCATACCCGGTCAATCCAGCTCCAGTTATCTATTGATTTTTTACAGTTAACAACATCGTGAAATTGACAAAGTGAATGATTTTGGAATGAAATTGAATGAGTATGTGGAACGAGGTTTGAGTGAATTTAATGGAAGGTAATCCTATAATGCAAATTTTGTTCAGGATGAACAAAATTAGCGATATTGATTACCTCCCTTTAATATATAAATATTAATATTAATATTTAAAGATATGCATACAAGTTCTTTACACAGTTTCCTATTTCTTCAAGAAAATATGGGAAGCTAACAATTTAATTATGTCTGTGAAATCGCGATTTTTCTCTAACAAATTTATTTTGAATGTTGTTGTTGATTATATGTTTTTCAATGGGTTTGAGCGTTTTTGAACGGTTTGAGTAAGTGTTTGGAATTAGTGTATGGAACGCTGAGAGAACGATTTAGAATGTTTATTGATAATTTACGCTGCAATGTATAGAAATAAAGCCTTAAAAATGGTGCTACATGTAATCTTGTCGAAACAAGATAGTACCGCACAAACTAAGTAACAATTAAGAACATCGTAAAATTGACAAGTTGAATGACTTTGGAATTATTTTGAAGTAGAAATGAATTATTGTGTGGAGCGAGTTTTGGGTGAAATTAAAGGGAGGTAATCAAATATCGCTAATTTTGTTCAAGATGAACAAAATTAGCGATATCTCCCTTTAATAAAATATGCATACGAGTTCTAAAAATTTCTTCCTACTTCTCCAAGAACCAATCAGATGCTTTTGATTTCAATTATGTCATTGTTCGCGATTTTTTTTTCTATTTATATTTATTTTGAATGTCGTTGTTCTTTGTGTCTCTTTTAATGGTTTTGGAGCGTTTTTCGATCGATTTGAGTGAGTGTTTGAAATGAATGAATGGAGCGCTGAGTGAGCGATTTTAGAACGGTTTTGATCGGAATTATTGTCAATTTCACGATGTTAATAACTATAATTGGTGGTATCCTGTAAATCAAAACAGTGCTCGATAACTACCTCCTCCATTTTCTCGCTTATAGATAAATCAAAAGATTTATTTTTTATTTATTTGAAAAAAAAAAAAATAAAAAAAAAAAATGAATACATTGAATATAAAGTCCTTAAATATCATTCTTAAATATGCCATTGACCTGGCCCGACAAACCCTTCCTGTTTTGGATTCCAATGCACTGATGATGAAGCTAAGGTTGCAAGACATATTTTCCTGTTGCCTTAACCCTTGTCATGCTGAATAAATTTTGACTTAAAATTTCCATCAAAATCAAAGGGCAAAAAGGACTGAAAGTAACGACTGTAGGTCAATTTTTATTTTAAAAATTAAATCTATTGACAATTATGGTTTGAAAGTGAGAAACAGGTGGTGTAGACTAACATTAGGCTGAACATATGTGCAGGCTGATGTTTGTCTATGGCTCCTGCCAAAGCAGGAATATTCCGGGCTCAGCATGTCAAGGGTAAAGCTGTTATTTCATTATAAGTTTTACTCCGAATTCCATGCATTTACTTTGAAATCGGACATCCAAGGTACAAATATAAAGAGCAATTTTGGTCGGCTAATTTCGCTTCTAAAATACAGATAGAACAAACAGATTTTACGACTTTAAGGTCACCTGCCATCGATTTGTTTTTTGTTTTATTCCTCGGCCATATCTATTAATTACAGATGAAGGTTTGTTTTTGTTTTCGGAGTGATGCGCTAATTGGGCGATCCGTTCATGGAGGATTCTGTTACACTAAACAATTGTAAAATCAGGGGTATCCTGGAAATCATTTCAAATACGATGCTTTATAATATAACCTACATCGCGGGACTGAAATAACCCCGTTGAATATTTTTGTTATTACACGGGTGTTATTACACTAGTGGAATAAATATGCAAATGACCACCGAGTGTGTGTGTATTTCCGTTTATTTATCGTCGCTACTGTAACACATGCCCATATGAGCGACGCACCCAGAGGACTGTTAGTTGTTACGGGGGATAGTGCAAGGATACATGAAACTACTGCTGAGATCCGCCATGGTTCTTTAACGTGCTCGGAGTAAAGCACCGTCTCACGGGGACTCGGGTTAAAGTCTCATCCGAAAGACAATAAGTTTGTTAGTGTGCCAGCCCGGGTTTGAACCCACGCCGTCGAACTTCAATGGTTTTGAAGTCCGGTGCTCTACCAACTGAGCTAATCCAACTCCAAGCGAATAGCACCGCTTTTTCTAACCGTGAAAATGCCGTATATAATTAAACGGCGCTTTAAGTTTCGCAGAAAATTGAAATGTTGAATTTCAAGAATTTGACGATTTTTCGCAAAAACTCGGGTCATTTTATGAATGGAATGTAAAATATGTGCTCATAAAGTACAGAATTTATTAAATCGTCATCTGTTAACAAATAACAACCTCGTTTTTATCTGTTTATAGATGACTCGTTTTATAAAATCAGAATTCCATGCCGACGCATTCTATATCCTCTTTTTACTCAAGGTTTGTCCCCAATTGAATTTCGTATAACACTCCGACTACTAGATCTACAGTTTAATACATCCGATGAAATGCATCCAACCGGCCATTTAGAAATTTGTTTAGGTGTACATCTAAACAAAAAAGATGAGAATCAATATCACAGTGAAATTTTCAGCTAGAAACAACTGTAGGACGTCACGAAGACAGACAAATTGTAATGAAACGTCATCTCCGCGGCGCTTATTAATATAAAACCAGTGCCCATTTCACTACACTATTGGCACAAACTATGTGTTTTAGAAAGGAATAAATAAAAGCTTTGCACTTTCTGCAGACATTTTTATCATCATTAAGTGAATGATTGTCTGGTCTTTGACTTAACTGACAGTCTTGTTTATTTAACGTTCGTCTTTGGTATATATGTTTATTTCAGGAAATGGTATGATTGTCATGAACAAGAGGCCCCAAAAGGGATGTATGACTCCACTCTTGCCCAAAGATGGGAAAATTTTATGACGTATGATCAGCAAGGTTAATGTACATCACAAAACTGCAATGGTGGTCATTCAGTCGATGTAGGAGATGAGCCAAACATGAGCGGGTTTTGAGTGAGATTAAAGGGGGGTAATCCATTTTCACTAATTTTGTTCAAGATGAACATTCTGTTCTGCTTGTGTGTCTTCGTGGGACAATCAAACACTTTAAAATCTACATCAGCCAATATGGTCGTAGTATAATTTGATCGATTAGATTTAAATTTTGATCAATTTCGAAATGTTTTCTTATAAATTCAAGGCGTTTTTGATCGCTTAGAGTGAGTGTTTGGAATGAATGCATGGAGCGCTAAGTGAGTGATATTGAACAGCTTTTATCGGAGTGAGTGTCAATTTCACGATTTTTTTTTAACTGTTTTAACAAGAGCATGGTGACATAATAAGGAATTTCGTGAGGAAGTTTCAGGAAAATTTATTCATGAATGAAGGCGGATCTGTGCTTAGGAAAATCTTTTCATGAAAGAAGGCATCTATTCATGAATGAGAGCGGAACTGTGCTTTGAAAAATCTAATCATCAATGAAGGCGGGACCTGTGGTTAGGAAAATCCATTCATGAATGAAGGCGGAGCTGTGTTTAAGAAAATCTAATTCATGAATGAATGCGGAACTGTGTTTGGGAAAATCTAATTACCAATTAAGGCGGGACTGTGTTTAGGAAAATCTATTCGTGAGTGAAGGCAGAAATGTGTTGAGGAAAATCTATTCATGAATTAGGGCTATGTCAAGAAAATCGATTCATTAAAGAAGGCGGAACTGTGTTTCAGAAAATCTATTCAAGAATGAAGTCGGAACTGTGTTAAGGATAATCTATTCATGAATGAAGGCGAAACTATGTTAAGGAAAATCTATTCATGAACGAAGGCAGAACTGAGTTCGGAAAATGTATTCATGAATGAAGGCGGAACTGTGTTTAAGAAAATCTATTCGTGAATAGAGGCGGAACTGTGTTCAGAAAAATGTTATCATAAAAGTGGGCGGAACTATGCTTAAGAAAATCTATTCGTTAATGAAGGCGAAACTGTGTTTAGGGAAAATGTTTTCGTGAATGAAGGCAGAACTGTGTTCAGGAAAATCTTATTATGAAAGTAAGCGGATCTTTGTTTAGAAAATTATTCAAGAAAGAAGGCGGAACTGTGTTTAGGAAAATATATTCGTTAACGAAGGCGAAACTGTGTTTAGGAAAGTCTATGAAAAAAGGCGGAACAGTGAATATGAAAATCAATTCATGAATGATGGCGAGAATATGTTAACAATTATACTATAATTAGCCACGTGGTACATGTATCATATTACAAAACAGCAGCAATATACATATAGTCATATTTTAAGGAAGATTCTTTGAAAGTTTTAGGAAAATCCACCCATGAAATCTATATTTCAATCATGTAAATAAAGAATTATACAAAATTTCCCCTTTGACATGGTACAGATTTAGATCGTTTTGACACAATTCCAATTATAGAAAGGCAACAGAATGACAAACATTTTATGAAAATCTGATTCAGATCTAAAATTCAGTCAATAATTCTATGAGTAGTATTAACAATCCTTTTTAAATTATGGAGTGTATGTTCCCATGACACGGCGTCATATCACCAAAAAGCAATGTAATCTGAGAGAGATCAATCTAAGGACCTACGTGCAAATTGGAAGAATATTAATTTCCAACTGTTCTATAGGGAAGAGGATAATTTTTGTATTCCATTTTATATGCAGCAATACAATACAATACAATACAATGACCTTTATTTCTCTCAGTTCTTACAAAAGAATACATGAGATAGAATATAATGTTGCAATATAACAGTGTGGTAAGGGAACATTTATATAATAACTGTAGAATCATATAAACAGTTTTAAAGATTAAGACGTAGCAATGGTGATATCAACATTTCTCAGTACATGATTACATCAGGATGACACGGTACCCTTATAGGTAAGATTGCCTGTAGGCATGCAAGGGTAACCTGACAGTGTTTGCTTTCTGTAACGAGAAATTGTCTTTATGACAGTTTCTCGGTACAGAAGTCAACCAATTGTGTCTTACTATAATTAAATTTAGTGAGGTCTTCTTAATCGAAACGAGACATTAGAAGACCCCATCTATATAATGAATAACTACAGTATACAGTATATATACTGTTCATTTTTATTGAAAAAGCAACAATCGAATTACAATAAGCAGATGAGAAAAATACTGATTGAAAGTATACCGGTGTTTGTTGGAAATGCTGAATGCAATATAGTACTTTATGAGTCAAAATTTACATAGGATAATTTTAATGAATTTGCATAGTTTCGATAATAACTCTACTGATTGTGTATTTACGAGCAATTCAAATTTCATTATATTATGTCTGGTTGTGTAAAATGGTGGTATTAGATTCTTTCTTTCGATGTTAAAAGAACTACATTCAAATAAATAATGATATTCGTCGCCTATACCGTGGGTACATAGATTGCATATTCTATTATTTTGAGTAACGTTTGTCCATCGTCCACATTCAACTGGGAGTCTATGATTATTAGTTCTGAATTTCAGTAAGTAAGTCATTAGGTTTTGGGGGGATTTAGTCAGATAAAATTCGAAACCAAATTGCTTTTTAAAAAGTTTATATGTTGTAAGGCTATCGCTATTTTCGATCGAGGTGTACCATGAATTAATAAAGAGGTCTTTTAATTTTTGTTTAACTGTAAGTTTAATCCACTTTGGATTCTGAGATAAGTGTATGTCCCAAACATTAACTAAACCGCAGCTTATTAAGATTGTTCTTATTTTGTTAATCCATGCGAATAATGGCAATACTGTATTTTCATCTTCGCGTAAATTAGTAAACGAGTGATGCAGAAAAGAATAAACGTTCGTTAAAAGACTGTTCGGTGATGTATGTGTTATTTTTATCCAGAAATTAATCATTCTACTTTCTATGTCTACAGATAAGGGGTACACACCTGTTTCTCCATACACTATGTTTGAGGGGGTTGACTTTTTTAAACGTAAGACGTATTTCAAAAATTTTAATTGTACCCGTTCTAGAATATCATTGTTTCCTATACCGATTATTTCACATCCATAAAGGAGAATAGGCTTAACGGTTTTGTTAACGGTTTTGTTAATCTTTAGTTTTTTAATCTTTTTTATAAGACTGTACATTGCACGAGTCGCTTGCTTAGAGATTTGTTGTTTTGCTTTCTTAAATGAGCCCGAACGACTAAAGAATATTCCTAAATATTTGTAATCATCCTCAACGTCGATCGGAGAATTACCAAATTTAAACGAGTGTGACCTTTTTCGTCCCCGAGAGAAAATAACTATTTTGGTTTTATCTGTGTTAACCTGGAGTTTCCATTCTTTACAATAAGTTTCATATAGATCTAATGCGTTTTGTAAATCTTCTGCGGTATCACCGATAATAACAGTATCGTCGGCATAAAGGAGTAAGAAAATTTTTAGATAAGAACTTAAATCATTTGCTAAATTGTCTGGTAATGCGATATTACAGCCATTCAAAATATTCGAATCGTTGAAAAAGTCGTGTAAGTCATTAAGATATAGAGAAAATAAGATCGGTGACAAATTCTCGCCCTGTCGGAGACCGGTCTCGCACGGGAACATGTTCGAGGTGATAGTTTGGGATCTTACACAGGATTTTATATTATTGTACATATTTTTGATAAGTTGAAAACATTTACCATTTATGTTATATGAAAGTAGTTTATGCCATACTCCGTTTCTCCAAACTGAATCGAAAGCCTGTTTGAGGTCGATAAACGCGCAAAATAATTTCTTTTTGTTTTTAAATGCTAACTGTATTAAAGTATGTAGTACAAAAATATTATCATGGGTTGAGAAATTTTGACGAAAACCAGTCTGGCAGTCGTTCAATAAGTTTTGGGACTCGGCATATTCGTGCAGCCGAGAGTTAATGATGCTGGTAAAAAGCTTACCAAAACAGCTAAGTAAAGTAATTGGCCTGTAATTGCACGGATAAGCTTTATCACCCTTGTTTTTATAGACTGGGTTAATCATACCGGTTGACCAAGAGTTAGGGAAAATCCCTGTGTCCAAAATTAGATTAAACAATCGTAGATATATGTCACGAAAAAGGGGGTAACTATACTTTAAGTGTTCATTTACAATTTTATCAATGCCACAAGCTTTGTTATTTTTCAAACGTTTGATTGATTTTTCTATTTCATCATGGGTGATTGGGTGATTTAATGATTGGTTATTATTTGTTTCGTTTCCATTTTGATCGTTTATATTTAAATTTTGTATATTTTCATTCTCATTGTCGACGTTCATTGATTTGAAGTAGGTATAAAATTCTTCTATGTGACACTTATTTTCATTTTTTGTGAGTTTTTGTTATCATTCAGTATTTTCCAAAAGTGTCTTGGGTTAGAACTTTTAAGGTTTTTTAGTTTTTCTATTTTTAGATTATTTTCTAAATTTGAATATTTTTTCATGGTTAATTTATAAATTTTACTACTTTCCTTAAGACGACACTTGTTCTGCTCAGTTTTGTTAAGTTTATATTTCTGCTTTGCTTTGTGGAATTGTTTTCTCGCCTTTGAGCACTCGGATTTAAACCATTGTGGCAAAGTATTATCTTTTTGACCATGGATAACACACGTATTTCTAGTTGCAGAAGGTTTTGTTTTTCCAAAGCTTCTTTCAGACGCCGTGATAAACGTTTGGTTGATATTTTGAACGACACTATCAATGTCGGCCTGTTGTATATTCGAATTGTCTGTTAATGAGATTAACTGTTGCATTATATGATCAATACTCTCAGTATCAATATTATGACAGAAATCTTCATATTTCAATGGATCCCATAATTTGGTTTCAATGTTGGGGGATGATTTACATGAGCAATTTTTCTTAAACTTAAGGTCTATTTGCAAGGAAACGGCGTTATGAACATCAGAAAGCATAGGGCAAAAATCCAGTACTTTTAAAGATTCGATTAAGGGGAATAACGATGTATTGCAAATATAATAATCTATTGTACTGACGGATTTTGATGTAGCTTTACCTCGAAAATCGCCCTTTGTTCTACCGTTAAGAATGTAAAAACAATTTTCATGCAAAAAATCAATAAGTTGATAACCTAGGCTATTAATTGAACGATCACTATTTATTCGCTCTAACCTTACATTCGTATTATTGAATGCGTTAATTTCATTATAATACTCGTCTATTAGATCATTGGAATTCAGAGCATTGAAAATATCTTTGTCGAGCGGAATATAATCCATATTGTTTCTAGTGCGTGAGTTGAAGTCGCCGAATAATAAAGTTTTGGAATATTCTTTTTCGAAATTATCGATTTCAGCTTTAATTAGTGAGTACGGCTCATTCACCGAGTAAGGGGACCCATCTGGGGGTATATAAAACACTCCACAGAGGAAGTCACCCGACCCTGTGAATTCAGTAGAAATAGAAAACCAAATGGCGTTCTTGTTATCTGTCTCTAAAATATCGACAAATTGAGAAATTTCATTTCTGACTAGAAGTCCAATGCCTCCAGATTTTCTATTTGACATTGTATGTCTATTTTTTGCATAAAATATATAACCGTCAAAACATACATAGTCTGTATCATCGATTTTTGTTTCTTGCAATCCTATAATATCATATTTGTTAATTGTTTGAATAAATTCAGGACACTTCATCTTGCTGAGTAAGCCACACACATTTATACTAAGAAATTTAAGTTTGTAATCACAAGACGTTGGGTCTTTTTGTTGTGTCCCGTCTCGATCATCACGATTGTTTACATAACAGTCTGGTCTCGCACGTGCCACGTCTGGAGAATGTAACTCCCCCGCGTAATCCTACGTCGTGATCGGACCCCCTGCGGTTTCGATGTTTTTACTTGAAGAAGGGACTTCTGCATTTTTGTTTGTTAAGTTAATTGTGCTTTGTTGGATTGAGTTTAATTCGGGATCAACGTTTATCTGGCCGGTTTTGGCTTTTTTACGTATTTCCTCTTCTAATGGCGAAATAGCCTTTTTCTTCTCCATTCGAGATTCCCGGTTAGGCGTGAAATTAACATTTCTATCGTCTGCTAAACTTTGGAATCGGTTCGAAATTGGAATATGTCCCCAACCGTTCCCGATGTTGTTGTGGCTTGTTTTCGAGCGATCGTTTTGGTAACTTTGAAATTTGTTACTTCTCAATTCCCCCTCATCTGATTTATCTTCGGGGATATAGCGATGTCCGTTTATAAACAATTTATCTCGCACTAATACTACTTTATTGTCTTTGTTCTTTTTAAAATGATTCATTACGGGATAGAGTTCCTTTCTTCTTTGCTCGATTTCGTATGGGAATTGTTCCCGTACTGAAAATCCATTTTTAGCTTTATTAAGCTCAAACGATGCTTTGCGCACTATTTCTCTGTCATTGTATCTTTCGAACTTGGCAACTATTGGTCTCTCAACGATCTGTCCTCTATTATACTTTCTCTTTCCTAATCTGTGTACCCTGTCAAACGTGATTTCGTCAACTACATCTTGTTCATTCGTAAATATATTGTCTTTAAGGAATGATCTTAGAACTGTTTCTGGTTTTTCGTCTTTTTCTTCATCGATACCGAAGAAGACAAGGTTCTCTTGCATAGAGCGAGTTTTGAGTTCAAGAAGTTCTTCTTGTAATTGTTCATACTTTTTGCTGGCTTGTAGGAGATCTTCTTCCATTTTAGAATTATTGTCTTGGAGTTCTATTATTTTGCGAGCGTTATCGTCTTTTGACTCCACAAGTTCGTCATAAAAAGCGCTTATGGTCTCGCAGGATTTTTCTATTTCACCCATTTTGGTCGTGAGACACGCATTTTCTGTTTTCAGCTTGATAACGTCTTGTTGGACTTCTTTTGCTATATTTAGCCTTGAGACACTGTTTTCTATTGATGATAGTCTATTTAGTACATTAGCACTATTTTTTTGAGACTGGTGTAGTTCATTTTGTATTTGCACCAACATACTGTATATAGAACTACTACCTTGCTCAGTCTCCACTTCCGAGTTTGATATATCCATTAATTGACTATCATTATTTCCCTTTTTGCCTTGTTTTTGTTTGGAACGCTGTCCCTGTCCTTGGCTTTGACCGCGATTCGACATTTTATCTCGAGGGTTGTAGATTAAGTTCAGTACTAACGGTAGTTAACGGTTGTGAAATTCCTTTCTATAAATAGTGATGTATTATTGTATACAGGTTTGATATCAATTCACGGGATATCACCTTTCTATTTATAGATAGTTTTACATAGACAAAAGAAGTACCTAAATTCCAGCAGCATCACTTTTAGATCCAACATAAATCCATTTTTTTGTTTCCAACTGAACACATTAAATAAACTCCTCAACTAAAGAAAACTTCGTGAAGATCCGTGGTAAATTAACGATAAAATTCAATAAAATCGTAGGAGCTGTAATTCCCTGACCACACTGACCAGGAGGGATAGGTACTTCAGCCAAGTGTAACTGATCCGACCAATTCGATGTCAATGTGTTTCGCCATTTCAGAATTTCAGGAAGAAACCTAGAAAAAGAAAGGCATGTCTAACAGATCTTAACAATGAACTTTGGTCCAAATATAAACAGTTGTTTCATACAAGATTTTCTAACATTCCATCAAATTCGGCGATTTTTGTGCTTTGACAGCCATTATCGCTTTTAATGTTTTTAAACCAATCAGGATGAAACGATTAAATTTGAAATATAAAGAGCATGAAGCCATTTTTCGACAGCCCGTAGTGACCCTGTTTTTCACATAAACAAGAAAAATATTCTTATGAAGCTTGTTTGAATTCTCGTCATTTTTTTTTCAGTAAAGAATACTCTTTTTATACTAAGCAATGTGTGGCCTTTTTGATTAGTTGACAGTCAATAGCTCCTATGCTTTTTACCCGATCGGAATTAACCAAAGATCATTCCAATGAAGTTCGTTAAATTTTGACCACTGCTTTAAGAGAAGAAAACGTGTTTTTACTCATTTTCATAGTTATTCCACCAGTGGAATATCAAAAATATTCGACGGGGTTATGTCACTCTCGCGACGTAGGTCATATAATAAATATATACTGAGCGCAAAAAGTTTAGTCGTTACCTCTTCGATGGGATATATTTCAAGATGTGATTCATCTTTCACAAAAAAGTAGACATTAATTATATTTCTGTCCATTTCCCTTCCAGAATCCCATCATTTTGTTATGTTAGACTAAATTGTTTAGCCGTACCGACATGATTTTGAATAGAATGGTGGAATGGAAAAGTCACACAGTTTAAAAATGGGACGTTACTTCCAATTTGTATCACATTAAAATGTTTCTTGCGATCAACATCATTTTGGGGTATCTTGTCGCAATAAAAAAGAAGTTGGTTAGAGTATAGGATCTTTCAGACGTCTCTACAGCATAATCTTTAGACCCAAATCACAAAAATGCAACACTTGCTTTAACAGAGTTAATCTTCACAAAAGTGTTAATCGGGAAGGAAAAAAAAGTTTCTCTGTTTCTTTTCATCCTCAGAAATTGAGTTTTTGCACTTTTCTGTTTAAGCGATCACTAACGTTCTGTCGACGGAACGGGAACGTTAATTTTACACGTTTACTTGTACGTTCTTTTCAATTGGCTTCCATAAATAAAAAATACGACATAAATGTTCCTCAGTGATGTTTTGATCGATTGTAACCAATTTGGATAATGAAAGCATTCCATTTTTAACGTAACGTCATGCCGTTTGGCTGTCTTCTTATTGTCGTTTAACAAGATCTGTAAATGGAAAGCGGGCCATACCATGTCAATATCATTTACAATGAACCATATGACAATAAAAACACAAGTCGCAGAATCTTAAGTCAATTTTATCATCTCCAAAATATGCACACCGTATTCGATATGTCCATGCAGTAAAAATTTGATTTAGGTCATGTCAAAAGTTCGCTCTTTTTCGAGGAATGTTATACATTTAAGTGTTTAATGTTTACCCGAAATAAGAGTATTCAAATGAGACAAAAAAGGAAATGAAGTCATTTTGTTACACCCAGATATCGACCAAGAACGTAAAACCCACATTAACGTCACTTTAGACGTATGTATGCGAGTTAAATTAAAAATTCATGACAAAAAGAAAGCCAATAGGATGCCAAATATATTTCAAATGGAAACTTTCGTTTGGTTATATTGGTTAAATTTTTGTGATGTTATAAAAAGTGCGACTAAACTTTTTGTGATCAGTATATATTTATATAGTCTGCATCGTAAAGATAAGAAGTTCGATTTGATTAAGGGAAAGTTTTATGACGCTTCCAAATTAACATTGAGTTCATTTTGGGGATCGTAAATGGAGTTTTCAGACAGAGGAACTAGGTCGGTAACATTTTATGTTTTACATCTAATTAGAGTGAACGACTTCTCGGGTGACGGTCGTCCTTTGTTCCCTTATTGGAGTTTATATTGGTACATGTTTCTAGAATACATGTATCAAATTTCGACACGAAAAAATCGTCGTCTTCTTGTACATACTTTTCAGTTTTGCACCGTTGAGGTTGGTGTGCTTATACATCACTTATTAGGTTATATAACTTACGTTCAAGCACCCAGAAATCCTCAGATTTAAATACTCTGTCTGGAAGTATCCTTTGATGGCATATGTACACTTCAATCATTAGAAAAGTATGATATACCAACACATTGTTTCAACAATTGAAATGACTTGATCTTTTCTCAAATAACTTGCTTATCAATTCTATCTACCTGTCTAGTTTAAGGATGAACCATCCAAGAAGCCGGCACCTTTTAAATGGGGTTTATAAATTGAGCTTATTACTGCAGAGTATTTAAATCTCAGGATTTTGACTTACATCACCAATGAGCGAATGATAGGTAGTACGCCTCAGTTGGGAGAGCACATAGTAGCCCGGATGCTTGAACGTCAATTATATTACCGAGTAGCTATGCATACATGTAAGCACACAAATCTCCACGGTGCAAAACTGAAAAGTATTTACTTAGAGAATATAGAGTTTTATATTGACAAACTTTTTGAAATAATTTAAAAAAACCCAACTGAAAGGGAGTTTGCAGTCTATAGAATCGCTACCAAGTTATGGGCAATGACGTGCTAAAGTTATTAAAGGGTTGTCAGTACGGATTTAGATTTGATAAAGGCACAGGCCATCTTGTGATTTGTGATGTTATTACCTTTTATATAATAGTAATATAAATGAAGTTGCTTAATTGAGGGAACAGGAAATAAAACATCATTTGTATCCAGGCAGACAGTTGTGGAATTGACAATATTAACGATTTTGGAATTATTTTGGAATGAAATTGAATGCGTGCGTTTAGTGGGTTTTGGGTGACATTCATAAAGGGAGGTAATGCAATGTCGCTAATTTTGTTCAGGATGAACAAAATTTGCTATATTTATTACCTCCCTTTTATAAAATAAGTATACAAGTTCTATAAATGGCTTCCCTTTCCTTAATGTAATCGCTAATCGCATATATTTTAGTAATTTTCGAACGTTTCTGAGCGGTTTGAGTGAGTGTTTGGAATGAATGTGTGGAGCGCTAAGTGAGCGATTTAGAATGGCTTTGATTGAGATGAATGTCAATATTACGATTAAACTAACTGTAAGTTATTTAAAAACAAGCATCAATCTCAGTTCTCCGTACGTTCATTGCTGCGTTCAGATCGTTGCAAACTGTTTTCAAATTGTTCTTCGATTTGCACGCAAGTCCAAGTGCAGAACGGCGAATTATTTGCAAACAGTTTGCACCGTTTTGTCATCCTGGTCGCAAGGTACTTTCTTTCATTTTTCAGCCATTTCGTAATCGTATTGAATAAAACTCTCTGATTTCTTTCAGGAGTTTTGGAGAAAAACAATTTAACGATGTCAAATAACTTCATTAAGCTACAGACACAAGCGGATTTACGTATTTTTTATTTCACGGAATCAATATCATTTCGTATATGTAAGCATTCTCTTTACCCGTTAAGTTTCTAACATTTGGATGGACTGCTAGCGATTATTTAAGTATCGAAGGTCAGAAGCCCAAATACTTTCTTATGGGACGATTTTTTAAAAAATGTAAATTCAAGTTTGTTTCTCAATATGGTGGCTCTGGATTTATGAAAATATCTGCAATCTATTTTAGAAATGTTTAGAAGTGAAGTTATCTAACAGAGCCAAAAATATATCGGAAGTGATAGTTTTGCTTTCTTTAATTCTTTTCGGTGGATTTTTAAGAAAAAAGCGGTGGATTATCATTTGACCGCCTCGTCGCCTGACCAGTAAAATTATCAAAAAATATATACCCCCACCCCCGCTTTCGTTTCCCTTTCTGCCGTTACCTAAACGAAGTCCAAGAAGCGAATATTGCATCGCAATCCCATGCAAAATGACTCGATTAATAAAATTTGTCTTATTTTGTCTCACTTTTGCATGGAGAAAATAGAATAATCGTTTGCTTTACGAGTAAGATCGATTGATAGAATGAAAGCATAGTATATTTTTTTCTCATAATTTTACTGGTTTGCGGTTAATTATCTTTTTCTTGATAAAACACTGAAAGGCTATAAAGAAATATGTTATTCTTGCACAATGCTGTACTGGGTTTACACTTCATTTGCATATGTTCTTAGCTTTTCTCAACATACATTGTAATTCCTAAAAGGTTTGTTTGTATACACCTACTCAATACTCTGTATTTAGATTATAACACATCCTGAAGATGCATTTCATCATGATTGTTTGATGCTTATTTCTCAAACGAAACTGACTAAATTCCTTCTTTTTTTTCTATCCTTTACGAAACATTTGATTGCTTAAAAATTCTCATACAAAGAAAAGATAAAAATTTGTTACAAAAGTAAGTTAATAATATAGCCAAATCAAAATAAAGATCTATTCTTCAATATTTTGCCTTAAGAGATACCATTAAATGTTTTAAAAAAAATCTTTACACGTGACGGATTGAAAACGCAAGCAAAGACGATGATATCTCGAAATGGCTTTAACGATTACTAAATTTTCTTTTAAAAAGGATGATCGCATCAGTAGACTGACAAAAGCAGAAAGATCATTATCTAGATGTAGTACGTTATGTCCTAACTGAAAGTTGGCCGCCGCCATAGCGCAGTTGGTAGCGCGTCGGGCTGTCAATCAAGAGGTCTCGGATTCGATCTCCGCCGGCGACACTCATCCTTTCCGACTACCTGTCTTCTACCAGGGGTTGATAATCGTAGGATAGCAGCTCGAGGCAAGGAAAGGATATAATGGTGGTACTGGTGTGAGAAATACCAGGAATCCGTAGTAATTGCTCAAGCCACCGCGATATAACTGAACGAGTGTTGAAAGTGGCGTAAAACCCCATTCAAGTAAACTTTATTGAAAGTATACAGGGCAGTCTTGTCGAATGAAGGTTATTAAAATTATGTAGAATAATCTCCAAATGCGATTTAATTCGATAGGCCCATTAACTGCATGAATTTGATTACTTTAAAGGGTGTTCTTTCCCATTAAAAAGGGTATTGATAATAATCATTCATTTTATAAAATTGTAAAATCAAATGTTATCAGGGGGTATTTGTTTGGTTTAGTTCAATGTGCTGTGTTCGATTCACCAAATACCATTATGCGCTCGCCCCGCAAGGTTTCGAACTGTTTTATAGCGAGCAACCTATGTGGAATGCAACGCAAGTACTATAAAAATAACAGGTTGCTGGACAACATAAGGCTATGAGATAAAGGTCAAAGTTTTGACATTGCTCTTGAAAGAAATGACCACTTCCACTTGTCGCTTGAAACATGTCAGCTGCATAATATCAAATACATGTTTTGGCTTTAAAGTACCAATGAAAAATAAGTCAACAGGTCAAATAGCTGACTGATAGATGGAGAGACACACTGATATGTCTACGCTGCAGTATAGAAGTTACTTGCGTAGTTAAATAGATGCGCCCACTTTTGGAATGATAAAACAACATGCATGTCCGATTTTTTTAAAATTGGTTCTTGTACCTCCATACTAAAGAATCACACTTAAAAATATTATCAGAGACGCCATCCTTTTATACAATCATCATGTTTCAACGATTATAGTTTCTTTCATTTTGAGACGACCCCTCTAAATCCGAAGTCAGACATCCGATGTTCAAAGTCCACCTAAGTGGATAATCTCTATTAAGACCAGTTAAGATTTCAATAAAGAAATCTAAGAGCAAATGTCCAAAAGATCATTTTTGTGAAGTTTGTTTTCTAATGTTGACCATTAGTTTCCGTTTTTGTTTACATTTCACTGGGAAGGTTCATTCTTTTGGTGACTCATCTGCTAATAGAACAGGTGCATGTAGCCTAATCAGGGTTGCACGAGGAAAGTCGAAAAGAGCATGTCCCAAGAATATTTTTTTGTGCAACCAGGTTGAATTCTGACAGACATTTTTTAGGAGAAGATTTATTTGAAATTCACCTTGTGGGACCATCTTAAACTCCACTGGACGAAGTTCAACAGGCTAATATCAACCCTTTGTCCATTGTGGGTCCATTTGTGTGTGCGAAAACTTTTTCTTTGGTCATCTTCTTCTCTGAACATTTCTTATGTTTATAGTGCGTATCTGAATATCACAAGTTTATTTTCTTAGAACAAAGTACTTACACATAAAAGTAAAAGGCGGACGATGACAATATACGTAACGACCATAATGATGTCATTAGATTTATTCCTCTCAGACAATTTTAATGATCTCTTGAACCGCCTAACGAGCATCAGGTCACGCGACATTTTTCCGTTTGACAATTAACGACTTTATAACCCTTTTCTCGTTTAATATGAATGATCTGTTATTCAGTCAAACCTGTTTAAATAACAGTAGAATTCATAACAGATATAAACTTTAATTCACTTTAAAGAATACAATAGGTATTATAAATCGAAATAGCGTGATTTCCAAAATTGTATTAATACTTTGAACTCGAATGCTTCACTTTTTCCAATAAATTGGATTTGTATGCTTTGAAGATCAGATGACGTAAAAACAGAATTCATCATTCAATAAAGCCAGTGATGACGTGATATCATATGTCTGTAAACATAACATGATATCAGGCAGTCTATTTTTTAAACAATTTGCATACACTTTCGAATGAATTTCTTTTAATTTTAAGGGTTTGTTATAATTAAGCGCTGAACAATAGTTGTATGTTAAATAGCCTGACATGTAAGTGTCTTAAATATATCAATGTTATCTGATATCGGCTGGGAGAAATTATCATGATTCGGCAAAGTCTCGTCATGATAAATTCGCCCAACCTCGACCAGATACCATTAATATTTGAAGACACTAAGATATCTTTGTCCTTTTATGGAGTTTAACTAAAAATTGCCTTCTCGTCATGGTGAATTCTCCCAACCTCGACCAGATAACATTGAAATTTGAAGACACTAAGATGTTATTCTCTATTTATGGAGTTTAACTAATTGCCTTAGACTTTTTGGAAGAATGTTTAAGTGTAAAATAGACTAGTAACATTTAACAATTGAATGAGAATTTACTTTGATTTTGAATTTGCCAATATTTGAACTTTCGCGTGGATAATAAAATGCATGTACGTATATACATCGTGAAATTGACACTCATTTCGATCAAAGTCATTCTTAATCATTCACTCAGCGCTCTATTCATTCATTCCAAACATTCACGCAAATCGATAAAAAAAAACGCTCCGAAATCATTATAAAACATTTAAAAATAGTTCTAGACTTTCCACAATAAATTCATATCGATCTATTCACTCTACGGTTTTATAAGCTGGTGTGGACTTTCAAGTGTCTGATTGGTCCACGAAGACGTACACATAGAAACGTACGTATATCTTATTAAAGCGGAGGGGGGAGGGGGGATTAACATCGCTAATTTTGTTCGTCTTGAACAAAATTAGCAATATTGGTTAACCTCCCTTTAATTTCACTAAAAACTCAATCCATACACTCATTCAATTTCATTCCGAAAACACTCCAAAAAACATTCACATTGTCAATTTCACGATGTTCTTTACTATAGTTTATTTGGATATTCTTCCATGGCAGAAGTATTGCAGGACTACTTGTAATTTTTTCTCTACTATTTTGAACAATAAAATTCGAACGAAGTATTGTTTTGATGATAATACTCCATAGTTTAGAATGTGATTTATCTATAAGGCTTACTACAATCATCACAGTGTCAGAGGACCTAGATGAGAATAAATCTCTTTCTGCCAACAATTCAAGTAATATGGACAAAAACAATAAATTAAAATATTTCTTATACAGTCAAAACAGACAAATAAACGATACAACAAAAAAAAAAACAAAGCAACAAAACAAGAACTCACTGAAAAATAAGCGGATACTGGTGATCCCATTAAGAAGCAATTTAAGGAGGCAGAGTGCTCGTCTCCTGCGTATCTTTTTCATGTCAAAAGTTGCATTAATATTCAGGGCACGTCTACACAAATTTCACAATTCAGAATGATTTGATTATTTAATTATTAAGAGTCCTAATTGATTAGAAAGTGTGACAGTCTTGCTGTGTTTTCTGTCAAGTATTAATGGCGAACTAAAACCAAATAAAAATTGTGCTCAAACGGGATTAATTGACAAACATAAATTAACAAAAAACATACAAATTAAATTAAAAAAAATCTACCTAATGAAGTCAGAAAGATACCTTTCTCATAAAATTTTGATGTTGTCTCAGGTGGTGAATGTCACACATAGAAAAATACCAAAATAACAACCGTTATTATGTCACAATTAAATCCATTAATTAATTCTCGAAGAGAAGATTTTTTTATTTAAGAAAACATTTTGGGCGATTGTTCGATACCATTTAATGGACAAAAGAAAAAAAAAATGACTGTGGTCAAGCAAAATGTCACCACTACAGCTTATTTGAGCACATGGACGATAAGTTGAGATTTGAACTCGAGCCGCGTGCATGGCAGGAATGAACGATACCACTGCCGACCCCACCCCCACCCCCACCCCAAATGAAACATTCTTTAGTTGGTTATCTCTAGCGCTGGGACAAGTAGACATTTTGTATATGGGTAGTTGACAACTCGGTACCCACGTGGATTTGATTACTCGATGGTTACTGTCCATGTATTCAATTTATCAACTAAATACGATGGCGGAACCAGAGTTTTTGTACAGGGGGTTCGATCATACAGATTCCGACATGATTTTAAGAGACGCAGGACATCTGAAAATCAACTGAATAAGACAAATGAAGACTGTTTTAAACAGTTTTCAGTTCTTTTTTGATTTTGATATATGTATGATGTAAGGAAGACTGCTTTAAGCAGTCTTCAGTTCTTTTCTGAACTTGATGTATGTATGGTGTAAAGGTACATAGTGCTTATACAATATTCGGGTAACGGGTAATGGCTCAGAACACGGATGGGAACGTTACCCTAGCTCATACCCGGTCAATCCAGCTCCAGTTATCTATTGATTTTTTACAGTTAACAACATCGTGAAATTGACAAAGTGAATGATTTTGGAATGAAATTGAATGAGTATGTGGAACGAGGTTTGAGTGAATTTAATGGAAGGTAATCCTATAATGCAAATTTTGTTCAGGATGAACAAAATTAGCGATATTGATTACCTCCCTTTAATATATAAATATTAATATTAATATTTAAAGATATGCATACAAGTTCTTTACACAGTTTCCTATTTCTTCAAGAAAATATGGGAAGCTAACAATTTAATTATGTCTGTGAAATCGCGATTTTTCTCTAACAAATTTATTTTGAATGTTGTTGTTGATTATATGTTTTTCAATGGGTTTGAGCGTTTTTGAACGGTTTGAGTAAGTGTTTGGAATTAGTGTATGGAACGCTGAGAGAACGATTTAGAATGTTTATTGATAATTTACGCTGCAATGTATAGAAATAAAGCCTTAAAAATGGTGCTACATGTAATCTTGTCGAAACAAGATAGTACCGCACAAACTAAGTAACAATTAAGAACATCGTAAAATTGACAAGTTGAATGACTTTGGAATTATTTTGGAGTAGAAATGAATTATTGTGTGGAGCGAGTTTTGGGTGAAATTAAAGGGAGGTAATCAAATATCGCTAATTTTGTTCAAGATGAACAAAATTAGCGATATCTCCCTTTAATAAAATATGCATACGAGTTCTAAAAATTTCTTCCTATTTCTCCAAGAACCAATCAGATGCTTTTGATTTCAATTATGTCATTGTTCGCGATTTTTTTTTCTATTTATATTTATTTTGAATGTCGTTGTTCTTTGTGTCTCTTTTAATGGTTTTGGAGCGTTTTTCGATCGATTTGAGTGAGTGTTTGAAATGAATGAATGGAGCGCTGAGTGAGCGATTTAGAACGGTTTTGATCGGAATTATTGTCAATTTCACGATGTTAATAACTATAATTGGTGGTATCCTGTAAATCAAAACAGTGCTCGATAACTACCTCCTCCATTTTCTCGCTTATAGATAAATCAAAAGATTTATTTTTTATTTATTTGAAAAAAAAAAAAATAAAAAAAAGATAAATGAATACATTGAATATAAAGTCCTGAAATATCATTCTTAAATATGCCATTGACCTGGCCCGACAAACCCTTCCTGTTTTGGATTCCAATGCACTGATGATGAAGCTAAGGTTGCAAGACATATTTTCCTGTTGCCTTAACCCTTGTCATGCTGAATAAATTTTGACTTAAAATTTCCATCAAAATCAAAGGGCAAAAAGGACTGAAAGTAACGACTGTAGGTCAATTTTTATTTTAAAAATTAAATCTATTGACAATTATGGTTTGAAAGTGAGAAACAGGTGGTGTAGACTAACATTAGGCTGAACATATGTGCAGGCTGATGTTTGTCTATGGCTCCTGCCAAAGCAGGAATATTCCGGGCTCAGCATGTCAAGGGTAAAGCTGTTATTTGATTATAAGTTTTACTCCAAATTCCATGCATTTACTTTGAAATCGGACATCCAAGGTACAAATATAAAGAGCAATTTTGGTCGGCTAATTTCGCTTCTAAAATACAGATAGAACAAACAGATTTTACGACTTTAAGGTCACCTGCCATCGATTTTTTTTTTGTTTTATTCCTCGGCCATATCTATTAATTACAGATGAAGGTTTGTTTTTGTTTTCGGAGTGATGCGCTAATTGGGCGATCCGTTCATGGAGGATTCTGTTACACTAAACAATTGTAAAATCAGGGGTATCCTGGAAATCATTTCAAATACGATGCTTTATAATATAACCTACATCGCGGGACTGAAATAACCCCGTTGAATATTTTTGTTATTACACGGGTGTTATTACACTAGTGGAATAAATATGCAAATGACCACCGAGTGTGTGTGTATTTCCGTTTATTTATCGTCGCTACTGTAGCATATGCCCATATGAGCGACGCACCCAGAGGACTGTTAGTTGTTACGAGGGATAGTGCAAGGATACATGAAACTACTGCTGAGATCCGCCATGGTTCTTTAACGTGCTCGGAGTAAAGCACCGTCTCACGGGGACTCGGGTTAATATCTCATCCGAAAGACAATAAGTTTGTTAGTGTGCCAGCCCGGGTTTGAACCCACACCGTCGAACTTCAATGGTTTTGAAGTCCGGTGCTCTACCAACTGAGCTAATCCAACTCCAAGCGAATAGCACCGCTTTTTCTAACCGTGAAAATGCCGTATATAATTAAACGGCGCTTTAAGTTTCGCAGAAAATTGAAATGTTGAATTTCAAGAATTTGACGATTTTTCGCAAAAACTCGGGTCATTTTATGAATGGAATATAAAATATGTGCTCATAAAGTACAGAATTTATTAAATCGTCATCTGTTAACAAATAACAACCTCGTTTTTATCTGTTTATAGATGACTCGTTTTATAAAATCAGAATTCCATGCCGACGCATTCTATATCCTCTTTTTACTCAAAATTTGTCCCCAATTGAATTTCGTATAACACTCCGACAACTACAGTTTAATACATCCGATGAAATGCATCCAACCGGCCATTTAGAAATTTGTTTAGGTGAACATCTAAACAAAAAAGATGAGAATCAATATCACAGTGAAATTTTCAGCTAGAAACAACTGTAGGACGTCACGAAGACAGACAAATTGTAATGAAACGTCATCTCCGCGGCGCTTATTAATATAAAACCAGTGCCCATTTCACTACACTATTGGCACAAACTATGTGTTTTAGAAAGGAATAAATAAAAGCTTTGCACTTTCTGCAGACATTTTTATCATCATTAAGTGAATGATTGTCTGGTCTTTGACTTAACTGACAGTCTTGTTTATTTAACGTTCGTCTTTGGTATATAGTTTATTTCAGGAAATGGTATGATTGTCATGAACAAGAGGCCCCAAAAGGGATGTATGACTCCACTCTTGCCCAAAGATGGGAAAATTTTATGACGTATGATCAGCAAGGTTAATGTACATCACAAAACTGCAATGGTGGTCATTCAGTCGATGTAGGAGATGAGCCAAACATGAGCGGGTTTTGAGTGAGATTAAAGGGGGGTAATCCATTTTCACTAATTTTGTTCAAGATGAACATTCTGTTCTGCTTGTGTGTCTTCGTGGGACAATCAAACACTTTAAAATCTACATCAGCCAATATGGTCGTAGTATAATTTGATCGATTAAATTTAAATTTTGATCAATTTCGAAATGTTTTCTTATAAATTCAAGGCGTTTTTGATCGCTTAGAGTGAGTGTTTGGAATGAATGCATGGAGCGCTAAGTGAGTGATATTGAACAGCTTTGATCGGAGTGAGTGTCAATTTCACGATTTTTTTAACTGTTTTAACAAGAGCATGGTGACATAATAAGGAATTTCGTGAGGAAGTTTCAGGAAAATTTATTCATGAATGAAGGCGGATCTGTGCTTAGGAAAATCTTTTCATGAAAGAAGGCATCTATTCATGAATGAGAGCGGAACTGTGCTTTGAAAAATCTAATCATCAATGAAGGCGGGATCTGTGGTTAGGAAAATCCATTCATGAATGAAGGCGGAGCTGTGTTTAAGAAAATCTAATTCATGAATGCATGCGGAACTGTGTTTGGGAAAATCTAATCACCAATTAAGGCGGGACTGTGTTTAGGAAAATCTATTCGTGAGTGAAGGCAGAAATGTGTTGAGGAAAATCTATTCATGAATTAGGGCTATGTCAAGAAAATCGATTCATTAAAGAAGGCGGAACTGTGTTTCAGAAAATCTATTCAAGAATGAAGTCGGAACTGTGTTAAGGATAATCTATTCATGAATGAAGGCGAAACTATGTTAAGGAAAATCTATTCATGAACGAAGGCAGAACTGAGTTCGGAAAATGTATTCATGAATGAAGGCGGAACTGTGTTTAAGAAAATCTATTCGTGAATAAAGGCGGAACTGTGTTCAGAAAAATGTTATCATAAAAGTGGGCGGAACTATGCTTAAGAAAATCTATTCGTTAATGAAGGCGAAACTGTGTTTAGGGAAAATGTTTTCATGAATGAAGGCAGAACTGTGTTCAGGAAAATCTTATTATGAAAGTAAGCGGATCTTTGTTTAGAAAATTATTCAAGAAAGAAGGCGGAACTGTGTTTAGGAAAATATATTCGTTAACGAAGGCGAAACTGTGTTTAGGAAAGTCTATGAAAAAAGGCGGAACAGTGAATATGAAAATCAATTCATGAATGATGGCGAGAATATGTTAACAATTATACTATAATTAGCCACGTGGTACATGTATCATATTACAAAACAGCAGCAATATACATATAGTCATATTTTAAGGAAGATTCTTTGAAAGTTTTAGGAAAATCCACCCATGAAATCTATATTTCAATCATGTAAATAAAGAATTATACAAAATTTCCCCTTTGACATGGTACAGATTTAGATCGTTTTGACACAATTCCAATTATAGAAAGGCAACAGAATGACAAACATTTTATGAAAATCTGATTCAGATCTAAAATTCAGTCAATAATTCTATGAGTAGTATTAACAATCCTTTTTAAATTATGGAGTGTATGTTCCCATGACACGGCGTCATATCACCAAAAAGCAATGTAATCTGAGAGAGATCAATCTAAGGACCTACGTGCAAATTGGAAGAATATTAATTTCCAACTGTTCTATAGGGAAGAGGATAATTTTTGTATTCCATTTTAAATGCAGCCAAGTGTAACTGATCCGACCAATTCGATGTCAATGTGTTTCGCCATTTCAGAATTTCAGGAAGAAACCTAGAAAAAGAAAGGCATGTCTAACAGATCTTAACAATGAACTTTGGTCCAAATATAAACAGTTGTTTCATACAATATTTTCAAACATTCCATCAAATTCGGCGATTTTTGTGCTTTGACAGCCATTATCGCTTTTAATGTTTTTAAACCAATCAGGATGAAACGATTAAATTTGAAATATAAAGAGCATGAAGCCATTTTTCGACAGCCCGTAGTGACCCTGTTTTTCACATAAACAAGAAAAATATTCTTATGAAGCTTGTTTGAATTCTCGTCATTTTTTTTTCAGTAAAGAATACTCTTTTTATACTAAGCAATGTGTGGCCTTTTTGATTAGTTGACAGTCAATAGCTCCTATGCTTTTTACCCGATCGGAATTAACCAAAGATCATTCCAATGAAGTTCGTTAAATTTTGACCACTGCTTTAAGAGAAGAAAACGTGTTTTTACTCATTTTCATAGTTATTCCACCAGTGGAATATCAAAAATATTCGACGGGGTTATGTCACTCTCGCGACGTAGGTCATATAATAAATATATACTGAGCGCAAAAAGTTTAGTCGTTACCTCTTCGATGGGATATATTTCAACATGTGATTCATCTTTCACAAAAAAGTAGACATTAATTATATTTCTGTCCATTTCCCTTCCAGAATCCCATCATTTTGTTATGTTAGACTAAATTGTTTAGCCGTACCGACATGATTTTGAATAGAATGGTGGAATGGAAAAGTCACACAGTTTAAAAATGGGACGTTACTTCCAATTTGTATCACATTAAAATGTTTCTTGCGATCAACATCATTTTGGGGTATCTTGTCGCAATAAAAAAGAAGTTGGTTAGAGTATAGGATCTTTCAGACGTCTCTACAGCATAATCTTTAGACCCAAATCACAAAAATGCAACACTTGCTTTAACAGAGTTAATCTTCACAAAAGTGTTAATCGGGAAGGAAAAAAAAGTTTCTCTGTTTCTTTTCATCCTCAGAAATTGAGTTTTTGCACTTTTCTGTTTAAGCGATCACTAACGTTCTGTCGACGGAACGGGAACGTTAATTTTACACGTTTACTTGTACGTTCTTTTCAATTGGCTTCCATAAATAAAAAATACGACATAAATGTTCCTCAGTGATGTTTTGATCGATTGTAACCAATTTGGATAATGAAAGCATTCCATTTTTAACGTAACGTCATGCCGTTTGGCTGTCTTCTTATTGTCGTTTAACAAGATCTGTAAATGGAAAGCGGGTCATACCATGTCAATATCATTTACAATGAACCATATGACAATAAAAACACAAGTCGCAGAATCTTAAGTCAATTTTATCATCTCCAAAATATGCACACCGTATTCGATATGTCCATGCGGTAAAAATTTGATTTAGGTCATGTCAAAAGTTCGCTCTTTTTCGAGGAATGTTATACATTTAAGTGTTTAATGTTTACCCGAAATAAGAGTATTCAAATGAGACAAAAAAGGAAATGAAGTCATTTTGTTACACCCAGATATCGACCAAGAACGTAAAACCCACATTAACGTCACTTTAGACGTATGTATGCGAGTTAAATTAAAAATTCATGACAAAAAGAAAGCCAATAGGATGCCAAATATATTTCAAATGGAAACTTTCGTTTGGTTATATTGGTTAAATTTTTGTGATGTTATAAAAAGTGCGACTAAACTTTTTGTGATCAGTATATATTTATATAGTCTGCATCATAAAGATAAGAAGTTCGATTTGATTAAGGGAAAGTTTTATGACGCTTCCAAATTAACATTGAGTTCATTTTGGGGATCGTTAATGGAGTTTTCAGACAGAGGAACTAGGTCGGTAACATTTTATGTTTTACATCTAATTAGAGTGAACGACTTCTCGGGTGACGGTCGTCCTTTGTTCCCTTATTGGAGTTTATATTGGTACATGTTTCTAGAATACATGTATCAAATTTCGACACGAAAAAATCGTCGTCTTCTTGTACATACTTTTCAGTTTTGCACCGTTGAGGTTGGTGTGCTTATACATCACTTATTAGGTTATATAACTTACGTTCAAGCACCCAGAAATCCTCAGATTTAAATACTCTGTCTGGAAGTATCCTTTGATGGCATATGTACACTTCAATCATTAGAAAAGTATGATATACCAACACATTGTTTCAACAATTGAAATGACTTGATCTTTTCTCAAATAACTTGCTTATCAATTCTATCTACCTGTCTAGTTTAAGGATGAACCATCCAAGAAGCCGGCACCTTTTAAATGGGGTTTATATATTGAGCTTATTACTGCAGAGTATTTAAATCTCAGGATTTTGACTTACATCACCAATGAGCGAATGATAGGTAGTACGCCTCAGTTGGGAGAGCACATAGTAGCCCGGATGCTTGAACGTCAATTATATTACCGAGTAGCTATGCATACATGTAAGCACACAAATCTCCACGGTGCAAAACTGAAAAGTATTTACTTAGAGAATATAGAGTTTTATATTGACAAACTTTTTGAAATAATTTAAAAAAAACCCAACTGAAAGGGAGTTTGCAGTCTATAGAATCGCTACCAAGTTATGGGCAATGACGTGCTAAAGTTATTAAAGGGTTGTCAGTACGGATTTAGATTTGATAAAGGCACAGGCCATCTTGTGATTTGTGATGTTATTACCTTTTATATAATAGTAATATAAATGAAGTTGCTTAATTGAGGGAACAGGAAATAAAACATCATTTGTATCCAGGCAGACAGTTGTGGAATTGACAATATGAACGATTTTGGAATTATTTTGGAATGAAATTGAATGCGTGCGTTTAGTGGGTTTTGGGTGACATTCATAAAGGGAGGTAATGCAATGTCGCTAATTTTGTTCAGGATGAACAAAATTTGCTATATTTATTACCTCCCTTTTATAAAATAAGTATACAAGTTCTATAAATGGCTTCCCCTTCCTTAATGTAATCGCTAATCGTATATATTTTAGTAATTTTCGAACGTTTCTGAGCGGTTTGAGTGAGTGTTTGGAATGAATGTGTGGAGCGCTAAGTGAGCGATTTAGAATGGCTTTGATTGAGATGAATGTCAATATTACGATTAAACTAACTGTAAGTTATTTAAAAACAAGCATCAATCTCAGTTCTCCGTACGTTCATTGCTGCGTTCAGATCGTTGCAAACTGTTTTCAAATTGTTCTTCGATTTGCACGCAAGTCCAAGTGCAGAACGGCGAATTATTTGCAAACAGTTTGCACCGTTTTGTCATCCTGGTCGCAAGGTACTTTCTTTCATTTTTCAGCCATTTCGTAATCGTATTGAATAAAACTCTCTGATTTCTTTCAGGAGTTTTGGAGAAAAACAATTTAACGATGTCAAATAACTTCATTAAGCTACAGACACAAGCGGATTTACGTATTTTTTATTTCACGGAATCAATATCATTTCGTATATGTAAGCATTCTCTTTACCCGTTAAGTTTCTAACATTTGGATGGACTGCTAGCGATTATTTAAGTATCGAAGGTCAGAAGCCCAAATACTTTCTTATGGGACGATTTTTTAAAAAATGTAAATTCAAGTTTGTTTCTCAATATGGTGGCTCTGGAATTATGAAAATATCTGAATATGGTGGCTCTGGAATTATGAAAATATCTGCAATCTATGTTAGAAATGTTTAGAAGTGAAGTTATCTAACAGAGCCAAAAATATATCGGAAGTGATAGTTTTGCTTTCTTTAATTCTTTTCGGTGGATTTTTAAGAAAAAAGCGGTGGATTATCATTTGACCGCCTCGTCGCCTGACCAGTAAAATTATCAAAAAATATATACCCCCACCCCCGCTTTCGTTTCCCTTTCTGCCGTTACCTAAACGAAGTCCAAGAAGCGAATATTGCATCGCAATCCCATGCAAAATGACTCGATTAATAAAATTTGTCTTATTTTGTCTCACTTTTGCATGGAGAAAATAGAATAATCGTTTGCTTTACGAGTAAGATCGATTGATATTTTATATTGTCGACAAATACAGCTATATCAATGAATTATCTATCCATTTAATACTGAAGCAAACGAGTATCCTCTTAAAAAAAAAGCCCGAAATCGACCAATCTTAAATTTCCGAAATCAAATATGTCCTTGCCCTAATATGATAAAAGTTTATACATCATATATCTTTCTGGAACCGCTGTATTAACGTTAGTTTTAAGACAATATGCGCTTGTATGATAGTATTTATTTGAGAAATTACGTTAAAAAGACGTCCAGAGAAAACACATTTTCGTACATCGTACAGGAGGAAATGTTTAAACAAATATCAGTGTATTTAACAGATTTCTTCCCAATATTTAGACTGGTCATTAAATACCGAGTTTATCAAAGGAGTAATACAGTAAAAATACATTGTGAAATTGACAAGATGAATGAGTTTGGAATGCTTTTGGAATGAAATAGAATGGGTGTGTGGAGCGAGTTTTGAGTGAATTTAATGGGAGGTAATCCTATATCGCAAATTTTGTTCAGGATTAACTACCTCTAGTTAATAAGATATACGTACTTTTCAGTTGGTACGTCTTCGTTGAGCAATCAGACTCTTGAAAGTCCACACCAGTTAACAAGTTCGTAGAATAAATAGATCGATTTAAATTTATTGTTGTAATTCTTGAACGATTTTTAAATGATTTCTAATGATTTTTGAGCGTTTTTGATTGATTTGAGTGAGTGATTTGAATGGATGAATGGAGCGCTGAGTGAATGATAAAGAATGATTTTGGTCGGAATCAGTGTCAATCTCACGATGTTTTTAACTGTATATAAAAGAGGCTTTGTCTGTTAGATATGACGAGTTAAATTAACTCGGTGTTTATTCTGTTTATATTTTGACCCGAATATTTGCGAAAAATCAATGAGTTATCAGAAATCGATCGCTTCAGATAATTCTGCGAAGAATATATCGTTGTTTGAGAATAGACGTCATAAACGCATTTTGACGTCATTTTACAACGAAAATATAACGTATTTAATACAGTCTTAGCTCAATAACACCCGTGTAATATCAAAACTATTCAACGGAGTTCTTTACCCTGGTCACGTAGGTCATATCATTAACTTTATTGATTGTCTTTCGAGTACTTTTACTACTAGAAAATGTGTAGAATTTCACCAATTAAGAGCAATCTTGTTTTCAAACATCTGTATACAATACATGCCTAAAGTATAAAAAAAATAATTTCCGATTCTTATAGACGGTTTAAGTTCATTACACTTGTTTAAATGTGATGCTCTAAAAGTAATGGCCCTTTGTAGACATTGGAGAAGATATATAGACAACAATATGTTAGTGTCTTAAAATATCAATGTTATCTGGTCGAGGATGTGAGAATTTATTATGACGAGGCTTAGCCGAGTCATAATAATTTCTCACTGCCGAGACCAGATATTATTGATATTTTAAGACACTTATATGTTATTCTATTGAACATGCAATCATTTTCAGCGATTAATTATACTAAACCCTTAAAAATCAAAGAAATTCAGGTGAAAGTGTATGCAAATTGTTTCTAAAAATAGACTACCTGATATCGTGTTATGTTATCAGACGGGCGATATCAGGTCAATACAGGCTTCGTTGCATGATAAATATGATTTGTCGTTTGACTATAATTGCAATCCAATAAAATTAAGAATCTTGATTGGTTTAAAACGCATCATGGGGAAATCCAATTACGTTGTGGAAGGGGAACGTGGGTCACACAGGATTTGCAGATCGAAGGCCAGGTGGTTTCCCGACAGACCTATCGCATTATTTACAGAAATAAAGTGCGATTGATTTCCTCACGTGATGCGATTTAAAGCAATCAAAATTATTTATTTTATTTTTTTGCAATTATATAAATACAAAATATATGCACTGGCAAAGACAAATTTTATAGTATGACCTTGATCAGTAATCGTGAAATTTAGCGTAAATGAACTGACTCTTCGCATGACAGAAGTACACACTAACAGAACTGTGACAAGTTATTTTACAATTCATTAACTTTCAAAATCCCGTTTGCACCCCGCCCTGCGTTTAGGATTACCAAACGGTACAAACTGTAAATAGTACCTAGCTTTGCACGTAAGTGCACATACAAAGCAGGAAATGATCTGTAAATATTTTCCGCCCTTTAATGTCTTGAAAGCAGGGTTTAATGCTGGACAGATTGTTCTGCAAAATAGCCATATTTGGTACAGTTAAAAACATCGTGAATTTGACACTCACTGCGATTAAAATCATTCAATATCACTCACTTAGCGCTCCATTCATTCCAAACACTCACTCCTATCGATCAATAACGCTCCGAATTTGTTAGAAAAAAAAACATATCTAAATCATTCAAATTGATCAAGATTTAAATATAATCGATCACTTTATTCTATGATTTTATTGGCTGATGTGGATTTTAAAGTGCCTCATAGGTCCACGAAGGCACACAAACAGAAAAGAACGTATATTTCATTAAAGGGAGGTAATATGTACCGCTTATTCTGTTCATCTTGAACGAAATTAGCGATACTAGACTACCTCCCTTTAATTTCACTCAAAAGTCGCTCTATACACTAATTCAAATTCATTCCAAAATTATTCCAAAAACATGCATCTTGTCAATTTCACGATGTTTTTAACTGTAGGCTGTATGATTTTCAAATCTTGACCGTTTGCTAGTCTCAAAGAAGCTCGAATAACTAACTGATTCTTTTTTTCCACAATCAGAGGGTGAAAGTCAATGCACGGATTCTTTTTGTCCTCAAATTAAAGAGGTTTCAACTCCAGTAACATATTCGTTTTTTCTCACAAACCAAAGAACTTAATTCAAGAAACAGGTTTTGATTTCCCACGAAAATAGTATACTGTTAAATTTAGTGAAAAATCAACAATTTACTCATATTTTTGGGCAATTTTGTGCGAAATAAATGCCGCGTTATTTTGTAAAAGTAGAATTTTAGCGAAAGATATCAGAAAAAACTATGTCAATTGACCGTAAACCCAAACAACAACATATGATTTTAGAATTTTGCAATAATTTGTATATTCAATTAAAAAGTTTATTTCTTATCTGTAAACAAAACGTGTATTAAGCGGCCACTTTTTGGTGGTCCCTGTAGTGGTCGCTAAAAACAAGTTTGGCGGTTTTTTTTTTAGCGATTTTCCTTTTAAATGTAGCTGTTGGTTTTACCATTTGTAGTAATTTTGATCGTTTTTGAAAGGCTTGAGTGAGTGTTTAGAGTGAATGGATGGAGGGCTGAGTGAGCGATTTAGAATGGTTGTAGTTGAAATGAGAGTCAATTTCACGATGTTATTAACTGTACGTATTTGTCTTTACCTATTTTTGCTACAGGTTGAGCTCATGCCACAGTTGGTGCGCATAAAGATTCCTTCTCAATCAAAGGATGTCTTGGGTTTGATGTCATCGACATATCCTTTAGTCTTTTATCTAACCAAAGGGTAGATAATCGTAAACCTAGATGTGATGGCAGCTGGGGGCTAGGAAGAGGTTAGGTGGTCGTAATGGCACGGAAAATACAAGGGGTCCATTATCAGGTGCTCCAGCCCTTACAATATGACTGACACTTTGTTTAATTTGGCATAAAGCAAAATTTAAATACAGTTAAAAACATCGTGAAATCGACACTCATTCCGATCAAAGTCATTCTTAATCATTTACTCTACGCTCCATTCATTCATTCCAAGCACTCAGTCAAATCGATCAAAAACGTTCCGAAATCATTAGAAAACATTTAAAAATCGTTCAAGACTTTCCACAATAAATTCATATCGATCTATTCATTCTACGATTTTATAAGCTGGTGTGGACTTTCTAGTGTCTGATTGGTCCACGAAGACGTACATATAGAAAAGTACGTATATTTTATAAAAAGGGAGGTAATTCATATCCCTAATTTTGATAATCTTTAACAAAATTAGCAATATTGGTTTACCTCCCTTTAATTTCACTCAAAACTCGCTCCACACACTAATCAAATTTCAATCCGAAATCACTCCAAAAGCATTCACTTTGTCATTTTCACGATGTTCTTAACTGTAAACAAAGAAACGAATTTCTTTATTATTATTTTGTGGTCTCAAACAATTCTTTGCAAAGGAATGTCGTTCAAATACGACAAATATCGATTCTTAAGTCGTTCACCTACATTTGATGATTGATTGTTAGCGACCCAGTTTTCGTGTCTAAATGTTCTTTTAATGACATGTATCATTAATTCAAGGATGAATCTTGAAGGCGCCGTCGTATAAACATTTCTTGCCTTTGCTTCAATAAGATGAAAGACCTTTGATGTAGCAATACTTTCTGACTGTTTTTGAAAATTGAATATTTCATTTTTTATTTATGAAATAAATTCATTTTTGCGTAAATGTGTCAATGAACAAAGTCTGATGGTGGAGGAGGTATATACAAACGGTTTAAATCCAAAGGCGGAGCCTGGGGATTTTGCTTGGCACTTAACTCATCCCTTAATCAGACTTTATTCATGGACACATCAACGCGATAAAATGAAATTAAATCTATAATTATATATTTTATAGCATGATCACAATTCTGAAATTAGTTTTATTACCTTTTTCTGGGTGTAAAACAGTTTTTAGATATTTTTTCTGGATGTAAAACTAATGAAAGTATAATAATGTTGACGTTTGGAGAATTTCACAGAAAGCGAAGCGCGTCATTTAGCACGTGCATTATATGACGTCAAAAACATCAACGTTCCCGCTAAAGATAACGTATGACGTCATAAATGGACGGGGTTATATGTATACACAGTGAAACACATGACATGTGGATTCTATGTAGTTTCTTCTTATATCAAATATGCGTTTTACGCCATCGTGTTATAATTCGTGTATAAAACGCGAGTATTTTGACTGGCGTGTTTACAAGTATTACACTATTGAGCAAGAGTGATATTTCTTGAAGCAACAACTCACTAGTACCAACATAATACAAATCATGCAAATTATCAATTCTAGATAGACTGTTTTCGGAGAAAATCCGAGGTAAAGCTATAGCCTTGGTGTCGGCGTCGTTGTTGTTCTTTTCATCATCGTGCGAAAACCTAGACAATTTGAAATATTTGTATTATTACTGAAATAATTCACTAGGAAATTTGCATACACGTACACTTTCAAAGTAGTAATCTATACTATCGAGGGGGGAGGGGTTACTCAAGACTCAAGATGCCTACATGTATTGTGCGAATTATGCCTCTTTTTTGAGTTTCATCCACCATCTAGACTGGTATCAGTCAGTTAATAAGAGCATACTATTCTAAAAGTTAGAATTTAACTTTCCTGTATAACCGGAAGCCTGTTTTAATGAAGAGAAGTCAAATTAATATTATTTTCTTTTTCTTTTTTAGGGGGGGGGGGGGGTGGGTGGGGAGTTTCTTCGTCCACCAGTGTTAGTACGTGAAACAACCGTATCAGTTGTTAATAGCTTTTCAAAAAAGTAGTACCAACTTTGGATCAATTTTCTTTTTACAAGACCTTTCTACGCACGACACCTGTGCATTTTGAAAATGGCATTATACAAGAATTCTATATAATTTGAAGATTATTCAAAAACACAGATTAAATGCGAAATCAGTTGCCGATCCTAAACCGCTAGTTTTATTATTTCACGCAAGAATGTTATTTATAGACAAGGCGGTGATTCGCCTATTGGGCTTTCCCCTGGTGTAAGAGGGATAAAACTATGTAAACTACATTTAGTTTAAGAATTGTAGACCTACGCTTTGAGACATAGAATATCAAGGATATTGATTACCTTTAAGCCGCAGCTGTATAAGCGAGATTTCATTCGTTCTTTATCAATATAGTTGTTTGGTGCTATTAGTGGATTAGTACATTGAAGTTACTAATCTTTCGTGAATTCTCATTAGCACATTCTTTGTTAATTTTTAGCTTAGAGTCAATCTTAGATTAAATATGAAGAAACCAGCTCATGCGAAAAAAAAGAGGGTTGGATGCCACTGATTATTATGTGACTCGCCATTCAAAAAGGAACGATCTAGGTATTACGTAAGAGATTTTTGAAAATGCGACCTCTGGTTGACCGGTATCGGAGCGACTCTATTTTCCAAATTCTTTTTTCGGGTGCTCCTTTTTATGCGTGACGGGTCGCACATATTTCTTAAACAAAATAAACCTAAGGTATTAATATCGTATAGCATTTGTACTTTCAGCGCTTTAATTATTTCTGTAAGGTTTAGCTTGGTTAAATGTACATATCGTGTTAGCAAAATACTTCAAAAGCAGGGCTTGAATTCAAGGCTATACAACATTCAAAACCCAACGACCGAGCGAAGGCATCCGCGGGCGATGCTCTTGTCTAAAGAGATTCCGGTTTTATTTGAACACTGGCGTTAGCAGGGAAAGCTTTCGGTCTGCATATACTACAACAGCAGCCATATACAATGGCTTAATAAACTAAGTGTATCCTAATAAATGGTAGCACTAAAAATTGGTTGGAATATGTCATTATACCCCCCACCTACGAAGTAGAGGGGGGTATATTGGTATCACCATGTCTGTCTGTCTGTCTGTCCATCCGTCCATCCGTCCGTCCGTCCGTCCGTCCGTCCGTCCGTCCATCCGTCCGTCCGTAGACCTTTTCATTTCCGGACTCTAACTCAAGAACCAAGTGACCTACAATCATGAAACTTTATACAAATGTTCCTTTTGACCCAAGGAAGTGCCTTACTGTTTTTGGGTCACATAGGTCAAAGGTCAAGGTCACATTCAGCCTTTGTTCAATTTTCATTTCCAGACTCTAACTCGAGAACCAAGTGACCTACAATCATATAACTTTATACAAATTTCCTTTTGACCCAAGGAAGTGCCCTATTGTTTTTGGGTCACATTGGTCAAAGGTCAAGGTCACTGTCAGCTTTTCTTCAATTTTCGTTTCCAGACTCTAACTCGAAAACCAAGTGATCTACATTCATGAAACTTTATGAAAATGTTGCAAATGTTCCAAGGAAGTGCCCTATTGATTATGGGTCACATAGGTCAAAGGTCAAGGTCACAGAAAATGTTTGTTGAATTTTCGTTCCGGACTCTAACTCAAAGACCAAGTGACATACATTTATGCTTTAAACTTTATGCAAATAATGTTTATGATCCAAGGAAGTGCACTATTGATTTTGGGTCACATAGGTCAAAGGTCAAGGTCACAGACAATTTTTGTTCAAATTTCATTTCCGGTCTCTAACTCAAGAACAAAGCGACCTCGAATCATGAAACTTTATGCAAATGCTGCATGTGACCTCAATTTTTGTTACAAACACATCCTGCACTTATAGCGCTTGCATTCTGACAAAGTGCTTGTGGGGGGTATAAGTCCGCTCTGCGACAGTTCTAGTTTATTCATAAAACAAAGACATTGATGATGCGTCTTTAAACACAAACGATATGTAGATGTATACATTTTTGTGAGTAATCATACGATAAGTTTGTCTATACAGGTTTAGACAAAAATAACTTTAGAAAAAAAAATCACTTAATTGTGCATCTAGCTTTTTTGATATGTTTTTCGTTTGCAGGTCAGTTATCAAAATCACACGAAGAGTCTGCAGATTTCTTAATCTTGACAAACTATGTCATTATTCAACAAGAAGTCCATTATTATGCAAAACATGCATTAAGTATCCCAGTGCAAATGTCTGGTTTCCTGTCATAAAAAATAAAGAAGGTTGCGAAACAAATCAGTTTATATTAGATTACCTTCCTTTAATTTCACCCAAAACCTACTCTCATCGCATTCATTCAATTTCATTTGAAAGGGATCCAAAATCATGAACAGTGTCAATTTTACGATGTTTTTAACTGCATTTACTTTTCATATACAAATTTATTTCTCTTCATTAACCTATCAAATAATTATGAAATTATTTCGAGTTTACATTTGAACGAGTGTTTTGAGCAAGTTTTGAATTATTTAACATAAACAGTTAAGAACATTGTGAAATTGACATTCATCTCAATCAAACCATTCTAAATTGCTCACACAGCACTCCGGAGCGATTTTATTAAATCACCATTAAATCTGAACTTTTGGCCGAATTCGGAGCGTTTTGAAAGTGTTGAGCAGGTGGTACATGTATGAATGTAGGGTTCATAAAAGAAAATAAAACTATTTTGAGTCTGATACAGTTAATAACATCGTGAAATTGACATTCAACTCAATCATAACCATTCTAAATCGCTCACCGAGCGCTCCAATCATTCATTCTAAACACTCACTCAAACCATTCAAAAAAGCTCAAACCCATTGCAAAACATAGAACCAACAACGTCTTTCAAAATAAATTTTGATTGAGAAAATCGCGATTTCTCTGACATAATTCAAATTGTTAGCGTCGCATAGGTTCTTGAAGAAATAGGAAGCTATGTATAGAACTTGTATGCATATTTTATTAAAGGGAGGTAATCAATATAGCTAATTGTGTTCATCCTGAACAAAATTTGCTATATAGGATGACCTCCCATTAAATTCACTCAAAACTCGCTCCACACACTCATTCAATTTAATTCCTAAATCATTCCAAAAGCATTCACCTTGTTAATTTCACGATGTTGTTTACTGTAAGAGCAAATTTCAAATAAATAAATTGAGTACGTAAGCTTGCACACAAAGGAGGCTCATCAGAAATGTGTCTCATTGTGGAAAATACATGGTTTTATACATGACATTTAATCAAAAGAAATGAATAGAGCATGATTTTAAATAATGAAGGTATGAAATTCAAAAAAATTATAATAATAATAATAATAATAAACATATAATACTTATGTATGAATCCACTTGGCGTATTCATAGTGTCATTAGGTTTTAATTCATACCACAATTATATAAAGTATTTTCTTCATTTCTTAGACAATTAAAGATGAAACGCCTGCAGAAAGTAGTTGTAGAGTCACAGATGGGGGTGTTTCCAAATTTAAATATTTCACTTTTCGTAACTTAATCGCTATATCATTGGTACTCATTTGAAACGTTTCATCGAGACGGTTCAAATGAATACCCACAACATAGATTTTCACTTGCAATGGAAATTAAGATTTTAGACTGGTTTTACCCCGTCTTTTCTGGACCCCTGAATTGGTCTGGAATCGCTCTTAGACAAATAATTCTTGTGAAGAACATTCACATCTGCAAGGAAAATGTCTACGGAAATGCAGTTTTTAAAACGCAATTTCGTCACGTTGCAAATCGAATGACTCGAAACGATTCATCATGCATTATTTAACATTGCTCAAGTTCTTTGTCTTCCAATATATTATCAAAGCTTTGTTAAAAGCATAGACTTTGCCCGACTTTCTGATACGAAATGGTCTGAACGACTACAAAAACGACACAATCCTAGTACGAGGTCAGTATCAGTTTAAACCTGTTATTTTAAAAGTTGATTGAATAGTGAAATTTACAAAGTGTGTTATTTTAAAATGAATCTAAAATGAAATCGGATGAGTCGGTTGGGCAAATTTAATAAAATTAAATGGGAGTAAAAATGATTTTCGCTGTATTCGTTAAAAAAAGAGTTCTTCTCATCTCAACGATTTGTTACGACGCTTCCTTACTCATGGCATCAAATAAGGTCATGGAAAAAGTTTGATTGATGTGAAATTACATGTATGTGACCTTTAGACGATTTCGTAGCATTTGGAACGATTTGGGAGCGTGGTAGGAGCGCTATGAATGGGCCACTGAGCAATTGATGTTGATCTGACGTAGGGTCAAGTTTGCGTTTATAATAATATCTTTGATTTAAATGCAATATTCCACTGGGTTTCGTCAATTATTTATCTCGGAAATCATTGGATAAGTCATCCCCCCGTACACGAAAATGATTCCACGCATTACATGCATGTGCACGTGCAAATTTGATAATAATTCTGAATTTTCCATTTATTAAAACACACATAACACGAGGCTCATTGCATCTGAACTACATTTTTTCAAGCAAATAGGCTCAGACTACTGATATAATACATTTAAGCCCAATCACAGATTTAGGATATCTGCATATTGGTTTCAAACTTACAAATAGAGAGTTTAGTTAAATAATTATGCATTTTTGATTAAAAATCCAAGCGAAAAAGAAAATATAAGGCTTCAGAATATTTGCTAAATGACCCCTCTCCCACTGGATCCACCACTGAAGTATCTGCCAGGGCATTAATCATGGATAGTATCTGAATCATAAGTTATCAAACGAATTGTTAACCAACATGAACTAGGAAAACAGAAACTAGACAATACAATCATGAACAATAACATAAACGAGGGAACGCCCTAAAAGGTTCCAAATCAATAGCTATCCTAATTCAACAGCTTCTGTCATCTGTGACATTTGGGCGCTTAACGAAGGCTTGAAATCCGATGACATTGTATCCCGAGCCACTCGATCCAGCCCGAGCCTTAGTTGATTTGAAATGCTCATCTCAGGGGATTGAGTGATCACAGATTGCCCAATTCTTTGAAAATGTCCGTTTCTATACCCAGTCGATTTTCAAAAAAAATCCCGGTGTTTCAATGTTTGCATCAATGACGAAAGAAATATTTGAAATGCTGACTTAAAGTACACACTTTTAAAACAAATTTCTTATTTTTTAAAAGAGTTTATCTTCCGGAGTTCTCAGATGGTCAATTTTAGCTAGACGGTTTCACATATAAAATGGGATATCACATAACATAAAAATAACGACAGCAGACTTTTGGACTTCCAGTGAGTTTCGTAATCATTTTTAATGTTGACAAAATTGATCTCCAGAAGCATATTTCTCAATTTAGTACTTAGACAGCTTGTCATTTGTTTTTATCATTAAAACGTCATGAGAATCATATGTTTCATATTCCCCACTGCGATTGGGTGGGTTTTACGACTGTATCTGGTGAAAAAAATATTTTTAGTCTTGTCTCAAAAGAGCCACAAATTCTTATAGGGTGATTTTATTTTCATTCTTTAATCAAAATAATTTTGCGCACGAAGGTATTTGAAGTAATATGTCTATTTTCGCAGATTCTTTTTCCTATTTTAAAAAAAGAGAGAATGATCGCTTACTTCAAGCCACTGGATGTGATCCCCTTATTAGAGAATTTCGCAAGACAAATATGAAAAAAAAAAAAGAAAAAAAAGCGTGAGGGACATTGGAGACATATATGATTAGTCATATGACTATAATTGCAATCAAATAAAATAAAAGAATTTTGATCGGCTAAAATTGCATCACGTGGGGAAATCCAAGTACGTTTTGGAAATGGAACGAGGGTCACACAGGATTAAATTTTGCAGATCGAAGGCCAGGTGGTTTCCCGAAAGACTTATCACATTTTATACAGAAATAAAGTGCAATTGATTTCCTCACGTGATACAATTTAATCCAATCAAAATTATTTATTTTATTGGATCGCAATTATATAAATACAAAAAATAAGCCCTGGAAAAGACAACATGCGAAGAATATTGCTCCCTTTTAAGAAATGCACCGGAGACCGTAGATAGGTGAAATGAGCACTGGGACTAATGCCATAAATCTGACTTGTTATCCGTTAATAGCCATTACTCCCGGGGTTTGTTTTCTTTAGTCAGCTAGGGGTCGGGGCTGATTCTTAATGTCCTGTTATATCCACTGCACATTAATATCCAGGAATAACTGGTGTTAGTGTCTAGTTTGGAATTTTAATATGTTTTGTTCCTTTAAGAAACTCTGTTAAACATGAACTTACAACACATCCAGACCGCTTACATTTTGAAGAAGATTCGAATGATTTATTTAATTGATAATATGCAATTGGCAACGTTGAATAGTAAAACCAAAACTTGAATTTTGAAGTTAATTACGTATTTTTTTCTTAACAAAATCCTTTTATAAATTTCGTCTGCCTTGTAACTAAAGTTTGTACTGTAGTTATGATATTATGATTGCTTTTGTTTTAACTATATATGGTAGCCGGTTTATGTGTAAGGGGTTTTGTTCTGCCTTGTCGTACAAGCTAGCTTTTTATAGCAACGCGGTATAGCTCTCGCTTTTGGACAAAGAGGTCCCTGGTTCGAGTCCTAACGAAGTTGCATATTTATTTACCGAGGACATTACCTGTAAAAGTATTGACAGGGTATTGTTTTCTAGAACTCTGTGACAACTAAAGAGCTGTTTAGGGTAATAATTACAGCCTGTGATTTCTTTTATTTAAAAATAATGCATGTATGTCTTTAGGTCGAAAAATTATTTTTTTTTAAAGAGAAATAGTATTCAACAAATTATAATTATCAACTTTCATAGTTTGAAAAAAAACTTAAGGTAGAGTGCTTCCATTCTATATGTACCGGCAAATTTTCTACCATACATGCATAGACAAGAAACAGGTATTTTACTGACACCTAAAGCAATTATTTATGTTTAAATTTTACGTAACTGACATTCTTGGGTTAGTTGCCTTGGTGATCACCATCAAGCATAGGAGGTTGTAATGAGCACACACATTTCAAAGACATAGACACATTACACGAACACTTTAGTTAAGAAATTTCTCATGTTTCAAAAATATTTCTTGACAACAAAAACATTAACTTCTCATCTATTTCAAACAACAACATTTGAATTGAAATTTGAAATCCGTGTTTTGACTGAAAGTTTTGACTATAATCATACTAGTGACAAAACTGAATTTTGATATTTAAAGGATAGCAAATTTTCGTGTAATGTGATTGGCTTTCTCTATATGTATCAAGTACAAAGGATATCACTTTTTAAAGCACTAGTGAATACAAAGTACAAGTTTATTGTAAAACGAAACTTAGTCATACACTAAGGAAAAACTGACAAATCGAGATTTCCCCAAAATGTCAAAGTTTAGATTTTTGTCGTTAAATAAACCGACGTGATAATGAAGGACATGTAATAAAATGTCGCCTACTTAAGTAGAGCCACCGTCGGAGCGCATCAGGCTCGAAATCAAGGTGGGGATTGGCGGGGGTGAGGATCATATTTCTTATATCCCAAAGCTTCCGATATATGTATTACATCAGCGGGTTTAAAATCGTAAATCTATGTGGAATGAGTGGCTGGAGATTCGGAAAGCATATATCGGTAATTTGGTAAGAGGAATACCAAAAACCCATGGTCAGTAGCCCCAGCTTCCGAGATATGACTGGAAAATTGTTACAAAGCGATGTAAAGCCTAATTTCAATAAAAAAATCAAATGTAAGTTAAGTTATAATTGCACACCCTGTTTACCTTTTGATTCGAAGCATCATGAAACCATCGAAGGAAGTTCCATTCGGTCTGAGTTAAAATAGTTAGTCCGCACAGCTGGTAAAGCCTGACTTGGATCGTTACTATTCGCACTTCCAAGATAACCCCTTATTGCCAGACAGGTCACAATTCATGTAAAAATCCAGCTTCATGTACAGGATGTTGAATGCACTCACCGCGAGCAGAATCAAGGCTAGTGATCGTTCAATTTCGGACATACTGAGTTCGCTTTCAAAAATGACAGGCTGGTGGGCAACCCATAATTTGAATACAAAAAAGGTTTAACGTTATAAAGTTGTAGGTTAAAAATCTTTGAGAGTTAAAGAATCCATCGTCGATATTGTTATGCTAGTAAGGAAGCCCGCCGATCATCGTGAGTACCCCAAGTAGTCAATGTCTTCAATTTTGGAAAACATACATCAACATCGCTAATTGTATTCATCCTGAACAAAATTTGCGATATAGGAATACCTCCCATTAAATTCACTCAAAACTCGATCCACACACTCATTCAATTTCATTCCTAAATCATTCGAAAAATTTTCACCTTGTCAATTTCACGATGTTGTTAACTATAGAAGCAGATAACCATGGGTATTCTCGTAGCAAGATTGGAGTCCTCGCTAGCGCTCTTAATTTGGATTGCAGAAAAAAGGGGAAAATAAACATCAGAATCAAGCCTCCATATTTGAATTATATACGGGGTTAAAAGATTCATTTATTTTTTTCTTCTTTCCCGTTAACATAAGGACATATTTTCATTCGCTTTCTTTCCAAGACAAACGAGTAAATATTGATAGAGATTGTATATTGACTTTCGACACAATAAAGCTTTGATTGATTGATTGGAGTTTAACGCCGCTTTCAACATTATTTCAGCTATATCGCGGCGGCAGGAGCACCTAACAATGGATTCCTGGTATTTCTCTCACCAGTACAACCATTACACCCTGTCCTAGCCTCCAGCTACTATCTCACATAGGTCTACGATTATCAACCCATTGGTGAGAGACAAATTGTCGGAAAGAATGAGTGCCGCCGTCGGGAATCGAACCCGGGACCTCTAGAATGACCGTCCGTCGCGCTACCAACTGCGCTATGACGGCGGCTATAAAGTTTTGAACAAAGAAAGAAGGGCAAACTGATAGTAAAGGAGAGCAAAAATGTTTGTTGTCTACTTTTACTAATATAGCCCACTTTTTGGTACGACAAGATGAAAGGGCAGATGCATATGTCGTATGTTCCTCGTACGCTGAAAGACAAAAGACAACGCGGATCAATAAATTTTAAACGATAAATACATACACATGTACGCTTACAAATCATCTTTTCGATGCATTGTAAGATTTTCATACGCTTTGCATTCTCAATTCATCCGTTAGTGCAGTGGCATCGGGCCTTAGACCTTTGAAGGAGAAAAGTGGTGCATAAGAACCACATTATTTTTGTTGCATAATTTTGGGATTTTTGTCCTATGTGTTATTATAATGACTCAGATTTTTTTCCGGAGCATCTCTGTATATACATTTGCTATCAACTTCAAGCTTCAGTGGTGAAAAGATCCTTTTAAATGATATTACAATGCACAGGAACCATAACTATTCTCTGTTTGATTTTTGAAGCTATTGAAATTTCTATTTTGTATTTAAAATGAAAATATTTTATCGAAATTAAGGAACTAGTTTATGAAAGAAAGCGAGATGGAATAAAAAATACTTGCAATTTATGTGATAAGTAATGCAAAAATGACCTCCCGGGAAATTCGTAAAATAAATATCTTAGAGAGATATTGGTTCTAGTAGAGGTCAGCCGGTGTTCGCATTTCAAAGTTTTTCTTACTGGAAAGAAGAAAGATCATCACAGATTCAGAAAAAAAGCCAAAGGCAAAATGTTACGCCTGTGAACAGTCCACACAGTCTGGCTATGATTGACTCGTCACGCAATACCAAGAAGATTCCTTTTCGTCTGACGGGTCATATTTGCAACTCACTTCTCTTTTTACAAGATCATTTAGAATTATGTATTTTCTATTTTTCGTGTGAAAACGAAACATTTTCCCCGAATACATGTTTACATGTAATCCAAGATTCTCAAGCTACATGTATATGGATTCAATACCAGCTGCCCTTATTAATGACCATTACATGTAATTAATAGTTCACAAATTTAGTGAGATATGTCAAAATACCTCCGTTGCCATAGCTACAATTCATACTGGAGGTTGTTTTCAGTTTTGCCAAGCATCTTAAACTTTCCAATACTTTTATGTATGTTTGATAAAATCAAGAATTTGATATACCAATCGAGTAATCAAAATGATACACCTCACATGCATTTTGTTTCAAAATCCGATTTTAAAGTGTATGTTGCTAAACGTACTACCAAGAGACTTTTTTATAAAAGAAATATTATGAAACAATCGTATGTGATGTAACCTTTAGTAATAATAATAATTTCAAAACGTTTTATTTTTGCGTAATGGCGAGAAATTGAGAGCTTGATATTTGAAAACTTTGATCAGAATGTGCGGATGCAGAGACAGATCTGAGTCTGGGTGTTGCGCACATGTAGAAATAAAAAAAAACATCAGGAAGGATTATGCATTTTTCAGACATATTGACTTGCGAGAAAAATTTACTGATCATATGTTTCACTTGCTTTCCTTTCTTTTTCTTAATATTTCCATTGATTCGTTATTTAACCAATACATTGTGCTTAGAATTGCGTATCTTTTTTAACCAACAGAGCAGAACAGAATTTTGTAAGTCGACTAGTACAAAGCAGACAAGAGTCATAAAAAAGAGGGTTCCTGGCACTTTATCGGATAGTTTTGCGAGTCCTAATTACCATACGGGAGTCTCTGGCCCGAAAAAACTGCTCATCTTAAAACCATGGTCATATTTAAGACATATTTCTATTTTGACAATTTCTTGTACCGGTATGTGTCCGTAAAGCCTAGTTTACATTTGGATTAAGGAGCCCGTACGGCGCCCGTAACTCGCCACAATTCAAAAATCGTGCGACGCCCGTGCGGCGACATACGGTGTCCATGCGATCATCGCATGGTTTTACGGGTGTCGCAGAACCTTGCGATTTTTTATAAAAAATAGGAATACAAATTTTAAAAATTGCAAGACCGTACGGAGAGCGTAGTCCGTAGACACGTCGTCTAGGCATCGCACGATCGCCACACGGACATCGAAAGGCTACCATATGATGTTTTGCCTATAAGTATAGAACGGATCATCCTAGGGTCCCCGCGCGGGTTCCGCACGATGGTTGTACGGCGGCTGCACTGTCTACAGTGTATGAAGTTGTCAAATCGCACAATTCTCGAAGCGGGGGTCGCACATTTACCTTGCGATGGCCGCAAGGGTACCTCGATGATTCTTGTGACAGCTTTATGAAACCCGTGCGGACACCGCACGATTTGTAAATCGTGGCAATATCGCAAGGCGATCGTGGCAAATGTAAACTAGGCTTAAAGCAGAGAAGAAGAAATGCTTTAGTGTTACTCAGCTATTAAATGTAGAATATGTATTTGCAAATTCCGCAAACTTGAGAAAAAATGGGGATACCAGGTAATGGTTTGATGCCTCCTTATTCGACATACATGTTCTTGCTGACCTGCATAATATAATTAACGGATCGCCCAACTATTGCAAATGCAGTCTTTTTTGGTTATGTTATTTTAAATACCATATGAAAACCTTAGCATGATACTCAATCGGTTATTACCGGGACTCTAAAATCATATCGTCTGTGAGCGACCAAAATCTCATATAGCCCCAGTGTATTCAAGCCGTGAAAACGAGGTTTAAGTCTCTAGCCGACGATATACCAAAATTTATTGTTACAAGAATTTAAACCATGATTTTGAACATTTCAGTGCAATAATTTAACTAAGTTTGATCGCTATTCTCTTATATGTTTTTGTAATATTGTTTCGGTGGCCTAAATTGTGCACTATATATATAAAAAAATCTTATTCGTAAATACCCAAGTACTCACAGAAATTAGCTGATACCCTTTTTAACCTTTTATAGTACTAGATCTCCTTTTTGTAGAAATATGCTCAAATAATTCCATTTTATGACATTTCTATTTTGGAAATAGTATACCTACCCCCATAGAAAAAATTGTGAATGAACATATAAGCACGAAACTGTATTATAAAGTCTCGAAAACAATATTACCAATGTACGACAAAAACCTCTTAACTCACGTTCTTTCAAGCTGTAGATACGAGGTTTAAGCCTTCCGCTTACGATAAACCAATTTTACTACTTTGAGAATTGCAACATGGGTGGTTTTGAAATTTCCCAGGCAATGGTTTGATTATATCTATGACTGTTACATTGAACTTGACACTATTCAGTGAAATGTGAACGGTAGTCTAAATATGACCGAAACGGCGGCACATATCTTTTCTTACATTCATCTCCCACCTGAAGGCCAGGAAAGGAAGTAATCTTTAATGGTAGTGCTGATGGGAGAAATACCAGGAATTGGGTGCTCCAACTGTCATGTTATACATGAAAAAAAAAAAAAAAAAAAAAAATACAAAAAAACCCAACCTTAGTTGCACCGTCTATAGAAATCATATTTTCGATGTAGCTTTTTCGACCTTTGTAGAATAAGATCATTTACGACGACAGACATTCAATGATCAAAAAGGCTCGTCCCCATGAAACACCATGTGCTCAGGTGAGCTTAAAGTCAGCTGAACATTCAGGAAATAGAAAACGTTGAACATAAACAGTGTTCAGGATAGCGTGCGGCCTATCTTGAACATACCGGACGTTGGCGCTTTAAAACTGATATTTTAAAATAAATAGATAAATGCTTCAATGTTTCATCATAAACCATGACAGAAAAAAAATCTGCCATATTTGATTGCTATACTCAGCATGTCGCTCGCCAATCATCGTTTGCATTTCAATACATGAATACTGAATAGATTTAGAACATTTTCCAAAAGTAAAAAGTTTAATCTTGGTCAGTCCGATCGTTTTGCACAGTCTAGTCAGGATTTGTATACATTTTTTAAATAAGAGCCTTCGTACGTTAAAGTAACATTTTTTGCGTAAATGATGAAATGTATAATCTTGTGTATGAAAGGAAGCGAGACATTGAATAATGTTCTACATTATCATTTATAGAAGTTTAGGCGTGAAAGCATTCAACAACGCATCATCATATCTCTGAACCCCCACCCCACCCCCAACTCATCTTTCCAAAAAGAAAGATCGTAGAGCTTCCACGGGGCGCATTTCCTTCTATTTACTTCAAATTTTGTTTTCTTTCCAAAAGACTCTAAGGCCACATGTTATATTCGAGCCGCAAACATGGTTCCAGATGTGTTATTTATGGGAATGAAATGACCATTGCATGTAATTAATTGTTGGACATATCAAATTTTGATTGCGTTGCTATGGTTACAATGGCAGATGCTTTTATTTTTCCCAACCACTGTAACATCTTAGCATGTTAGCTTGTTAAATAAAATACCGAACTTTTAAGAGAGTCGAGTCAGGCTAGCTCAACGGTAACGATTTTGGCTGCAAATCTGGGTTGAGAGTTCGAACAACGACTTGGCAAGATTCATACGGCAAAATTAACAAAAGTCGTTGTGACACGAGTCATTATTCTCCAACCTAGCACGTTTGATAAGTAGTATGCTTAAGAGGAATAAGCAGTTGATGACTCGGATGAAATATTGTTAATCTTCCGCTGGTGTGAGAAACGAAAGAAAATCATGTGATGGTCATATCACCAGCCGCCGCAATATAACTGTGATAGTGTTAAAAATCGCATTTAACCTAATAAAAATAAACAAGTCGATTTCGTAGAGGATTCGTAGAGGATTTTTTTTACACTATTTGTATACAATAAATCTTCTGTTTTAATTTTATTTATATATTGTTTTATAAAATAAACTCTACTACAAGTATAACTATATAATCGGAAACTTTCGGAACAAAAATGTGGAGAGCGAGAGAGAGAGAGAGCGAGAGAGAGGGAGAGAGAGAGAGAGAGAGAGAGAGAGAGAGAGAGAGAGAGAGAGAGAGAGAGAGAGAGAGAGAGAGAGAGAGAGAGAGAGAGAGAGAGAGCGAGGGAGAGAGAGAGAGAAAGAGAGAGAGAGATAGAGAGAGAGAGAGAGAGAGAGAGAGAAAAAAAAATGAAAAGTGAGAGAGAGAGAACAAGAAAGAGAGAGGGCATGCAGACAAACAGACAGACAGAGAGTGAGACAGACAGACAGACAGACAGAGGGGCGGAAAAAGAAAGAGAGACAGAAAAAGAAAAGAGAGCGGAAAAGATAAATTCAGACAGATAGAGGAGAAGATTGGTTAGGATATTTTTTGTAATTTTTTGTAACAAAACGATAGAAGATGACAAATTTCAAACTGAACGATCGATCCCGGATTGTTCCAGAAATCAGCATGGGAAAGAATAATGTTTAATCTTCCCTTTTACCATAACCCAATACCATATTACAATATTCCAATGCCTTACTGCTATAACATGATCTCTTTCGCAGAAATAGTGTTATTAAAAAAAATCTTTGCACGTTGTTAATTGTAAAAAAAAAAAAAAAAAAAAGAATTTTGAAGACGGTATTTCCCGACTGCATTTCTGATCAACCTTTGATCGATCCAATGCAATCTTTTGAGCATTTTTTTTATTTTCTCAAATTGTCTTATTTTTAAGGTTTAATATAAAACTTTACAACTAAGGTTCAATACTAGACCTACGTATTGAAAAATTGTGAAGAAAGCAAGAATTTATGGGGTTTTTTTGTGTGTTTTTTTTTTTTTCTTCTTTTTGATTTCTGTGTATTCCTGAAGTAACGTATAATTGTTATTTAAATAAGTTTAAGAAATAGAATCGAATACCATAAAGAAAACAAAGTAACACAACTTTTTCTACTTTAAACTGGCCATTTGTAAGCAATTTTAAAGTGAAAGACCAGGCAGACAATGAAAATGTGTCCAACAATCCGACTGAATAAATTTATGGCTTCTCGGTGCCCATCAGGGTAATTAAAACCGCATACATAACAAAGACGAGACGGTCTACTGTTCTCTGACAATTTTAATGGGATATTAACGGACAATCAGAGAGATAGGGTCTTTTTGCTATTATCTCTTAAAAGGGAGTTTTGGTACAGGATATTCTTGGCATGAATTTTATCGCATGACCTTGATCAGTAATCGTGAAATCGAGCGTATGTGAGCAGACTCTTTGCATGACAGAAGTACACACAGCCAGAACTGTGACAAGTTAATTTGCAATTCATTAGCTTACGTAATCCCGTTTGCACCCCGCCCTGCGTTTAGGATGACAAAACGGTACAAACTATAAATAGGGCAAATAGTACCCTGCTTTGCACGCAAGTGCACGTAAAAAGCAGGGAATGATTTGCAAAATATTTTTCACCCTTTAATGTCTTGAACGCAGGGTTTAATGCAGGACAGATTGTTCTGCCTGCTCAGATCAAGGTCGAATTTTTATTTTCTTAACCGCGGAGTATAAATCAAATGTTAAGCAAAAAAAGCCATACTTGGTACAGTTAAAAACATCGTGAATTTGACACTCATTGCGATTAAAATCATTCTATATCACTCACTCAGCCCCCCATTCATTCAATCTGTACACTCTTATCGATCAATAACGCTCCGAATTTATTAGAAAACATATCTAAATCATTCAAAATGATTAAGATTTAAATCTAATCGATCAATTTATTCTATGATTTTATTGGCTGATGTGGATTTTAAAGTGCCTAATTGGTCCACGAAGGCACACAAACAGATAAGAATGTATATTGCATTAAAGGGAGGTAATATGTACTGCTTATTTTGTTCATCTTGAACAAAATTAGCGATACCGGATTACCTCCCTTAATTTTCACTCAAAAGTCGCTCTACACACTAATTCAAATTCATTCCAAAAGCATCCCTAAATCCTGCATCTTGTCAATTCCACGATGTTTTTAACTGTAGGTCTCTATGAGTTTAAAATCTGGACCGTTTGGAGTAACTGATTCTTTTTTCACACAATCGAAGGGTGAAAGTCAATGCACGGATTTTTTTTGTCCTTATATCAAAGAGGTTTCAACTCGCGTAACATATTTGTTTTTTCTCACAACCCAGAGAACTAAATTCAGGAAACAGGTATTGTTTTCCCACAAAAAAGTAACCTCGAGAAATATTCAGGGCAAAATTCCATTTCCCTCTCGTGTATTGTTTTTAGCGAATTTTCTTTTCAATAAAGCTGTTGCCCTTACCATATTTTGTAATTTTGAACGAACTTTTTTGAATGGTTTGAGTTAGTGTTTGGAATGAATGAATGGAAGGCTGAGTGAGCGATTTGGAATGGTCTGATCGAAATGAGAGTGTGTATCTCGATGTTATTAACTGTACAATTTTGTCTGTACATATTTTTGCTACAGGTCGAGCTCATGGCGCAGTTGGTGCGCATAAGGATTCCTTCTTCGATCACGTGATGTCTTGGGTTCATTCGGAACATCACTCGGTCATTTCCGTAAACTGCAACAGACCTCGGATTTATGTAAGGCGTATGGGTATCTAACAAAATTGTGCATATTGTTAGGCGGAAACAGTGTAAGAACAACTAGCGCGGGAAAAACCGACGCTATCTTTAGATTTATATCTTTTACAGTAAATAACGGCTGAAAAATATTAATTTTTGAGAATGACGAAGCATTCTCAAAAATTAAGATTTTTCAGCCGTTATTCAAGAATCTAAAGATATTTATATAAGGATATGATGATTTCACGACAGAGACTTAAACGAGTAGCGTTGGCGACGTCGAATGTTTTCACTCAAGGTTTCGAGGGTTAACGCCATTTTGTCTGACGCCATCGAGTTTTTCCAATGTTTTTCTGTAATTTTCACAAAAGAAATCAAGCGTTCTCCCAATAAGCAGCTCCCAACAAGCGTTTTACCAAAAAGCGTTTAGTAAACTACGATCGTCAATTGAGGTTCTCTCCCTTGTTTTGCTGGTTAACCGAAAGTAGAAAATGTTTAGAAACACAGGTTGTTTACGCTTACGAATTAGAGAATGGATTACATAATTCAAGGGAATTTAAGGTGATTTTAATGTAGCTTTGTTGGACTAATTTCGTTTCCTTATTCACCGTGAAAACTTCAAATACGGTTAGATTTGCTGTTCACTAAAAAGGGTTGATTCATTGACCCATAACCAGGATATAGGTCTAAATGTTACAGAATAATGTCACGGTATAACTCGAATACGGTATTGTGACTTGTGATTACAGTACATTTGTATACAATCGACGAGTCAAAATAGCGAATTTTACTTATAGGGGAAGTACTTATTTTGGTTGTGATAGGTTTGCTACAGAACAGTCTTTAAGGGAAGATATCGAGGGAATGGAGTGAGAAAATTTAAATGAGGAACAGATTTGACATTTTGTCTAGACGTGGCATTGGCGGATCCAGAAGATGTTTTGGTGGGGATTATTGGACTACACTACCGATTGCTATGTGTACTATTTCTTTATCACGAGGTGATCCAACAGGAAAATACCTTTTGACAACAAAAGAAAATAAAAAAGAAGAAATCATAAACGTTACCGAAGAAAAAGACTTAGGAGTAATTATCGACAAAAACCTACACTTCAACACCCACATACAGTCCAAAATTAAAAAAGCAAACCAGAACCTTGGAATCATAAGAAGGAACTTCAAATACATTGACAAAACCATATTTCTTCACCTATACAAAGCTCTTGTTAGACCCCACCTTGAATATGCCAGCCCTGAATGGTCGCCATATCTAAAAAAACATAAAAAAAAGCCATTGAGGATGTACAACGAAGGGCCACAAAAATTATACCGAGTTTAAAAACATTAAGCTACAACCAACGCCTTCTTAGCCTGGGTTTACCATCATTAGAATACAGGAGAGAAAGAGCTGATATCATTCAGGTGTACAAACTGGTCCACAGAATCAATAAAACTAACACAAAGTTGATCAATCTGGCAGAAAAAAACCAATACAAGGGGAAATACATACAAAATTTTCAAAAAAAGGTTCAATACAGAAGCAAGAAAAAATTCTTTCAGTAATCGGGTAGTTGATACTTGGAATTCTTTAAGCAACGATGTAGTAACATCCCCAAATATTAATACGTTCAAAAGTAGACTAAACAACCATTGGAAAAAACACTATCTAAAGTTCACTCAAAGCTGCTATAGCACCTATACAAACAGTCAACAAACACGAAGAGATGGACCTCTAGAAGTCAGAGACTTACCCCCGGTCCAAGGAAGGTAAAATAAGGTAAATTAAGGTAAATTAAACATATGCCAGACTCAACCCCCTTTAAACACAAATCCTACATTTGTTGTTTGATTGAGACCTGGGAGATGAGATGCACATGAGTGTGTGTTTTTTTATTTTATTTTATTTTCTTTGAAGATATCCAATGCCAAACAGTTAGTGCACTGATTTACTTAGAGAAAAAATATCAACATTGAATTTGAAACTGGCATATTGTGTTGTAGAATGTATTTGGTTTCTTTTGAGTCCATGAGTTTGGCTAATATGGAAAATTAAAAAAGTGTCATACACATTGAAATCAAACTTAAATATTTACTTTATTTATTTGAAATTGGCATGCAAACACTGCAATTGCAAATAGTAAAGGGGAACATCTGAAATGAAAATTGATTGACCTCTGAAAAAAAAGAGAAAAAGGATTAATTTTTCATGAAAAAATGTCAAAATTCAAGTAAAAGATCTACATTGACAGATGAATGGGAATTGTGACACCATAAATCATGATTGTTGTAGTTATATTGTACCACAAATTGAAAGGGGATTGTGAGACAATGGATCATATACCATTCTGTTTGTTTGATATTCCACTTTATAAGAATAAAGCAACCTATAGAGACCTTCTTAGGAAATAAGTTTTAGGCTGATAATTTGACCCAAAAGATGTATTTTTCATAAAAGAAATGTCAAAGTTCAATATAGATGATATCCACATGGACAGCTGGTAGGGGATTGAGATACCATATGTCATATACTATTTTTTATTTGTTGTATATCTCAGTTCATGAGAATAAAATTCATATCAATTAAGGGGGACTACCTCACTAAAAAATGTCAAAGTTCAATATGAACCCTCCCAACTGGACAGCTGGTAAGGGATTGTGACACCATGAATCAAATACCATTCTATAAATTTTATATATCAGTTCATATGAATAATTATCAATAGAGGGGGATTACCTTAAAATTGACCCGAAAGATTACCTCTGGAAAAAAGATTTAGACTGAAATATTGACCCAAAAGATGATTTATTCACAAAAAAATTGTCAAAGTTCAATGTTGTGACCTACCTTGACAGCTGGAAGGGGATTGTTACACCATGAATCCTATTACATTTTATTTATTTCATTTCTCAGTTCATAAGAATGAATATCAATTGAGGGGGCTTACCTCTGGAAAAAGTTTTAGACTGGAAAATTGACCCTAAAATGAATTTTTCATGAAAAAAATGTCAAAGTTCAATATAAAGACTCACCTGGACAGCTGGTAAGGGATTGTGACACCATGAATCATATAGCATTCTATTTATTTAATATCTCAGTTCATAAGAATGAATATCAATAGAGGGGGACTACCTCCTGTAGAATGTTTTAAGCTGGAAAATTGACCCAAAAGAAGATTTTTCAAGAAAAATGATCAAAGTTCAATGTTGTGACCTACCTGGACAGCTGGAAGGGGATTGTTACACCATGAATCATATACCATTCTATTTATTTCATATCTCAGTACATAAGAAAAAATATCAATAGAGGGGGACTACCTCTGGAAAAAAGATTTAGACTGAAATATTGACCCAAAAGATGATTTATTCACAAAAAAATTGTCAAAGTTCAATGTTGTGACCTACCGGGACAGCTGGAAGGGGATTGTTACACCATGAATCCTATTACATTTTATTTATTTCATATCTCAGTACATAAGAATGAATATCAATTGAGGGGGCTTACCTCTCGAAAAAAGTTTTAGACTGGAAAATGATCGAAATGATGAAATTTTCACAAAAAATGTCAAAGCTCAATGTAAAGACCCACCTGGACAGCTGGTAGGGGATTGTGACACCATGAATCATATACCATTCTATTTATTTTATATCTCAGTACATAAGAATGAATATCAAAAGAGGGGGATTATCTCTGGAAAAAAGTTTTAGACTGGAAAATTGGCCTAAAAGATTAATTTTTCACAAAAAAATGTCAAAGTTCAATGTAAAGACCCACCTGGACAGCTGGTAGTTGATTGTAACACCATGAATCATATACCATTCTATTTATTTAATATCTCAGTACATAAGAATAAAAATATCAATAGAGGGGGACTACCTCTGGAAAAAAGATTAAGACTGAAAAATTGACCCAAAAGATGATTTATTCACAAAAAAATTGTCAAAGTTCAATGTTGTGACCTACCTGGACAGCTGGAAGGGGATTGTTACACCATGAATCCTATTAAATTTTATTTATTTCATATCTCAGTTCATAAGAATGAATATCAATAGAGGGGGCTTACCTCTGGAAAAAAGTTTTAGACTGGCAAATTGACCCTAAAATGAATTTTTCATGAAAGAAATGTCAAAGTTCAATATAAAGACTCACCTGGACAGCTGGTAAGGGATTGTGACACCATGAATCATATAGCATTCTATTTATTTAATTTCTCAGTTCATAAGAATGAATAACAATAGAGGGGGAATACCTCTGGTAGAATGTTTTAAGCTGGAAAATTGACCCAAAAGAAGATTTTTCAAGAAAAATGATCAAAGTTCAATGTTGTGACCTACCTGGACAGCTGGAAGGGGATTGTTACACCATGAATCATATACCATTCTATTTATTTTATATCTCAGTACATAAGAATAAATATCAATAGAGGGGGACTACCTCTGGAAAAAAGATTTAGACTGAAAAATTGACCCAAAAGATAATTTATTCACAAAAGAATTGTCAAAGTTCAATGTAAAGACCCACCTGGACAGCTGGTAGTTGATTGTGACACCATGAATCATATACCATTCTATTTATTTAATATCTTAGTACATAAGAATAAATATCAATAGAGGGGGACTACCTCTGGAAAAAAGATTTAGACTGAAAAATTGACCCAAAAGATGATAAATTCACAAAAAAATTGTCAAAGTTCAATGTTGTGACCTACCTGGACAGCTGGAAGGGGATTGTTACACCATGAATCCTTTTACATTTTATTTATTTCACATCTCAGTTCATAAGAATGAATATCAATAGAGGGGGCTTACCTCTTGAAAAAAATTAGACTGGCAAATTGACCCTAAAATGAATTTTTCATGAAAAAAATGACAAAGTTCAATTTAAAGACTCACCTAGACAGCTGGTAAGGGATTGTGACACCATGAATCATATACCATTCTATTTATTTGATATCTCAGTTCATAAGAATGAATATCAATAGAGGGGGATTACCTCTGGAAAAAAGTTTTAGACTGGAAAATTGACCCGAAAGATGAATTTTTCAAGAAAAAATGTCAAAGTTCAATGTTATGACCCACCTGGACAACTGGTAGGGGATTGTGACACACTGAATCATATACTATTCTATTTATATCATATCTTAGTTCATAAAAATAGATATAAAAGAGGGGGAATACCTCTGGAAAAAAAGTTATAGACTGGAAAATTGGCCTAAAAGATGAATATTTCACACAAAAATGTTAAAGTTCAATGTTATGACCCACTTGGACAGCTGGTAGGGGATTGTGACACCATGAATCATATACCATTCTATTATTTTTATATCTCAGTAAATAAGAATAAATATCAAGGAGGGGGATTACCTCTGGAAAAATGTTTTAGACTGGAAAATTGACCCAAAGGATGAATTTTTCACGAAAAAATGTCAAAGTTCAATGTTATGACCCACTTGGACAGCTGGTAGGGGATTGTGACACCATGAATCATATACCGTTCTTTTTATTTTATATCTCAGTACATAAGAATAAATATCACTAGAGGGGGATTACCTCTGGAAAAAAGTTTTGGACTGGAAAATTGCCCCAAAAGATGATTTTTTCACTAAAAATAGTCAAAGCTCAATGTAAAGACCCACCTGGACAGCTGGTAGGGGATTGTGACACCATTAATCATATACCATTCTATTTATTTTATATTTCACTTAATTAGATTAAATATCAATAGAGGGGGATTACCTCTGGAAAAATGTTTAAGACTGGAAAATTGACCCAAAGGATGAATTTTTCACGAAAAAATTTCAAAGCTCAATGTAAAGACCCACCTGGACAGCTGGTAGGGGATTGTGACACCATGAATCATATACCATTCTATTAATTTTATATCTCAGTTCATAAGAATAAATATCAATTGAGGGGGATTAACTCCGGAAAAAAGTTTTAGACTGGAAAATTGACCCAAAAGATGATTTATTCACAAAAAAATGTCAAAGTTCAATGTTAAGACCCCGCTGGACAGCTGGTAGGGGATTGTGACACCAAGAATCATATACCATTTTATTTATTCATATCTCAGTTCATAAGAATGAATATCAATAGAGGGGGATTACCTCTGGTAATTTGTTTAAAGTCTATTCAGTAAATAGTGTCTGGTATAGTCAAAGATTGGTTAAAGACAGTGATCTAAAAATGTTGCAATGGGTTTTTTTTGAAACTGAAAGTAAGATGAAATGGTTTGATTATGACTATTAATTTATTCCGATTAGTGAAAATGGATCACATTGGACTATTGCCATTGTCAACACAAAGGTAAAGCAAATAGTTTACTGCAATTCACTCCTATTAGGTGAAAATGCAAACAATATTTGCCATCAAGTTTGGCGATAATTATGCTATGAGGCATTTCTACATAGTGAAATTATTCTTAAAACAAAATGAATGGTCAATATTATTGTATCATGATTTGCCTGGTTTCCCAATGCAAACAGATGGGAGTAGTTGTGGAATATACATCTGTGCTGTTGCTGCAGCTATTGTGTTCAAACAAAGTTTGCCTGAAGAACCAAATCTATTGAATTTCAGAAGAAGCATGGTAAATGAAATATATAATTCTTCATTGTATCTATAATGTAAAAAATAATACTGTAATTGGTTATTGTGTTTCAATAATATTCAAATATCAACCGAGTGCCACAATATACACAGCCACAAGTAAATTTGATCATAAATTGAACTTCTTTTTATTTCACATTCAGGGAAAAAGACTAACAATTTTTGTTAGTGGGCCCAGACTTTCAAAATTCAATATTTAAAATTAGAGGCTTAGGCATTTCATCCAAAAATCTATGCGCCCAGCCCAAATATTTAGGGGCCATAGGCACTTGGGCCCCTGCTTATCTTTTCCCCTGACATTAATTGAATCTCAAATTGCATCTAATAACAAGATACTTAGGAACATTCTGTAATATTTTCATACAAATCCCTCTAGGAAATCTTTTATCAAGTGAGAGTTTTATGCTCATCTGTCCATAATTCTAGTAGGATTCATGTTAAGAAAAAATTAAACTAAAGGTTCCTTTTGCTCTGATACAGCAAAAATATTCACTTTTGGCACATAATAGTGAACATTCTGAGAGAGTTTTATGTAATTTTTCTGCAGTTATAGGAGGAGTTAACTAGACATTTTACATACAGACCCCTTTTCTATGAAGCAGCATCCTATCCTGGGATCTCCCAGGAAAAACATCCATTGTGCTGCCAACTAGGGATTGGTCTTTGGACCCCATGATTAATAGTCTATAGCACATCAAGCTTTGCAAATAAAGCATCTAAGATACAGCTGAACATAAGGGTCAATAGATTATTTTAAAAACATGGTCAATATAAAAATTAAAATGATTAGTATGAGAAAATTAGGTTCACATTCAATGAATATATTTATTTTATGCCTGAATTCTATTCCTATATAATGAGATTTAATTGATATTAGTTGCTTTCAGGACTTATAATTACACTTTATGAACTCATAAGCCAATGTAACATCAACAATCTTTGTAATTGTATGATAAATATGCATGCCTTTATCATTTTTAGTTTGAAATCCAAAACTCTGCAAAAAGTCATTCAGGAAATCAGTCAAGTTCTATTACTGCTTGATAATGTATAAGAACAATTCTAGAACTAACCAAAAAAGAATGTCTGTAAGTTTTGTTCAAGAAATGTTCCACATGATTTTTATGCCCCTGCATTACGGTCAAATAACACAAACAATTAACCAAAAAACTTAACATTGCTAATATTTTCAAGATAAAAGCCTCATATCTGGCATGGTGAAAGAGCTCATGATACGCATGTACTGATACCAAAGTCAGTACCATGTGGCAGGGTCAAGGTCAACTGTCAAGGTCAAACTTCTCAAAAACTTACCCGCAGATTAAAAAACTTCAATGCCAAATTGTTTTTAAACATGTACAAGGTTGTTTGGGCACTAGAGGGATAAACTTTGACACTATTTCCTGAAAAAATCATCTTTTGAGTCAATTTTTCAGTCTAAAACTTTTTCCAGAAGAATTAAGTCCCCCTCTAATGATATTAGTTCTTATGTACTGAGATATGAAATAAATAGAAAGGTATAGATTTATGGTTTCGCAATCCCCTATCATCTGTCCAGGTGGGCATTTATATTGAACTTTGACACTTTTTCCTGAAAAAAATCATCTTTTGGTCGATTTTTCAGTCTAAAACCTTTTTCTAGAGGTAAATTACCTCTAATGATATTTATTCTTATGTTCTGAGTTATAAAATAAATAGAATGGTATATGATTCATGGTGTCACATTCCCCTACCAGCTGTCCAGGTGGGGTTTTATATTCAACTTTGACATTTTTTGTGAAAAATTCATTTTTTGGGACAATTTTCCAGTCTAAAACTTTTTTCCAGAGGTAATCCCCCCCTATTGACATTTATTCTTATGAACTGAGATATGTTATAAATAGAATGGTATATGATTCATGGTGTCACAATCCCTTACCAGCTGTCCAGGTGGGTCCTTATATTGAACTTTGACATTTTTTTCCTGAAAAAATCATCTTTTGAGTCAATTTTCCAGGCTAAAACTTTTTTGTAGCGATAGTCCCCCTCTTATGATATTAATTCTTATGTACTGAGATATGAAATAAATAGAATGGTATATGATCCATGGTGTCACAACCCCTTACCAGCTGTCCAGGTGGGTCTTTACATTGAACTTAGACATTTTTTTCATGAAAATTCATCTTTTGGGTCAATATTCCAGTCTTAAACTTTTTTCCAGAGGTAATCCCCCTCTTTTGATATTTATTCTTATGACATGATATATGAAATAAATAGAATGGTATATGATTCATGGTGTCACAATCCTCTACAAGCTGTCCAGGTGGGTCTTTATATTGAGCTTTGAGATTTTTTTCATAAAAAAATCATTTTTGGGTCAATTTTCCAGTCTAAATCTTTTTTCCAGAGGTAATCCCCCTCTATTGATATTGATTCTTATGAACTGAGATATGAAACAAATAGAATGGTATATGAGTCATGGTGTCACAATCCCCTACCAGCTGTCTAGATGGGTCTATACATTGAGCTTTGAATTTTTTTCGTGAAAATTTCATCTTTTCTGTCAATTTTGCAGTCTAAAACGTCTTTCCAGAGGTACTCCCCATCTATAGATATTCATTCTTATGAACTGAGATATAAAATAAATAGAATGGTATATGATTCATGGTGTCACAATCCCATACCAGCTGTCCAGGTGGGTCTTTAAATTGAACTTTGATATTTTTTCATGAAAAATTCATCCTTTAGGTCAATTTTCAAGTCTAAAACTTTTTTCCAGAGGTAATGCCCCCCTATTGATATTCATTCTTATGAACTGAGATATAAAATAAATAGAATGGTATATGATTCATGATGTCACAATCCCTTACCAGCTGTCCAGGTGGGTCTCTATATTGAACTTTGACATTTTTTCATGAAAAATTCATCTTTTGGGTCAATTTTCCAGTCTTAAACTTTTTTCGAGAGGTAATCCCCCTCTATTGATATTTATTCTTATGACAAGAGATATGAAATAAATAGAATGGTATATGATTCATGGTGTCACAATCCTCTACCAGCTGTCCAGGTGGGTCTTTATATTGAACTTTGATATTTTTTTCATAAAAAAATCATTTTTGGGTCAATTTTCCTGTCTAAATTTTTTTTACAGAGGTAGTCCCCCTCTATTTATATTGATTCTTATGAACTGAGATATGAAACAAATAGAATAGTATATGAGTCATGGTGTCACAATCCCCTACCAGCTGTCTAGGTGGGTCTTTAAATTAAACATTGACATTTTTTCTTGAAAAATTCATCCTTTGGGACAATTTTCCAGTCTAAAACATTTTTCCAGAGGTAATCCCCCTCTATTGATAATTATTCTAATGAATTAATGTATGAAATACATAGAATAGTATATGATTCATGGTGTCACAATCCCCTACCAGCTGTCCAGGTGGGACTTTAAATTGAACTATGACATTTTTTCCTGAAAAAATCATCTTTTGGGTCAATATTCCAGTCTTAAACTTTTTTCTAGAGGTAATCCCCCTCCATTGATATTTATTCTTATGACATGAGATATAAAATAAATAGAATGGTATATGATTCATGGTGTCACAATCCTGTACAAGCTGCCCAGGTGGTTCTTTATAATGAACTTTGACATTTTTTTCATGAAAAATTCATTTTTGGGTCAATTTTCCAGTCTAAAACTTTTTTCCAGAGGTAATCCCCCTCTATTGATATTCAATCTTATGAGCTGAAATATGAAATAAATAGAATGGTATATGATTCATGGTGTCACAATCCCCTACCAGCTGTCCAGGTGGGTCTTAAAATTGAACTTTGATAGTATTTCGTGAAAAATTCATCCTTTGGGTCGATTTTCAAGTCTAAAGCATTTTCACAGAGGTAGTCCCCCTCTATTGATATTTATTCTAATAAAGTGAAATATAAAAAAAATAGAACGGTATATGATTCATGGTGTTACAATCCCCTACCAGCTTCCCAGGTGGGTCATTATATTGAACTTTGAGATTTTTTTCATAAAAAAATCATTTTTGGGTCAATTTTCCAGTCTAAAACATTTTTACAGAGGTTATCCCCCTCTATTGATATTTATTCTTATGAACTGAAATATGAAATAAATAGAATGGTATATGATTCATGGTGTCACAATCCCCTACCAGCTGTCCAGGTGGGTCTTTATATTGAACTTTGACATTTTTTTGTGAAAAATTCATTTTTTGTGACAATTTTCCAGTCTAAAACTTTTTGTCAGAGGTAATCCCCCTCTATTGACATTTATTTTTATGAACAGAGATATGAAATAAATATAATGGTATATGATTCATCGTGTCACAATCCCCTACCAGTTGTCCAGGTGGGTCCTTATATTTAACTTTGACATTTTTTGTGAAAAATCATCTTTTGGGTCAATTTTTTCAGTCAAAAACTTTTTTCAAGAGGTAATCCCCCTCTATTGTTGTTTATTCCTATGAACTGAGATATGATTCATGGTGTCACAATCCCGTACCAGAAGTCCAGGTGGGTCTTTACATTGAACTTTGATCATTTTTCTTGAAAAATCTTCTTTTGGGTAAATTTTCCAGCTCAAAACATTCTACCAGAGGTATTCCCCCTCTATTGATATTCATTCTTATGAACCGAGATATTAAATAAATAGAATGCTATATGATTCATGGTGTCACAATCCCTTACCAGCTGTCCAGGTGAGTCTTTACATTGAACTTTGACATTTTTTTCATGAAAAAATCATTTTAGGGTCAATTTGCCAGTCTAAAACATTTTTCCAGAGGTAAGCCCCCTCTATTGATATTCATTCTTATTAACTGAGATATGAAATAAATAAAATGTAATAGGATTCATGGTGTAACAATCCCCTTCCAGCTGTCCAGGCAGGTCACAACATTGAACTTTGACAATTTTTTTGTGAATAAATCATCTTTTGGGTCAATTTTTCAGTCTAAATCTTTTTTCCAGAGGTAGTCCCCCTCTATTGATATTTTTTTCGTATGTACTGAGATATTAAATAAATAGAATGGTATATGATTCATGGTGTCACAATCCCCTTCCAGTTGTCCAGGTGGGTCTTTACATTGGGTTTTTGACAATTTTTGGGAAAAATTCATTTTTTTGTGAGTATTTTCCAGTCTTAAACTTTTTTCCAGAGGTATTCCCCATCTATAGATATTCATTCTTATGAACTGATATATGAAATAAATAGAATGTTAGAGGATTCATGATGTCACAATCCCCTACCAGCTGTCCAGGTGGGTCTTTACTTTAAATTTTGACAATTTTTCGTGAAAAAATCATCTTTTTGGTCAGTTTTTCAGTCTAAATCTTTTTTCCAGAGGTATTCCCCCTCTAATGATATTTATTCTTATGTAATTAGATATAAAATAAATAGAATGGTTTATGATTCATGGTGTCACAATCCCCTACCAGCTGTCAAGGTTGGTCTTTATATTCAACTTTGACATTTTTTGGGGAAAAATTCATTTTTGGGGACAATTTTCCAGTCTAAAACTTTTTTCCAGAGGTAAGCCCCCTATTTTGATATTCATTCTTATGAATTGGAATATTAAATAAATAGAATGTTAAAGGATTCATGGTGTCACAATCCCCTGCCAGCTGTCCAGATGGGTCTTTACATTGAACTTTGACATTTTTTTGGTAAAAAAATCATCTTTTGGGTCAATTTTTCAGTCTTAATCTTTTTTCCAGAGGTAATCCCCCTCTATTGACATTTATTTTTATGAACAGAGATATGAAATAAATAGAATGGTATATGATTCATTGTGTCACAATCCCTTACCAGCTGTCCAGGTGGGTCTTTATATTGAACTTTGACATTTTTTTTGTGAAAAATTCATCCTTTGGGTCAATTTTCCAGTCTAAAACATTTTTCCAGAGGTAGTCCCCCTCTATTGATATTTATTCTAATTAAGAGAAATATGAAATAAATAGAATGGTATATGATTCATGGTGTCACAATCCCCTACCAGCTGTCCAGGTTGGTCTTTACATTGAACTTTGACATTTTTTTGTGAAAAATTCATCTTTTGGGTCAATTTTCCAGTCTAAATCTTTTTTCCAGAGGTAATCCCCCTCTATTGATATTCATTCTTATGAACTGATATATGAAATAAAAAGAATGGTATATGATTCATCGTGTCACAATCCCCAACCAGCTGTCCAGGTGGGTATTTATATTTAACTTGACATTTTTGGGGGAAAAATTCATTTTTTTTGGAATATTTTCCAGTCTTAAACTTTTTTCTCAGAGGTAATCCCCCTCCATTGATATTAATTCTTATGAACTTATATATTAAATAAATAGAATGTTAGAGGATTCATGGTATCACAAGCCCCTACCAGCTGTCCAGGTGGGTCTTTACATTAAACTTTGACAATTTTTTTGTGAAAAAATCATCTTTTTGGTCAATTTTTCAGTCTAAATTTTTTTCCAGAGGTAGTCCCCCTCTATTGATACTAATTCTTATGATCTGAGATATGAAATAAATAGAATGGTACATGATTCATGGTGTTACAATCCCCTACCAGCTGTCAAGGTGGATCTTTATATTCAGCTTTTACATTATTCGTCAAAAAATCATCTTTTGGGTCAATTTTTCAGTCTAAATCTTTTTTCCAGAGGTAGTCCCCCTCTATTGATATTTATTCTAATTGACAGAGATATGAAATAAATAGAATGGTATATGATTCATGGTGTCACAATCCCTTACCAGCTGTCCAGGTGGGTCTTATCATTGAACTTTGACAATTTTTTTGTGAAAAATTCATCCTTTGGGTCAATTTTCCAGTCTAAAACATTTTTCCAATGGTAATCCCCCTCTATTGATATGTATTCTAATTAAGAGAAATATAAAATAAATAGAATGGTATATGATTCATGGTGTCACAATCCCCTACCAGCTGTCCAGGTGGGTCTTTACATTGAGCTTTGACAATTTTTCGTGAAAAAATCATCTTTTGGGTCAATTTTTCAGTCTAAAACTTTTTTTCCAGAGGTATTCCCCCTCTAATGATATTTATTCTTATTTACTGAGATATAAAATAAATAGAATGGTATATGATTTATGGTGTCACAATCCCCTTCCAGCTGTCCAGGTGGGTATTAATATTGAACTTTGACATTTTTACTGAAAAAAGTCATCTTTTGGACCAATTTATCAGTCTAAAACTTTTTTCCAGAGGTTGTCCCCCTCTAATGATATTTATTCTTATGTAATTAAATATTAAATAAATAGAATGGTATATGATTCATTGTGTAACAATTCCTTCCAGCTGTCCAGGTGTGTAATTATATAGAACTTTTACATTTTTTCATGAAAAATTCAACTTTTGTGTTAATTTTCCAGTCTTAATTTTTTTTCCATTGGTAGTCCCTCTCTAATGATATTTATTCCAATGAACTGAGATATGAAATAAAAAGAATTGTTTATGTTTTATGGTGTCACAATCTCCTACCAGCTGTCTAAATGGGAATTTATATTCAAATTAGACATTTCAAATAAAAATTTATTTTTTGGGGATCTTTTTATCGGTCTGAGTTTTTCTTCCAAAAGTAGTTTTTATTTAAATTCTAATATTTTATATCATATGGTGTCAAACAAATAGAATTGAATGTAATCCATGGCATCACAATCCCATACTAGCTGTCAGAATGGGATCTGATATTTAGCTTTGACACAGTTTTTAATGAAAACTCTTGTGTGGGATTAATGTTTTCAGAGGCAGGTCGTCCTCTAAGTATTATTTTTCTATCATAAGATCTAGGGTACCAAACAACTACAATGAGGAATGGTTTACATGTCAGAATCCCATGCAAGCTGTCAATAGGTGTTTTTGTTAATATTCTTTTACAACAACAACAAAAAACTTACTCTGCAAATAAGTTATGAGATTGTTTTACTTAAAAGATTTTTTTAACAAATATAGCAAACTAAAACATTTTAATTCAGACAATTGGGCATTCCAGATTGATGACAGAAAATTAACGCGAAACTTAAAGACAAAAAAGTGGAGTTTTAATCTTTAAATGTAGTTAACTCATACAAAATTCGAAAGCCTTTATTTTTTCGACCATTTGACCATATATTTCATTTTTAAATTAATATTTGTTTGAATGATTGGGATAGTTTTAAACAAATTCAAGAATTTTTGACGAAGACCCGCTCGAAAAAGTATAAATAAATCGATACTCTCGAAATTGATAGGGTACGAAGTGATCAGAAGTTTACACGATTATCGTTCTTGAGCTTATTGGGAGAACGGTTGTTGGGAGCTGCTTATTGGGAGAACGCTTGATTTTACCCGTCTATGTAGGCCTACATCCGAGGTTGATCGTGAGATTGGCCGAGTGGTGTTCTGTTTCGAATGGGGTTTGATGTCCTTTTTTTTATCTTTTTTCCCAACTTTAAATTACCAAAGGGTGGATAATCGTGAATCTGTGTGATGGTACCTGGAGACTAGCAAAAGGCTTGATAGTTGTAATGGCGCGAAAAATTCAAGGGCTCCAGCCATTGAAATATGACCGAAACATTGTTGAAATTGGTATCAATCCGAATTTTATTAAACAAAGAAACGAATTTCTTTATTTTTGTCTTTACAGTTCTTTACAACACCGTGAAATTAGCAAGATAAATGATTTTGGAATGATTTAGGAAAGATTATTAAATGAGTGCAACGAGTTAGTTTTGACTGAATTTAAAGGGAGGTAATCTAATATCGCTGATTTTGTTCAGGATGAACAAAATTAGCTATCTTTATTACCTACCTTCAACAAAATATGCTTACAAGTTCTATATATAGCTTCACACTTCTTAAAGAGGCTATCAGAGGCTTAAAATTTCAAAAATGTCAGTGAAATCGCGACTTTTTGTACCTATATTTATTTTGAAAAAAATTGTTGATTCTAGCTCTGTCAGTGAAGTTGGAGCATTTTTGAATGGCTAGAGTAAGTTTTTGAAATGAGTGAATGGAGTGATGAGCGAGTGATTTAGAATAGTGTTGATCGAGATGAATGTTTATTTCACGACGTTACTAACTGTAAGTATTCCTTTGCAAAGGAATGTCGTTCAAATACGACAAATATCGATTCTTAAGTCGTTCACCTACATTTGATGATCGATTGTTAGCGACCCACTTATCGTGTCTAAATGTTCTTTAAATGACATGTAACATCAATTCAAGGATGAATCTTGAAGGTGTCGTCTTATAAACATTTCTTGTCTTTACTTCATAAGATAAAGGCCTTTTGCTGAAGCAATACTTTCTAATTGTTTTAGAAAATTGAATAATTTCATTTCTTGTTTATGAAATAATTTCATTTTTGCGTAAATGCGTCAATGAACGAAGTCTGATGGTGGAGGAGTTATATGCAAAAGGTAAAATCCGAGGGCGGAGACCGAGGTTTTGGCATGACACATAATTCATCCCCAAATGAGACTTTATTCATGGACACATCAACGCGATTAAATGAATTATATCTATTATAACACGATCACAATTCTGAAATCAGTTTTATTACCCTTTTCTGAGTCTAAAACATTTATGAACCATTTTGCTGGATGTAAAATTGATGAACAAGAAGGATATGAAGGATATACTACTATTATCTGTTTGAGGGCCCGGATATCTCCTGTGAGTATGAGTAACAACAATGTAATAAGCTCACAGAAGCAAAGGACAGATTCACGAATAACGAAACCTTTCATAGTTTGAAGTCTTTTTATAAGCATATCCAAAATGTAGAAAAAATTCAATAACGGATTTACTTTACGATGGATCAGTAGTCGAAGTCCATGCCTACTTGCGTGGTATAAGCCAATAGCCGCACGCCAGTTCCCAATTTTAGTACCTATTGAGGTTCAAAATACCTCAAGCATGACAAGACGTGTGGATACAGAAATAACCCCGGTGAATCAGCCCCCACATCAATCCTCGCTGACACAATAGTGTTATGAAAAATTGTCGTAAGACAAGACATGTTAAAATACAGAAAAAAAGATTTTCCAGTATTTCGGATATGTTAACAACATATTGATATGTGCTTATATAGGGATTTTGTTGTTTGAATGGTTCAAAAGTTCTATTTGAATCAAGTAAAACAGGCTTAGGCTATATGCTCGTATTGATTCTGTACTACTATATAATCGCTAATGTCCACTGGAAGATGAAGTAAACGGTTTGCTGTATTGTTTATGGTTTAGTCTTGAGAAAGTAACAAGCACCCTATAAGTAAAATTGTGTTAGGGTCAGTGGAGCCTCATGCCAGAATGAACATTTAGAGTCTGGACCCAGGTTCCACCGTCCCTTTATTTTTCTTTTGTCCTTTTTTAAGTCACAACCAAAGAGACTATTAGGGCTACACTATGAGGTCACAGTGGCCCTTGTAAAAGCACAGCAGTACAAAAACAAATCCATTATTTTAACCACCTTTAAAAGTGTTGCTTATAGAGTACACAATTTGAGTCAAATACACAAAATATTGAATTAGATTACTGTTGAGGTTGTATCAAAGAAGTAACTGTATTGAGCAGATGGAGCCAGGGATATGACAGTAAAACAATGCTGCCAGATCACTTACACCACTGCCGGGATGAAACCAGAGTAGAATGTCAGTTTAGTCTATCATAGTGCATATCTCCGTTCGGCAGGTTTATGTTTATGTGTTAATAACTTTACTGAAATATACTCCAATCATTTTTTGCTCAAAATATAAAAAGTAATTAACATTTATACAAAAAGAATAAAGATTAAATCAAAACCTCAGAATAAGCACTTGAGAAAACAATTCCAAGGATGTAAACAAACACTTAGACTTAAAATCCTAAGAAGTAAAAATCTTGGACAAAATGATTTTTATAAAAATACTCGATCTTATACTCAAATAACTATCTTAAAATCAAACACTTTTTACTCGGCCCCTATCGAAACAAACCTATTTTTTGTTAGACAATTCGCTGTTTCGTTTAATACAGACACAAGAACGTATGAAAGGCTGAGAGTTAACATGTAGACGGACGGACAAAATCATTTTCTAAAATCAAAAATCTGAAAAACAAAATTATACATGGTATAAGATGGAAAATAAGATATCAAAAGAAAAAAAAAAGATCATTAATTCGATTCTGGAATTTTCAGCGAAATGTTGATACATAAAGAAAACAAACGGACTAAATGTATATCAAATTATTTTTAAGTCTACGCATTTTCTGTCACGCGAAAAGGGACCCCCAGTTAGACTGCGCGGAGAGTTGCCAGATGGTCTTTTTTTTCGCGTGACGGATCACAATTAAAAAAGACATGCTATATGAATGACAACTTTAATATTTATATTGACCTTGATCAGTAATCGTGAAATTGGGCGTATATGAACTCACTCTTCGTATGACAGAAGTTCACACGGAAAGACCTGTGAAAAGTTATTTCACAATTCATTAACTTCGCAATTCCGCTTGCATTCCACCCTGTGTTCAGAATGACAAAACGGTGCAAACTGTTTGCAAATAGTACCCTGTTTTGCAAGCAATTGCGCAAACAAAGCAGGGTATGATTTGTAAATAATTTTCACCCTTTAATTTCTTGAACGCAGGGCTTGATGATGGACAGATTATATTGCCAGCTCATATCAATGTCGAATTTCTATCTTTAACCGCCGAGTATAAATCAAATGTTAAGCAAATAAGCAAGATTTGGTACAGCTAAAAACATCGTGAAATTGACACTGACTGCGATCAAAATCATTCGATATCACTCACTCAGCGCTCCATTCATTCATTCAAAACACTTACTCTTATAGATCAAAAACGCTCCGAATTTATTAGAAAACATTTCGAATGGTTCAAATCGATCAAGATTTAAATCTAATCGATTAAATTATTCTACGATATTATTGGCTGATGTGGTTCTTTAGAGTGTCTGAAATGTCCACGAGGACGCACAAACAGTAAACAACGCATATTTTATTAAAGGGAGGTAAAACGTATCGCTAATTTTGTTCATCTTGAACAAAATAAGCGATACTAGACTACCTCCCTTTAATTTCATTCAAAAGTCGCTTCACACGCTCATTCAAATTCATTCCAAGATTATTTCTAAATCATGCATTTTGTCAATTTCACGATATTCTTAACTGTAGGCTATATGGTTTTCAAATTTGGACCGTTTGGAGTAACTGATTCTTTTTTCACACTATCGAAGGGTGAAAGTCAATGCACGGATTCTTTTGCCCTCAAATTAAAGAGGTTTCAACTCCAGTAACATATTCGTTTTTTCTCACAACCCAGAGAACTTAATTCAAGAAACAGGTTTTGATTTCCCATGAAAATAGTAAACTGTTAAATTTAGTAAAAAAAAACCAAAAATTTACTCATATTTTTGGGCAATTTTGTGCGAAAAAAATGCCGCGGTATTTTGCAGAAGTAGAATTTTAGCGAAAGATATCAGAAAAAAACTATGTCGATTGACCGTAAGCCTAAACAACAACATAGGATTTTAGAATATCGCAATAATTTGCATATTCAATTAAAAAGTATATTTCCTATCTGTAAACAAAACGTGTATTAAGCGGCCACTTTTTGGTGGTCCCTGTAGTGGTCGCTTAAAACAAGTTTGACTGTATTGTTTTTAGCGATTTTCTTTTTAAATGTAGCCGTTGATTTTACCATTTGTAGTAATTTTGATCGTTTTTGAAGGGCTTGAGTGAGTGTTTGGAATGAAAGGATGGAGGTCTGAGTGAGCGTTTTAGAATGGTTTGTTCGAAATGAGAGTCAATTTCACGATGTTATTAACTATACGTATTTGTCTTTACCTTTTTTTGCTACAGGTTGAGCTCAGGCCACAGTTGGTGCGCATAAAGATTCCTTCTCAATCAAAGGATGTCTTGGGTTTGATGTCATCGACATATCCTTTAGTCTTTTATCTAACCAAAGGGTAGATAATCGTAAACCTAGATGTGATGGCAGCTGGGGGCTAGGAAGAGGTTAGGTGGTCGTAATGGCGCGGGAAAAACAAGGGGTCCATTATCAGGTGCTCCAGCCCTTACAATATGACTGACACTTTGTTGAATTTGGCATTAAGCAAAATTTAAATACAGTTAAAAACATCGTGAAATCGACACTTATTCCGATCAATGTCATTCTTAATCATTCACTCTATTCATTCATTCCAACCACTCAGTCAAATCGATCAAAAACGTTCCGAAATCATTATAAAATATTTAAAAATCGTTCAAGACTTTCCACAATAAATTCATATCGATCTATTCATTCTACGATTTTATCAGCTGGTGTGGACTTTCTAGTGTCTGATTGGTCCACGAAGACGTACATATAGAAAAGTACGTATATTTTATAAAAAGGGAGGTAATTCATATCCCTAATTTCGATAATCTTTAACAAAATTAGCAATATTGGTTTACCTCCCTTTAATTTCACTCAAAACTCACTCCACACACTCATTAAATTTCAATCCGAAATCATTCCAAAGCATTCACTTTGTCATTTTCACGATGTTCTTAACTGTAAACAAAGAAACGAATTTTTTTGTTATTATTTCTGTGGTCTTAAACAATTCTTTGCAAAGGAATGTCGTTCAAATACGACAAATATCGATTATAAAGTCGTTCACCTACATTTGATGATCGATTGTTAGCGACCCAGTTTTCTTGTCTAAATGTTCTTTTAATGACATGTATCATTAATTCAAGGATGAATCTTGAAGGCGCCGTCGTATAAACATTTCTTGCCTTAATTTCAATAAGACAAAAGACTTTTCTCTGTAGTAATACCTTCTGAATATTTAAGAAAATTAAAAACTTGTATTACCTCCGTTTTTTAGCTCCACTGGCTGAAAGCCACTGGGGCTATTGTCATGGCATTGTGTCCGTCGTGCGTCCGTCCGTCCGTCCGTGAGTGCGTCCAGTCGTAAACTTTTCTTTAAAAATCTTCTCCTTAGAAACTACTGGATGGATTTCAACCAAACTTCACAGGAATGATCCTTGGGTGACCCTCTTTCAAAGTTGTTCAAGAAATTTTGATCCAATGAAAAACGTGGATTTAAGGGGCGTGGCTAATTTCCAAATATGGTAAGAAGTGAGTTTTCTCAGATTCTAATCAATGGATACCAATGAAATTTTACATGAATGATCCTTGGGTGACCTTTTATCAGTCTACAAAAAATCATTCTGATCGGATGGAAAATATGCATTTTATGGGCGGAGGTCATTTCTCTATATGTTTTTTAGTGGAAACTTTGAAAATCATTTTCTCAGAATGTAACTGATGGATATCAACCAAATTTCATTGGAATTATCCTTGAGTGACCCTTTATCAGTGTACAAAAAATCATTGTGATCGAATGGAAAATATGCATTTTATGGGCAGAGGTCATTTCTCTATATGTTATATAGTGGAAAATTTGAAAATCATTTTCTCAGAATGTAACTGATGGATATCAACCGAATTTCAATTGAATGATCCTTGAGTGACCCTTTATCAGTGTACAAAAAATTATTTTGATTGGATGAAAAATATGCATTTTATGGGTGGAGGTCATTTCTCAACAAGTTAAATAGTGGAAACTATGAAAATCATTTTCTCAGAATGTAACTGATGGATATCAATCAAAAATTTTTGGTATGATCTTTGGGTGACCCATTATCATGCAGCCAAAAATCATTTTGATTTGATGAAAAATATGTCTTTTAAGAGCGGAGGTCATTTCTCTATCTGTTAAATAGTTCAAACTTTGAAAATCATTTTCAACATCAATAGAACCCCAAATATCTAAAAATCATGTCAAAACATTTCTTTGCTTTTACAAGCATTTCAAGCCTGTGGAGCGACTCAAGCCATTCATGGCTTTCTAGTTAAATGAACATTACCAGTACTATAAATAGCTTCCCATCTATTTCTCCCTTTTCAATCAGACGCTTACAATTTTTATTACGACAGCAAAATATCTTTTCTTTTTATGATCATTTTGATGTAGCTGTTGATTGTAAGCTTTTTAGTAATTTTGGAACGTTTTGAGCCGTTTGAGTGAGTGTTTGGATTGAATAAATGGAGTGCTGAGTGGATGATTTAGAATGGTTTTGATTTAGATGAATGTCAATTTCACGATGTAACTAACTTTATGTACATACTTCAACAGAATCCATATACAGTGCCATAATAAATGATATAAGTGCAACCCAGCATCTTCTTTAAAATAAATGTTGGAATATATCATTTATTCATAAAACAAATTCATCGATGATGCGTTTATAGATGCAAACAATCTATTGAGTAATCATAGGTCACATTTGTCTATACAGGTTTAGACAAAAATTACCTTAGATCACTCTCTTATTGGTGCACCTAGCATTTTTGTATATACGTTTCCTTTACCAGTCAGTAAGTAATATAACACGAAAAGATTCTGGAGCTTTTTAATCTTGACAAACTAGGTCATCAAGAAGTTTATCATTATGCTAAAATGCATTAAGCATCCGAGTATTAATGTCTGGCTTTCTTGCATAAAATATTAAGAAGGTTACGAAACGCCATAAGGCAAGAAAAACAAATCGGTTTGCATGATTTGTCTGTTAAGTGGAAAAAATGGGCATCTGTTAGAAGTTATTGCTATAACATGATCATTAATCTTGACACTGTTTAATACTTAGGATCATTTTTGATTCGCTCGATGCGCTTCGTCATATTGAACGCGATACCGGTAGTAAATTGTGCAGGCCAATAAGGATACAATTCATTCGATTTTACTGGATTGTATATGTTTGTTTGATTTCTACTTAACGTCGCTTTTAACATATTTCTTTAGGCGACTGGATTGTTCAACAATGAATCACATTGTACTCTTGTTCCAATTTTGCCATTAGACCCTTTTAAGCCCCAGCTGATTTTTGGTACCTTTGCTTATTTAATAACATCGTAAAATTGACAAGGTGAATGATTTTGGAATAATTTTGGAATGAATTTGAAAGAGTTGGGTGAGTGAGTTTTGAGTAAAATTAAAGGCAGGTAATCCAATATCAATAATTTTGTTAACAAAATTATTATATTTATTGCTTCCCAATAGTAATATTCCCATACATATTTTATAAAAAAAACACTACCCATTTCTTCAAGAACCAAGACGCTTTTAATTTCAATTTTGTCCGTGAAATCACGATTTTTTCAAGCTAAATTATTTTGAATGTAGTTGTTGTTCATATCTTTTTAGTAATTTTGGACCATATTTGAGTGGTTTGAGTGAGTATTTGGAACAAATGAAAGGAGCGCTGTTTGAGCGATTCGGAAAAGTTTTGATGGAGACGAATGTCAATTTTACGATGTTTCTAACTGTGCATCCGATAGAATATTGGTCGCATACTTTTTAAAATGAAATGAGCAATGCGCATGATTGTGGAATTATATCGGGAATGAATTCGAATGACTGTTTTAGCGATTTTCGAATAATTAAATATATAGTAAACAACATCGCGAAATCTACAAGATGAATGATTTTGGAATGATTATAAGATAAATCGAATGAGTGCGATGAGTGAGTTTTGAGTGAATTTAAAGAGAGGTAATCACATGTCGCTGATTTTGTTCAGTTGTTTAATAAAACTCGCATACAAGTTCTATAAATATCTTCAGAATTGAGCTTTTGAGTTTTTTAAATTGGTTTTAGCGAGTCTTTGGAATGAATGAATTAAACACAGTTAGTGAGCGATTGAGAATGGTTTTGATCGAGATAAATGCCAATTACAAGAATTCATTTACTGTATTTAATTTGAATATATACATTCATTTTTCTTTTTTAACCTATCAAATGATTCAAAACCGAAGCCAGTTTATTAAATCAAGGATTTTTTTACCCAAAGTACATGTATGAATGGAAATCTGAACAAATACAGCAATTTTGAGTCAGAGGAGTGCAAATTTCACTAAGACATTTATTGTGTAACAATTTTAAAATATTGATAAGGGGTTACCATGAATATTAGTGCACTCTGATTTGCTTAAAATATTGATTGAATTTTCCGAGAAAAAGTAAATAAATTGAGTACGCACTTATTCTTTTAGCTAGCGCACAAAGTAGTCCCATATGATTTTTTTTTCATTATAGAAAATAGATTTAAATTAAATCTTTTATAGATGAAATTAAACCTTAAGAAATAAGCAGAGTATGATCTTAAATCATGCAGGTATGCAATAAAAAAACCATATCAGACTTATGTATGAACCCACTTGGCACATTCATACAGTGTCATTAGGTTTTTGATTTATACCATATTTTTTTAAAAAAAATATTCGTTTCTTTTTTTTAACGAATTACAGATGATACGCTTATGAAAAATACTTGCAGAACTATAGATAGAGGGGGTATTTTGGTTTTCAAATTAAGATATTTCTTCACTCTTAACATAGTCCCTATGTTGTTGGTACTCATTGGAAACGTCTCGATGAGACGTTTCAAATGAGTACCCAAAACATATGGTTTCATTTGGAAATAAAGATTTCATACTGGCTTTACCCCCTCTTATCTGGTCCCATGACTTGGTCTGGAATCGCTCTGAGACAAATGATAATTGTGAAGAACATTGACATCTGCAAGGAAAATGTCTACGGAAATGCAGTTTTTGAAACGCAATTTCGTCACGTTGCAAATCGAATGACTCGAAATGATGTATCATGCATTATTTAGCATTGTTCAAGTTCCTTGTCTTTTCAATACATTATCACAGGTCTGTTAAAAGCATGGACTTCGTCCGACTTTATGTTACAAAATGGTCTGAACGGCAACCGGAACGACACAATCCAAGGACGAAGTCAGTGTAAGCTTAAACTTGTAATTCAAAAGTTGATAGAATTGTGAAATTTACAATGCGTGTGATTTTCAAAATGAATTTAAAATGAAATCGGATGAGTGGGTTGAGGAAATGTATTAAAATTTAATCGGAGTCGAAATGATATTCGCTGTATTCGTTAAAAAGATAAACGTTTTTTTTTTTTTTTTTTTTTTTTTTTTTCTAAAGAAAGAGTTTTGCGTCTTCACGATTTGTTAGGACGCTTCCTAATCCATAGCATCTAATAAGTCCATAGAACCGTTTGATCGATGCGAAGTTACAGTTGGTAACATCGTGAAATTGAAATTCATCCTAATCATAATCATTCTTAATCCCTCACTCAGCGCCCCATTCATTTATCCCAAACAATCACTCAAACAGCTCAGAAACGTTCCAAAATCACTAAAAATATACAATCAACAGCAACATTCAAAATAACTATCAACAGAAAAAAAATAGTGATTTCACTGGCGCAATTAAAAGTGTAAGCGACTGGTTGGTTCTTGAAGAATTTGGAAGCCATTCATTGAACTTGCATACTTATTTCATTAAAGGGAGGTGATAATCTATAATTTGGTTCATTTACATCGAAAAAAGCGGTATTAGATTACCCCCTTTAATTTCTCTCTAAGCTCACTCCTTTCTCTCATTCGATTTTATTCCAAAATCATTCCAAAATCATACACCTTGTCAGTTATAAGATGCTGTTAACTGTATATGGCTTTTGAACGATTTCGTAGCGTTTGGAACGATGAAGGAGCGTGGTAGGAACGTTATGAATTGGCCACTGAGCGAGCAATTCAAAAAGATTTTGATCGGGCTTAGAGTCAATTTTGCGTTCGTAATAATACCTTATAATATTAATGTAATTTTCATTTTGATTTGGCTTTAATTTAACACGAAAACCAAAGGGTAAGCCATCCCGTCGTCAGGATTGTAAAACGTTCACGAGCATTAACAAAATGGTACCTAACATTGCATGCATGTGTACGTGTAAAGCGGAACGAATATTTGGAAGAATTTGTTCCGAATATGTAGACAGGTACATTTAACAACATCGCGAAAATGACAAGATGAATGTTTTTGAGTGATTTAGGAATGAAATCGAATGAGTGCGATGACTTGGGTCTCAGTGAAATTAATCACTAAAATGAGAAGATAAATAACTGCATTAAAAAAATGTAGTAAGAGAAAAATCGCGATTTCACAGACATAGTTGAAATTAGTCCTTGAAGATACAGGAAGCTTTTTAAAGAACTTACTTCCATATCTTATTAAAGGGGGGTATTAAATATTTCATATTTTGTTCACCGTGAAAAAATCGCAATATTGGATTACTTTCCTTGAATTTCATTGAAAACACACAGAGCACACTCATTCAATTCATATCCAATATTTTTCACCTTGCCAATTTTACGATGATGTTAACTGTAATATACCAAGTGGCTAGAAGAAGACATTTTAAATTGCTAAATTCAACATTTTTTCGAAGTCTTGCCCCCAGAGGGAGCGCTTCTCAACCTCGGGGTATACTCCAAACAAATTTTTTAGAGACCATCTGGTTGCGCTGTTTACCGAATACAGTGCGAATCATCCTGAACAAAATTATCGATGCTGGATTACATCCCTTTAATTTCACTCAAAACTCGCTTCCCACGCTCATTCAAATCCATTCCAAAATCATTCATCTTGTCAATTTCACGATGTTTTTAACTGTACATAGATTTGTTGGTTTGGATGGGGTTTTATTCAACAATGTTTCAGTTATATCGTGGCGGCTGGAGCACCTTACAATGGATTTCTGTTATTTTTCTCACCAGTTCTACCATCACGTGCTTTCTTAGCCTCCAGCTACTATCTCACATAGGTCTACGATTATCAATCCATTGATGAGAGACAAATAGTGGGAAAGGATGAGCGCCGCCGTCGGGGATCGAATTATGAACCTCTAGATTGACAGTCCGACACGCTACCAACTGCGCTATGACGGCGGATCAAATTACATAGAATAAACAATTTCGACAAGGTCTATTCATTTAAAATTATCTTTAAAACATTCATTCCGGTTGCGATTGCAACACGAGATCAGAGAAGATTGTAATTCGCTGAACATTTAAAGAGTTCGTCGAAATGAATTTTCCCGTCAAGTTTCATTAAAACTGATCCATTGATTCAAGGGAAGGCGTACCACTGCGTTCAAAAATGCTCACACAGAACAAAATGTGGACTTACGAGTAAAAAAGAATGTAAAGTACACCCAATGTGTTGTATTTTATATTTTTGCAGCAAGTTTCTTTTTTAAAGCTTTGTACGCTTTGTATCTCCTAGATTGAGATACCAATACCGCGTCCATTCCCACTGGTGTTTAACGATGTTACCGTAAAATGGTTGTCTATGATTTTGTATGTTGGTTTGCTATGATTATATAGGTAATTTTTTGTAAACAATACACATGTCGTATGGACTGTTCGTAATAATGGAGAATGCATTGAATGAATTTAAAATGGATCACCCCAGACTAGGTAAACGATTTTCATTGCACTTTGCGCTACCTGTTTGTCTTGATCTTCATTTATCATGAATGTTAAACTTGAAATAAATTCAATTATGAAGAAAATCTTTTAAATGGCTATTTGATTTCAAAGAAAGCAAACTCTTGCCAAGTGTCGGTTGTTTCAGATGATGTTGTATTGTGTTCTTCGTATTTGCCTCTTATAACAATGATGGTCCACGGTTAAATCATTTTTAATGAATATTTATTTTTTTCCAAAGACATGGTTAATTGAAGATGGTATATTGGTTAATTGAAGAAGAGTATTGCTGGTGTGTTGGTTAATATGTGATTATCTTCAAAAGTTTATGTGAAGCCAAACCATATGAAAACACGGATTTATACGAGAAATATACATAATCCACTGTTGGTCGTAGGTAGTTGTATCAATTAAGAATAACGATTCAACATTTCAGGTTGAATAGTATTCAATACTCTAAATCCTGTTATTGCTTGTATGAAATATTTTTCAGTTTTTTGTCAATTTCGGACCAATTTCGACATCTATAAATCGGGACACAATCATCTTCGATTAAAATTAATCTAGATCTATATCAATACTTTCTTCAATAAAAATACTTTCCTACAAATAAAAAATGGTAACACTTCAGACAAAAAAAAATATGGAAACTAATTGTTAACTATGTTGGCACATCATTAGAAATTAGTCAATATATGTTTAACAATAATGACACATGATCAAAAGATACAACCATATTATTGCCTTGTGAGAAATTCAAGTTGGTAAAACAACAAATGGCTATTATTTAAAAAGAAGTCAAATTAAACTGTCACTGCAGCTCATTATCAATCAATAATAACTTCAAAATTAAACTACACCCTCGTTAGTTTCATAGAGATGCGTTTTTATTCTGAGACTCATGTATTTAACCAGGATAAAGATGTAGGGAAATATATATTTTCTTTAAAAAATCGTACGGTACATTTGATATTGTACGTTTTTCTACGACGAATGTGAACACAAAATTGTGCTGTGCTCGAAGTATTTCTAAACCTATCACAAGACTAGCTGATGTGGCTGCATGGTAAATAGGCATCCCCTTTGGAGACGATGACATGATTAACTTAGATCGACTGTACATCTTACGACCGTCGCATGTCCCCGTATGGTGACAGCGGTTACAATAGGATGATGCGGTAAAGATTTCCAAGCACAACACCGTACATTGTTCGTCTGATGACCGCGACCCCTTTTAACTGATTTAATGACATGTCTATGGCCTAAGGGTTCTCTTCGGCCTTGCGATTGTTGTACTTATGACAAAAGAATTACGTGATCACCCATGGCGTCCGACGTCCGACGGACGGGTGGCATTCACTCCTTTGTCCGGAGCACAACTCACCGTATGTCCGATTGACTTGAAACTTGGGAGTTATGTTCCTTCCATAATTACGGACTGAAGTGTACAGAAAATGTTACTCTACATAGCTTAATTTTCTAATTATTTTTTGGGTTTTTTTTTTTCATACTTTGGCAACCAGCATTGTAACGGGCTTTTGCCTGAGATTTTGCCAACTTGTTTCAAGTTATTTCTCTTTAACAAAGTCAAAGGTCTTTGTTTTCCGTTCTAGCTTGCACTGATTGCACAGACACAGTTTGTCGCCTTACGGTCTACGCCTGAGTTCTTAGTTACGGTTCCGTAAGTAATATAAACAATACTCTAGGTAGAAGTAGTTCTCTTCTTTCACAAAATCAGACCGAAATTGAAACTGTATTTGCTGTAGTCTGTCAGTTCGAAAGTCGTAAAGGCTAGTCACATTAGATACTTTTCGAAGACTTGGTTTTGTTCCGTGGTTTTGAAACAGCTTGTCACATTTATGCTGTTAAAGAAAATTTTGCCTGTTAAAATATTAAACACACATCTTGTGCCAATCCTATGTACATGTTTTTTCCACACATGATGTTGTAGACCGAGTTATATTTGCATTTAGTTTTAAGAAAATAGAATTAATTCTATAAAATAATATACTCTATTTCGATATTTCGGCAAACGCCTTTTACAAAAAAATATTACATGGAAATGTCACAACTACATCTTTACATTCTTACTGTGCGGATATATCAAATGTTTCTATTAGACGTCGCCGCTGGAAACATGACGTCATTTTGGCGTAATTAATATAACGTCATCAGGAGAATAAACATTGCTAGACGTAATATCACTTCTTAGCGCACATAAATTAATTCGTTTTCATTCCAATATACTTACATGTTTTGTATTTCCTACAAGAAAATGGTTTGATACCTATATATTTGTTTACGTGCCAAACGTAATAGGTTTTTTTTTTCATAAAAAGACTCATTGCACTGATTACATTTATACTAAGATTTTGCACTATCGTGGACAGACACAGTATGGCAAGCTAAACCTTGTTTTGCATAAAAAGTATGTGAACACTTGTTGCATAACAGATGTAATTTTTGGTGAACGGTTTGTACGTGTTTATTCAAGAAATTTTGACCATATGTCTTACTGCATAATTCACAATGAAATCGTCTACTCTGGTTAATGCTACCCTTGTGCCTATGGAGATAAGATGGCGCCGTGGTACAGTTCCTGCAGTCGTTACACTTGTAGAGTCTCTTTTGCTGCTCCTGTTTGTCACCGTTATCCTATTTGATATCAAATGAACTTGTAACACAATAGTATAAAACGCATATAAAAAATTCGCAATAAAATTCTTATGCCATGTGTTTTACTGTGTACACAGAAAGCTCCGCTTATTTATCATATTCAACGTCATCTTAAGCGAGAACGTTGATGCTTTTGACGCCATATAACGTAACGTGCTAAGTGGCGCGCTTCGTTTTTCTTTCAATTATCACAATGTCAGTATCATTGGTCTTTCATTAATTTTACACTCAGACAATGTAATAAAACTATTTTATACTCAAAAAAAGAATAGAACAAAGTATTTAGAATCGTGATCGTGTTTTATTGTGGATATTATCTTATTTTAGCGTTGATGTGTCCATGAATAAAGTGGGGAGGAGATATATACAAAGCGAATTTATTCGGGCTCCGTCCTCGGATTTTACATAGTGTGCATATAACTCCTCCATCTAAACACTTTATTCATTGACTCACGCGAAAATGAAATGAAAATGGTTCTTGATTATAACTCTACACTTGACATCCTCCATTTTCAAATGAAGGTGTCAGAGAGAGAGAGAGAGAGAGAGAGAGAGAGAGAGAGAGAGAGAGAGAGAGAGAGAGAGAGAGAGAGAGAGAGAGAGAGAGAGAGAGAGAGAGAGAGAGAGAGAGAGAGAGAGAGAGAGAGAGAGAGAGAGAGAGAGAGAGGGGGGGGGGGGGCAAACCACCCCTTCACTCAAATTTTCATCGAATAGCCTGACTTTAAGGCATTAGAGCAAGAAAATGCCTTTTTAGACTATAAACAAATGCACGCGACAACATTATCAATAAGGTTTACATAGTGATTTTAGATAGTTTTCTGTTTCGTCTTCAAAGTTTTTCACGCAACAGCGTTAGAATTTTGGAATAGCAATTATACAAAATAGCGCGTACCTGTCTTTGATTTTATTCCACAGTCATCCAATCCAGGGGCCTGTTTTACTAAACATCTTACGATCATTTTTTGCGTAAGTCAAAAATTAAAGTTGCTTCTACAGTCGTTATTAAACATAGAATTCTGCCATGCATTATCTATGGATATATTGAAGATATTGCAAGACAGAATCTAACAATCAATATAAAGACCTGGTACGATTTGTGATTTTGACGTACGATCAATTTTGTCGTAAGAAGTTTAGTAAAACGGGCCCCTGGTAACTTTCTTTAATAAAGACCTCTTCATCGAGGGACCCATTCAGTAACGTGGATTCCTCCTGCAAATCAATTCAAGACAAATCATCAAGAATCTTTTATTATGGTCAAGAAGTTTCGTTTTCCTTTATCGAAAACATATTTTCGATTGGCGACTTAAATGTCGTAAATACAGCTCGAGTAAAGATGTATTTACGCCACTTTCGTTATCCCAATAACAATATGAGTGCGAGTCAAAAACCACCCACTAACACACGTTGAAGGAATATTGCAATTCTTCAAATGAAGGCATTTTGTCGAAGAACACAAGTAATTAAGTATGAACGTTTCTAAACTGGCTAATACACGTAAAACATTCTTGAATTAAAATCATATCTCCATATTGCCTATACAAGATTATCACTTTTGTAAATCAACTTGTTTGACGGTAAATTCGATTGTGAGTGGGCGTTTTCCCCCCCTTGATTCAATATATACTGAGTCCCATTAGAAAATGAGAACTTTCCCATTTTCCATTTCTATTGATTTGGATGAAAATTATGGAGTATATTGCTACCATACTTAAGTCAAGACCTTTTGAAATTAATAATCAAATCAGATTTGGATATTGTATCGCATGCTGCATACGCACAGACAGAACCTATATTGTTGAAATTTGACCTCCTTACAGCATTTTTCTTTGGTAAGAGCTGTGTGTTGATGTTGTATTATAGAGTTTTAGAAGCCATTTCAAGCCAATTCCAAAGAACAGTTTTAATTTGTATGCAGACGTTACGTGTACGTCAACGTTAGACATTGCTACGTTGTCAGGCCAGTTACTCGTCGTTGAATGGTGCTATGGCGTTCTATATATCTCAATTAGCTTATTAAAGGCCTTATAGAATGATGGCCTCGATTTCTATTGGAACATAAATGCCTTATCAATTTTAATGACATTCTAAATCTGACAAGGTTCGATTTTGTTCGACGACGTTTGTTGGTAGTCAAAGCAAGCTTTTGCATCACGCATAATTTTATTGAAGATGTAATTTTATGCTTAGGGAAGCCGCAAAGATTGAATGCATTTTCAGACCAATCACTCGTCAAATGCGAGATGCACATGCAAAACATTCAAAATCATTTGTCTCAATTAGGCAGAAGATATTTGCTAATCACGCGATTTTTGCTTTCAAATAGCGTCTGTACATACTCTTTGGGATAGTCATACGACATTTCGTGACGATATATTGTGTAATTTCAGAGAAATTAAAATTCAAAAGTGCACACTTTCTTTTCGAACTAAGTATATTTATATATTCATGGGAATGTCGTAAGGCTGTATGCATGAACATATAACCTAAAACCATGAAGGGGTAATGAAATAAAAAATCGAAAATTTGCAGGAGTATATAATTACGTTTAAAAAGCATAATTAAATAATTTGCTTCCAAATTAAATCTAACGTAGGCTTCTTAATACTTTCATTTTGTATGAACCATCTCTGCGTTCAAAATGAAAACTATGTGAAGCATTTTGGAACTGTTTACGCGCTTACATGTGTACTCAAATGTAAATCCGGTTTCAAACTTCATTAACGTCCTAAGCGTTTTTTTTTACAACACAAGTGTATGTCTTAGAAAGGTACAAAATAACATCTACATACCTGTTCTTGATTTCCTTCTCCAATCTATTCCGGGTCACCAACAAACTCATCCACAAATTCATCTGCCAATCTAAATCTAACGAGATATCGGTGTATTTTCAAAACTGAGCTCTGACCTAGGCGCTGAGTCCATTACCATAGGTATGTGGTTAAACCTCAATATCTAAGACAAGCACTAAGTTTCATTTAAAAGGTTAATTGTATCTTTTTATGTAAGTTTTATCTATTTTGAAAGAATAGCACGGAAATTTAACCGTTAACAGTAGATGTCTTAACCATACTCAACACAGCAAATACCTTTGCAAGGGGCAAGACCCTCTATTTATTTCGAGCCATACTAATTCAATTCAAAAGAAAATAGGTTTACAATACACACTTTCTAAATAAAGAAAATTCAATTCGAATTCGAATGAAAGAATTGTGTTTAACAGAAAATTTTACAAGACTAACCCAGGATTAAAAACCAGTGATAAAAACACTTAAGGTGAAAAACTCTGGAAAACCTTGAGTAGTCATCCTTATTTAACTCCGACTAGCCTCCGGATTCAAATCCGTATGATTTCAAGGTCATCCAACCTAGTCTTCTCTGACCAAAATTCTGACCAACATTCTGACCAACAATTATCTCGTTAACGTTAACGTAAAACCTAAATTCGGATAGACGTAATAAATAAACTGAAGGACGTCTTGCGTAGAACTGACTATAAAACCCGACAACCACCCTTATATACATACACACACTCGATAAACCCGTGCACAAATCTATATTTGTGTTACCGTATATGTGAAGACATACGTTCTCTGCTATACTGCGTACCGCAGAGAACTCGCAATTCACGGCTATCCGCTCAAAATCTACCTACAGTAAAGTAAGCGCTACAACGATACAGTTATTAACGTCGTGAAATTGACATTTACCTCAATCAAAACCGTTCTTTATAGCTCACCCAGCTCTTCATTCATTCATTCATTCATTCCAGACATACGCTCAAACCATGCAAAAATGCTCTAAAATCATTAAAAATAATAAGATCAACAACTACATTCAAAACAAAAATCGGTAGCAAAAATCCATAATTTCACTGACTTAATTAAATTTTGTAATCGTATTACGCACTCGCGAAGTCATTGAAAACTTTTCATAGAGCAAGTGAGGATACTTTATTTAAGGGAAGCATTAAATATCGCTATTTTTGTTCAACTTGAACAAAAATGGCAACATTAGATTTGATTCCTTTTATATCACTCAAAACTCACTCCACACACTCGTAAATTTCATTTTTAAAATCACCCAGCTTATCAATTTCTTAGTGTTTTAACTGCAATGCAACCAAAGGACACAAACTCATCTCGTCAAATTAACTACAGCTTCTATGTTACTATATTTTACACTGTTATTTGTGAACTGCCAGAAATAATTTTTAATCTACGTGTAAAATAACATTTGAAATAATCACTTAAATTTCTCACTTTTTAAACAATTTTTTATATGTTAAAAAGTTTATTTTTCAAGTTACAGATGATCAATTGTTGTTAGACAAACCAACATATACAATGGGACATCACATAACATAAAAAAAACGACAGCAGACTTTCGGACTTCCAATGAGTTTCGTAATCAATTTTAATGTTGACAAAATTTATCTCCTGAAGCTTTATGCATATTTCTCAATTTAGTACTTAGACAGTTTGTCATTTGTTTTTATCATTAAAACGTCATGAGAATCATACCTTTCATATTCCCCACTGCCAATGGATGGGTTTTACGACTGTATCTGGTGAAAATATATTTTTAGTTTTGTCTCAAAAGAACCATGAATTCTGATAGTGGGAAATTTTTGTTCACTCTTCAATCAAACGAATTTTGTGCACGAAGGTATTTGAAGTAATATGTCTATTTTCGCGGATTTTTTCCCCTTTTTTAAAAAAAAAATTAGAGGGAATGGTCGTTTACTTCAACCCCCTAGATATGGTCCCCTTATAAGAGAATTTCGTAAGAAATTTCTGAATCGCTTATACAGTTAAATTGAATCCTGAATTTTTATGACGTTCCAATGATCGATACCTATCACGCAATGTCTATATTGTACAGTTAAGAACATCGGGAAATTGACACGATGAATGATTTCTGAATTATTTTGGAGTGAAATTGAATGAGTGTCTATAGAGAATTTTGAGTGAAATTAAAGGGAGGTAATCCAATGTAAATAATTTTGTTCAGGATGAACAATTTCAAAGATATTCATAACCCCCCTTTAATAAAATATGCATACAAGGTCTGTATAGCTGACTTTTTCGTAAAGAACATATCGGACGAGCATGATTATAATTATTTAATTTTACAGTGCGATCTTTTGAGCTATATTTATTTTGTATGTAGGTGTTTATTGTATCTATTTTTAGTAATTTTTGAGCGTTTTAGAGCGGTTTGATTGAGTGTTTTGAATGAATGAATGAATGAATGAATGAATGAATGAATGAATGAATGAATGAATGAATGAATGAATGAATGAATGAATGAATGAATGAATGAATGAATGAATGGAGTGCTAATTGAGTGATTTAGAATGGTTTTGCTTGAGATGAATGTCAATTTATGAAATATGCAAACAAATTCTACAGATAGCTTTCTATGTCTTCACAAACCAATCAAACGCTAATTGAATTCAGTTCAGTCAGTGAAATCGTGTATTGTTTTTAGCGATTATCCTTTTAAATGTTACTGTTGATTTTATCATTTTTTAGTAATTTTGAATAGTTTGAGTGAGTGTTTAGAATGAATGGATGAAGGGCTGAGTGAGCGATTTAGAATGGTTTGTTCGAAATGAGAGTCAATTTCTTGATGTTATTAACTGTACGTTTTTGTCTCTACCTTCTTTTGCTACAGGTGGAGCTCATGTCGCAGTTGATGCGCATAAGGATTCCTTCTCAATCAAAGGATGTCTTGGGTTTGATGTCATCGGCATATCCTTTATAACTTTTATCTTATAACTATACACATATCCGTGTGATAACTTCCTATATGATATTTTTTATGACATCACATAGTTATTTTTAGAACAATGATAAGATGCGGTTATTTTTAGTAACTTGCATTTCAGTTAGATACATCGACGAAAAGAAGACAAATAGAGGTTATAAAATAAATATGATACGTATTTAGTGTTTTGTAGGAAAAAAAAATCTTACTCAGTTGTGAGAATTGATAATTGTCTCGGCGGAGCCTCGACAATTTTCAATTCTCCCAACCTCGTTAGATTTTCTTTCATACAATACACTAGGTACGTATTACATATTTATCTTACCATATGACTGACACTTTGTTGAATTTGGCATTAAGCAAAATTTAAATACAGTTAAAAACATCGTGAAATCGACACTCATTCCGATCAATGTCATTCTTAATCATTCACTCTACGCTCATTCATTCATTCCAAGCACTCAGTCAAATCGATCAAAAACGTTCCGAAATCATTAGAAAACATTTAAAAATCGTTCGAGACTTTCCACAATAAATTCATATCGATCTATTCATTCTACGATTTTATCAGCTGGTGTGGACTTTCTAGTGTCTGATTGGTCCACGAAGACGTACATATAGAAAAGTACGTATATTTTATAAAAAGGGAGGTAATTCATATCCCTAATTTTGATAATCTTTAACAAAATTAGCAATATTGGTTTACATGTACCTCCCTTTAATTTCACTCAAAACTCGCTCCACACACTCATTAAATTTCAATCCGAAATCACTCAAAAAGCATTCACGATGTTCTTAACTGTAAACAAAGAAACGAATTTCTTTATTATTATTTTGTGGTCTCAAACAATTCTTTGCAAAGGAATGTCGTTCAAATACGACAAATATCGATTCTTAAGTCGTTCACCTACATTTGATGATCGATTGTTAGCGAGTTTTCGTGTCTAAATGTTCTTTTAATGACATGTAACATTAATTCAAGGATGAATCTTGAAGGCGCCGTCGTATAAACATTTCTTGCCTTTGCTTCAATAAGATGAAAGACCTTTGGTGTAGCAATACTTTCTGACTGTTTTAGAAATTTGAATATTTTCATTTTTTGAAATAATTTCATCTTTGCGTAATCGTGTCAATGAATAAAGCCTGATGGTGGAGGAGGTATACGCAAAAGGTTAAAATCCAAAGGCGGAGCCCGAGGATTTTGCTTGGAACATAACTCATCCCCCCTTCAGACTTTATTCATGGACTCATCAACGCGATCAAATGAAATTATGTTTTATAACACGATCACAATTCAGTAATGAATTGTATTACCTTTTTCTGGATGTAAAACAGTTTCTGGATCTAAAATTAATGAACAAGTAATAATACTGACGTTGGGAGAATTTTGCAGAAAGCGAAGCGCGTCATTTAGCACGTGGGTTATATGACGTCAAACATCAACGTTCCCGTAAAAGATAACGTATGACGTCATAAATGACCGGAGATATCTGTGTACACAGTAATCCACATGACATATGGAATCTATGTAATTTCTTCTTATTTCATAAATGCATTTTATGCCATCGTGTTATAATTCTAGTAATAAAAGCGGGCTTTTTGACTGGCATGTCTACATGTATACACTATTTCGCAAGAGTCACATTTCCTGACACAACAACTAATTAGTGTATACAGTTAAAATATCATGAAATTGACAAGGTGACTGATTTTGGAGTGGTTTTTGAACTAAACTGAATGAGTATGTGCAGCGAGTTTTGAGTGAAAGTCAAGGAGGTAATCCAGTATCGCTAATTTTGTTCTAGATGAACAAAATTAGCGATACTTATAACCTTCTAGTAATAAATTACACATACACGCTCTATGAATAGCTTTCTGAGTTGTCAAGAACCAGCCTTACGCTTACAAAATCCAATCATGTTAGTGAAGTCGTGGATTTTATCTACCGATTTTTGTTTAGAATGCAGTTGTTGATATTAACATTTTAGTGATTTGGAGCGTATTTGAATGGTTTGAGTGAGTGTTTGGAATGAATGATTTGAACGCTGAGTGAGCGATTTGAATGGTTTTGATTGAGATGAATGTCAATTTCTCGATGTTTCTAACTGTACAGTATACATATGATAATTATTAATTTTAGATTAGCTGTTTTCAGAGATAATCCGAGGTATAGCTATAGCCTTGGTTTCGTCGTTGCCATATTCAATGTCGTGCCAAAACTTAGACACTTTGAAATGATTGTAATAATAATGCAATCATTCAATTGAAATTTTGCACACACGTTCACTATCAGATTTGTAGCATACATTATCAAGGGGAGAACTCCAGATGCATATTGTTAGAATTATGCCTCTTTTTCGACTGAGATTTTTCATCCACCATTTAGACTGATATCAGTCCATTAAATAGGGCATAATATCACAAACCTTTATTTTAAACTGTCCTGCAAGTTCCTGTCAAATGAGAGTCTTTTTTTCTGAAGAGAAGTTAACTCATTTTCTTTTAATTTTTGCAAGGTTTAGCTTACTTACCTTGTTAGCAAAATTCTTATAAAAACAGGACCCGAATCCCATGCTATCTACCATCGAGCACCCAACAGCCGAGGGCGCTGCTCTTGTCTAAAGAGATTCTAGCTTTATGCGAACATTTGCGTTGGAAGTAAACGCTTTTGGTATGTACTTACTACAACAGAAGCCATATACAATGCCATAATAAATAATAACGTTACAGGTACACAAAGGATACTCGTTTGTTTCAGTGTAAGATCGATTTATATTTCATTGAGAGAACAACAAAAGCTATATTTTCACGAGTGGCAGAGCCACGAGTGAACATATAGTTTTTGTTGTTCACGAAATGAAAAATTAATCGATCTTCCTTGAAAAACAAACGATTATTCTATTTCTTTAATCCAAAAATGAGACAAAATGAGATATTTCTATTTCGCGCTTCGTAAAGCGCGTCATTTGCACGTGATTGCTATGCAACGTTCATTGTGACGTCACTTATTTCGCCCCGCATATATGACGTCAGATAGGGTGAAATGCACAAAAGCAGGGTATAAAATTTTGATAATTTCACTGCTTTTGCGATGAGATTATCACATGATAATCTACCGTTATTTCTCGATAAACCACCGAAAAGCATTAAAGAAAACCAAATACTTTCTTTTTTCAAAAATTGTTGAAATATATCATTTATTCATATAACAAATACATCGATGATGCGTCTTTTAAAACAATCGAAGTGCACACATTCTAGTTAGTAATCATGGGTCATTTTTGTCTAAACAGGTTAAGACAAAAATGACTTTAGATCACTCACTAAATTGTGCGTCTAGCATTTTTGATATGTTTTTCTTTTGCAAGTCAGTTATCACATCACACGAAGAGTCTGCATTGAACATCGCAGTATAAATGTCTGGTTTTCTTACATAAAAAATAAAGAAGGTTACGAAACACCATTAAGAAAGAGAAACAAATCAATTTATTTAATTTGTGTTTTTGACCTGTTAAGCGGAAAAGGGGGGCATCTGATAGAAGTTATTGATAAAAGATGAGTTACAACACGAGGAATCATGATTGAGGCGCTCGCGGGCGCTTCGTTCTATGGAACGCAAGTGCCAATCAGGATAAAATCTCTTCGATTTAAATGCATTGTTAATGTTTGCTTATTTGTTTGAATTCGACTTAACGCCGCATTTTAACGTTTTTCTGTCATCTTCAAGCGACTAAAGCGCCTAACAATGAATCCCTGTTACAGTTAACAACATCTTGAAATTGACATTCATCCCCATCAAAATCATTCCAAATCACTCGCTCAGCGCTCTATTCATTCATTCAAAACACTCACTCAAACCATTCAAAAACGCTCAAAAACTCACTGAAAAAGTTAGAGTCAATAACTTCATAAAAAATAAAGCTAGGAAAAAAATCGCGATTTCACTTATATAATTCAAATTGTAAATGTTTGCCAGCTTCTTGAAAATTAAGGAATCTATTTATATAAATATTTTATCAAAGGGAGGTAATAAATATCGCTAACTTTGTTCAGCCCGAACAAAATTTGCGATATTGGATTACCTCCCTTTTATTTCACTCAAAACCCGCTCAACATACTCCTTCAATTTCATTCCATAATCTTTCCAAACTCATTCATCTTGTCAATTTCACGATGTTATTAACTGTTTTCTTGTTCCAGTTTGCCACCATACCCTTTATTAGCTTCCAGCTGCTACCTGGCATCTTTGATTTTATACGACCAATAGAAAACGGGTCACATACATGTAATGTTTTTCAAAGTGAAATGAGCAATGTGCATGATTCAGTAATTATTTCGGGTTGCATTTGAATGAGTGTTTTTGCGAGTTTTGAAGTTTTTAAACATAAACAGTTAAGAAAATAGTGAAATTGACATTCAACTCAATTAAACCATTCTAAACTGCTCTCTCAGCGCTCCATTCATTCATTCCAAACACTTACTCATACCATTCAAAAACGCTCCACAACCACTTAGAAATATAAGATCTACAACAACAACATTTAAAATTAGAATTTGCTGGAAAAAAAATCAACGGTTTCACTGTCATTATTGAAAGTATTAACGTCTGATTGGTTCTTGAAGAAATCGAAAGTTATTCATAGAACTTATATACATATTTTATCAAGAGAAGGCAATAAATATCGCCAACTTTGTTAATCATGAATTAAATTATCTATATTGGATCACCTCCCTTTAATTTTACTCAAAACCTACACATCGCATTCATTAAATTTTATTCGAAAGGGGTCCTAAATCAATCACCGTGTCAGTTTAACGATGTTGTTAACTGCATTTACTTTTTTATAGACAGATTTTTTTGCCTTCTTTAACCTATTAAATGTTTTGGAATTATTTCGGATTGAATTTGAATGAGTGTTTTAAAGAGTTTTGAGGGATTAAATACAAACAGTTAAGAAAATAGTGAAATTGACATTCATCTCAATCAAACCATTCTAAATTGCTCCCTCAGCGATCCGAAGCCAGATTATTAAATTACCATTAAATCTGAACTTTTGACTGAATTCGGAGCGTTTTGAAAGTTTTGAGAGAGTGGAACATGTATGAATGAAGGGCTGATAAAAGGCAATACAACTATATTGAGTCTGATGAAAGCAAATTTTAAATAAATAAATTGAGAACGTAAGTATGCATACAAATAAGGCTCAGAAGAAATTTGTCTCATTGTGGAAAAAAGATTACTAATAATTATTTTGTACATAAAATAAAACCATAAGGAATGAATAGAGTATGATAATAAATCATGAAGGTATGAAATTTAAAAATAATAATAATAATAATAAACATATAACACTTATGTATGAATCCACTTGGCGTATTTATACAGTGTCATTAGGTTTTTAATTTATGCACAATTATATAAAGTATTCTCTTAATTTCTTAGACAATTAAAGATGAAACGCTTATAGAAAGTAGTTGCAGAACCACAGACGGGAGTGTTTCCAAATTTAAATACATTGTATTTCACTTTTCGTAACTTAATCGCTATGTTGTTTATACTCATTTGAAATGTTGCATCGAGACGGTTCAAATGAGTACCCACAACAAAGAGTTTCACTTGGAAATTAAGATTTTAGACTTACCCCGTCTTTTCTGGACCGCAGAATTGGTCTGGAATCGCTCTGAGACGAATGATTCTTGTGAAGAACATTGACATCTGAAAGGAAAATGTCTACGGAAATGCAGTTTTTAAAACGCAATTTCGTCACGTTGCAATTCGAATGACTCGAAATGATGCATCATGGATTATTAAGCATTGTTCAAGTTCCTTGTCTTCCAATATATTATCAAAGCTTTGTTAAAAGCATAGTCTTTGCCCGACTTTCTGATACTAAATGGTCTGAACGACTACAATAACGACACAATCCTAGTGCGAGGTCAGTATCAGTTTAAACTTGTTATTTTCGATCCCCGACGGCGGCACTCATTCTTTCCGACTTTTGTCTCTCATCAATGGGTTGATAATCGTAGACCTGTATAAGATAGCAGCTGGAGGCTAGGAAAGAATGTGATGGTTGTACTGGTGAGAGAAATACCAGGGATCCATTGTTAGGTGCTCCAGCCGCCGCGATATAACTGAAATAATGTTGAAAGCGGCGTTAAACTCCATTCAATCAATCAATCATTAAACTTTTTTATCTTAAAAGTTGATTGAATAGTGAAATTTACAATGTGTGTGATTTCAAAATGAATTTAAAATGAAATCGGATGAGTCGGTTGGGCAAATTTAATAAAATTAAATGGGAGTAGAAATGATTTTCGCTGTATTCGTTAAAAGAAAGAGTTCTTCTCATCTCCACGATTTGTTACGACGCTTCCTTACTCATGGCATCAAATATGGTCATGGAAAAAGTTTGGTTTGATCGATGTGAAGTTTTATTTGACTTTTAAACGATTTCTTAGCATTTGGAACGATTTGGGAGCGTGGTAGGAGCGCTATGAAAGGGCCACTGAGCAATTGATGTTGATCTGACGTAGGGTCAAGTTTGCGTTTATAATAATATCTTAGATTTAAATGTAATATACCACTGGATTTCGTCAATTATTTATCTCGGAAATCATTGGATAAGTCATCCCCCCATAAGGTATATAAAACGCACACGAAAATGGTTCCAAGCACTACATGCATGTGCACGTGCAAATTTGTTAATAATTCTGAATTTTCCATTTATTAAAACACACATAACACGAGGCTCATTGCATCTGAACTACTTTTTTTTCAAACAAATAGGCTCAGACTACTGATATAATACATTTAAGCCCAATCACAGGTTAGGATATCTGCATATTGGGTTCAAACTTACAAAAAGAGAGTTAAGTTAAATAATTATGCAATTTTGATTAAAAATCCAAGCGCAAAAGAAAATATAAGGCTTTAGAATATCTGCTGATTGAACTCCCTCCCACTGGATCCGCTACTGAAGTATCTGAATCACAGATTATCAAACGAATTCTTAAGGTTCATGTAAAGTGTTTAAGACCCAATTTTAAGGGCGCTTCATTAGGCAAGAAAAAGCAGTATGTCCAGGTATATTGTATATCAAAATGAAGCTATTTTTGAGCACAAGCAGTTGAGCAGTTGCTTTTTTCTTGGCAAATGAAGTGTTTTACAATTTGGCCCCAAACACTTTACATGAACCGTAACCAACATGAACTAGGAAAACAGAAACTCTATAGACAATACAATCGTGAACAATATCATCAACGAGGGAACGCCCTAAAAAGGTTCCAAATCAATAGCTATCCTAATTCAACTGCTTCTGTCATCTGTGACATTTGGGCGCTTTAGGCTTGAAATCCGATGACACTGTATCCCGAGCCACTCGATCCAGCCCGAGACTTAGTTGATTTGAAATGCTCATCTCAGGGGATTGAGTGATCACAGATTGCCCAATTCTTTGAAAATGTCCTTTTCGGTACCCAGTCGATTTTCAAAAAATCCCGGTGTTTCAATGTTTGCATCAATGACGAAAGAAATATTTGAAATGCTCACTAAAATTTCACACTTTTAAAACAAATTTCCTATTTTTAAAAGAGTTTTATTTTCCAGTTCTCAGATGGTCAATTTTAGCTAGACGGTTTCACATATAAAATGGGATATCACATACAATAAAAATAACGACAGCAGACTTTCGGACTTCCAGTGAGTTTTGTAATCAATTTTAATGTTGACAAAATTGATCTCCAGAAGCTTTATGCATATTTCTCAATTTAGTACTTAGACAGTTTGTCATTTGTTTTTATCATTAAAACGTCACGAGAATCATATGTTTCATATTCCCCACTGCGATTGGGTGGGTTTTACGACTGTATCTGGTGAAAATATATTTCTAGTTTTGTCTCAAAAGAACCATAAATTCTAATAGGGTGAAATTTTTGTTCATTCTTTAATCAAAATAATTTTGTGTACGAAGGTATTTGAAGTAATATGTCTATTTTCGCGTTTTTTTCCTATTATAAAAAAGAGAGAATGATCGCTTACTTCAATCCACTGGATGTGATCCCCTTATTAGAGAATTTCGTAAGACAAATTTGGAAAAAAAAGGAAAAAAAAGCGTGAGGGACGTCGGACACTCTTTAAAGTTTAATTATCGCAAAAGAGAATCCTACAGGCTACGTGACCAGGTGACATGATAAATCTGTCACACGATCAAGTGTCCTAATATCAACACGTTTAAAAAATTCTCTTTTATCAGGCAATATTTATAGCTAGTGACAGGATAGATATGTTTATCTTACTACCTAAAAGAAAAAAAATGGAAATCTCATTTTCTGGCATTTTTCCGCCAATATTCTTTAAAAAAAAAAACAACAGAAAATTACGTGAAATTTACAAGGCAAATAATTTTGAAATTACTATGGAATGGAGTGAAATGAGGTGAATAAGCGACTTTTGAATGAAAATAAAGGAATATAATAGTAATGCTAATTTCGATCAAATTGTACCAAAACATCGATTTATTCCCGTTTGAAAGAATCCAAGTACTTGTCTATAAACACATTTGCGTTTATTCGCCGACGCTTTCAAATTAATACCGACTGATATAAACAAGGAATGATTTGATCGATTGAATGAAGCTCTTGAAAGTTTCTTGGGCGTCCGTTAAATGATATTCGGACGTATTTGACTGATTTGATGTGGTGCTATTCAAGAATGGCGTGACTTAAATGCTAAGCGCTGTCGATTGATTTAGCAAGGTTTTGATCGTGGTGAGTGTCAATTTGGTAATTTTATTAACTTAAAATTTCATTTTCATTTCGCCGATAGTGCATTTCATTCACGCCTTTAGGTTCCAAGATCAACAAAAAGTTCCCTCGGGAGATTTACATCGTCCTATAAATTAAAGAAGGTGAATTTTTATAATGTTATAGCTTCCCTTTTGAACAGCAAACCACTCTCATGTGCATTTCGAGGGGTTAGCGCAAGACTATTGTAAGTGCCTACATATTCGTAGGCACTGATAAAAGTGTTACAGTTACACTGACCCCCCGATTTTATCCTCGGTCGATGCTACTGTGATATACAGTATAAAAAGGTCAGTAAATGTAATTGTTGTTAGCACTGTCGCTGTTGTTCTAGGGCCAACTTGTCATCTAAATAATTGTTTGCGTCAGTGTATCATCGGTTCACATTTCGTCGTTTGCTCACATTGTAAAATACATATTATCTTCACAAACTGACATATTCATCGCACCAGCAACATGCGTTACAGAAATAGTGACCTTAGCCCAAATCTCAATGTAAAAGCAATATCCCCTGCAAAAAGTCAATAATATAGCATTTTTACGATTCATATATGTAATTGGGCCTTCAAAATATTCTTTTAGGAAATGAAAGATTTTATTAATAGCTGAATGATGTCAGTTGAATCTCTTGGTTCAATTAAATTGTGATATACTTCTTCCACTTCCTAAGATCCGTTATATAATTTCCACATGCCCGCTATAAAAATAATTTTCTGTATCTAGTACAATTACCCAATAGGGAGAAATATAATGAATACAAAATAAAACAAAAATATATTTCAAGATATTGTCTTTTATCATTTTTGATTACAATTTCATACATCTTGGGGTCAATGAATAATTTTATTCCCGAGACAGGGATTCTATAAATCCTTTAGCCTGCAGTTATACCAAATCAATTTGGTCGATAAAAGTTGTTCATGATTCTAATTGCTTGAACTTGCTAATCGGTCATTATCTGGAAGACAATCTAATAAAAGACGAAGAACAAAATAATCTTTAGAATGAAATAATTGAAGAGACTATGAAATTAATGTATGTGTCTATTCCTGATGATGAACAAAAATGAAAGCCATTTTCCCAAGTACGCTCACACGAAACAAATGTTTAACCGCTTTCATACGTTTAGTTATGAAAGTAAATGGATGCGTTACATTTGCTCATCTTTATACCTAATAACAAAATTTTCCTGCATCTACAGAGGATTCTTATATGCCATGCTAACAATAAAAGTTTTACACTTTAAAAATCACGCTTCTCCCTTCTATCGTACAAATGCATTGTTTATAAGTTGTCCGAAGCAATCTTGAAAAATGCATAATTGCGAAGGAAAGGGGAATTGCTTGATTCAAGTAATCTCCATTTTCAGTGATTTCTAGAATAGTGTGGTATCCAGCCCCAAGATACACGTGCCGCAAAATATCAAACATTTAGTAAAATGTAAGATAGCTAAGGAGAAACGTGTAACTTTTAAGTCCGTAAACGATAAATCGAAAACGGTCTATTTAAAAATCACTAAAACTTGAATCTATATAATCGAATTGTATGAAGCTGTTGACCGGTTTGAACGATTTCGAAACGTTTAAAGCAAATTCTGAGCGGTTCTGGCGATTAGAATGAGTTGTTGGAATGTTATGAATAATGTTCCTTGATATTTGTTTAAAAACAATGAATATGCATTTAAAATTTGTATCAGGTTTAATGGAGCCAATTAACAAATGACCGGTGTACTTAACAAGAAACTGGTGATGGGTTCATAAACAAGTACAAAAATAGTGCTATAAATCATACAAAACAGACTTTCACACTTTGAAAAAGTTTCACAATTATACATTTAGTTGCACTTTTTGTTCCTTGCTTGAAATTTCTCATGAATGGAAAAACAACATGCTAAACGCGGTTCAAAAACTAAACAAATGCGCCCCTAATCGGTTGTGCTCCTACTACGATGACCAGAATTGTCAGTTCAAACACCAAATTTACGCATAATCCGAACAACGAAGTTCATTTGATGATTAGAGAATGAATTTTGATCACATAAACCCTTATAACAACAGCTTCAAAATGATGTTGCTTTTTAAAGCAGATCATTACTTGACCTTAAATCTCACGGTTTTGATTTTTTTCTCTGACAGGTTCATTTATACTTAAATTATAACTAAGTAGGAACATTTTACATTCAAATAGTCTGAAGTGCTATAGTATCGCGTACAGTTAACATCGTGAAATTGGCAAGATGAATGATTTGGGAATGGTTTGGGAATGAAATTGAATGAGTGTAAGGAGCAAATTTTGAGTGAAAGTAAAGGGAGGTTATCCAACATCGCTAAGTGTGTTCAAAATAAACAAAATTAGCGATGTTTATTACCTCCAATTAAAAAAATACGTACTTCACTGTTGTGTCTTCGTAACCAATCAGATACTTATAAATCCACATCCCCCAATAAAATCGTAGAATAATTTGATTGATTGGAATAGAATGTTCATTGTCTTGAACGATTGTGAAACGTTTTCAAATGATTTAGAAGCGCTTTTGAACGATTTGAGTAGTTGTTTGAAATAAATGAAAGAAGCGCTGAGTGATCGATATAGAATTATTTTGATCGGAGTGTGTGTAAATTTCACGATGTAATTAACTGTACTCGCCTCGAGAATCCATTTGTTTCGCAACGAGATCGCGGTGCAATCGCCGTAGCATCTCCGTCAGCGCAGAGAAAGCGCGTTAAGAGCGCGGTGAATCGTAGTAGGAACGTTTTTCATTGCCGTAGAATCGCATTAGATTCGACAAATGAGCGTGGTAGGAGCGCAGGGACATCGCAGTGAAAAGACGAAGTATCTCTTCCCCAAGAAAAACATGACTTTTTTCTGGTGTTCCGACTACGATCTGAAAAGTTCTTGATCTCTATGGAATCGCGGTGTAGTCGCCATCTAGAGGATTTCAAGGTCACAGATCTGATCACTCAAAGAAATGTCGGTCATCCGATAGATTAAAACGCAAGAGAGACTTTGACAATATAAGGCTTCCCTTAGGAATAACAAGCAAAAATGATCCTTACTTAATAATGATGGTTTCTTCTAGTTTTGCGATACTAGGATATACGACCATTAAACGGTGCGAAAAGGTCAGCAAAAATATATTGAATGCATTCGGTATTGTTCTAGCGTCTGTTCACCTGTCGTCCATATTGATGATAGTTCTTTGTGTCAGTGTAAGATGAATAGTTTTTTTTCATTTGGTGAAACAAAACAACTATAAAGCTTAATACGTAGTTCGAAAAAATAAGGATTTTTTTAACCACCAAAAGACATTTCTGGAATAGCGATCTCATCCTTAATACCCATTCTTAATTCAAAATATCTTTAAAAGTAATCATTAAATTAGGTTTTCATAATACACAAAATAGACTAAAAATCATTTTCTGTCCTAAGTCCCAGATTTCTTATTATTAAATGAATGATTTTAGTTGCAGTCCCTATTTTCAAAGAAAAAAATCAAACAAAATAAGGATACACGTCTTCTTTTTCTTATACGCGTAATAAAATGTCGAAATATATCATATAAACTGTTAATTCATTATGCATCTAAAGAAACAACCAGACTATTGAGGAATACATAGAGAATAATTTACTGGTTATGACTGATATGAAACATATTTGACGAGTATGCGTTATAAGGCGTTAAAGGAGTTTTTTAAATTCCAATAATATATTCGAGTGAAATATTTTTCATATCAGACATAACCAGTTGATTATCATATTTTTTACATTCTCTACAACCCTTTTTTATTCCTAAAATTATATATTTTGTCAATTTCTATCGTCCTCGACCCTTACAAATTTCTCGTATTGATACCAAAAAATGTTATTTTCATTAATTTCTAGACGCCATCTTGGCAAACGCTTTGAAAACTCGAAGGAAATGTAGGAAATATAGATGCTTTGAAGCGAAAAAAAAAAACCCCAACATTCCTCTGACCTTAAACAAGATTAAGAAGAGGAAAAAAAATAATTTGGGCGTAACTTTCACTGCATATAGATTTAGGAACGACGACTTCGTCGGCGATGTAAACATTGAAACACCGGGATTCTTTGGAAATCGACTGCGTACCGAGATGGGCATTTTGGAAGAATTGTGCGGTTGTGATCACTCAATCCCTGAGATTAGCATTTAAAGTCGTCTTATGCTCAATGTCACATAAGACAGAACCAGTCGGATTAGAACCTATCGTTTTAGAACCTTATCAGGCTGCTCTATCGTTCATTTTATTATTCATGACTGTTTTGTTTAATTCCTGTTTTCCCAGTTCAAGTTTGTTTACAATTTTTTGATTAGCTGTGATTTATAAGCTTCAGTGGCAGATTCAGAGGGAGGGTATCAATCAACAACCGTTCTGTAGCCTTATAATTTCTTTTTTGCTTGGATATTTAATCCAGATTGCATATTTAATTAATTATATTCAAAAAAATCTCAATTTGTAAATTCGAACCCGCTATACAGATATCTTGAACCTATGATTGGGCTTCAATGTATTATCTCCAGTGAAACTGAAAAGTGTTATCATCACTAGTGACGATATCAAAATTTATTACACTGTGAAATCCCAGGATTTCATTTCCAGGAATGTAATAAAAGACATTCTTTAATGCTTTTCGGTGGTTTATCGAGAAATAACGTTAGATTATCACTTGATAATCTCACCGCAAAAGCAGTGAAATAATCAAAACCTTATACCCTGTTTTTGTGTATTTCATCCTTTCTGACGTCATCTATGCGGGGCGAAATAAGTGACGTCACAATAAACGTTGCATAGCTATCATGTGCAAAATGACGCGCTTTACGAAAATATGTCCTACAAATTTCACATTTTCTCTCGTTTTTACAATAAAGAAATAGAATAATCGTTTGTTTTTCGAGTAAGATCGATTAATATTTCATTTCGTAAACAACAAAAGCTATATTTTCACTCGTGGCTCTGCCACTCGTGAAAATATCGCTTTTGTTGTTCACTCAATGAAATATAAATCGATCTTACACTGAAACAAACGATTATCCGCTATAATTTCTATATTTTACCGATCTATCAAAAAAGTGGCAGTCTCGGCATTCTGTAAAATAAAAATCTAAAAAAGAGATTGCTTCGCCTTCCTCAATCGATACCTAGACTACCGTTTTATCAAAACATAGAACACAAAATTCTAAAATTAAAACATTCAAGAAAAGATTTTGAAATTAAAGTTTGCGTCAGTTAGGATTCGTAAAAACTACGAATTATTAGCGATGATAGCAATTTTCCTTTGCATTTCCACCTGAGACAAATTTTTTTGTACTTTCATACGTCATCAGTTTTGATAGTTCATCGAGCTATTATTTTATATGTCCGATTCAGACAGATTTGCCATATAAGGGTGTGTATAAATATTCGAAATAGTCCAGACTTTGCCCGTTCGCCCATATAACAGATTAATCTTCTGAACTTAATAAATACATCAACAGTCTTTAAAGAGTATTTTTAAAAGAATGTAATGATAGTGAGAAATAGAAAGGCGAACTATATAATATACACCCTTGGTGACTAAGGGTTGATACCTAGCAGGTGATTTGATTTATTGGTCCTCTAAAACCTTTCTTTTCTTTTTATCAGGTATTTACATGTAGGTTGGCAACTTGGGTTGCTAGCTTTACGTGGAAACAAAGGAGAGAATGACACTTCGATGAGTTATCGAGAATAATCAAGATCTTCTTGTCTCCTTAGTTTTTACTAAAACAAACAAATAAAAAAACTACCCGAAGGGAGTTCAATTCATACAATCATTTTAAAGATGCTATGAAAAGCTCACCGTTACATGTACTTACCAACCTAATTGTACAGCTTCATATAACATTCGCTCATAGCATTGGAAAAAAATATTTCCCTGTTAAAACATGTATTTAAAAAAACCAAACCGCGTTAAGTTTTAAAAAAATGATATCTAGAATTCACATACGACATTGTGCTATGCAGACATTGTTCGAGCAATTGCGTGTTAAACTTATCAACAGGTACATTAAAATTTTCAAATCAAACTGATTTTCTAAACGTCTTCAATCATGTTTAATCTATTGTGACAGTCATTTAAACTGTGCTGACGAAGGGAAAGAAGAGATGCAGCAATGGCGTTGCTTCAATGGTCTGTCTGAGTAAATTTTCGTTTGTACATTAACTTTTTTTCTTTTTCTTTTTTTACGCGACAAAGTGTAAACATGTTGTCTAATTTGCTTAAACGATCGCATGGTAGTTGCTGGGTCATTAAAGTCAACCTTTTCGCGGAAACACTGGAAAAGGAGCCGTAAACGTTTTCACTTAACGCAAGTCCACATTTCCATCGTAATGGATTGTTACCTTCACTGAATAAGTTGTCAGAAGGACCATAGTTTTCTTAAATGTAAAAACTCCATTGGAAACACAGAACGGGGGAACTTATGGAAATTCAGGAAATGCAATATTATTAACCCGATAATCTCTACGAATATAATCCGATTCTCTTGATTTTTAAAGATTATTAATTAATGGTCGTTTCGATCACCGCTTCCGAAAACCGTGATTATCGGATGCAAGGCTCGGTAAAATGGGTATTTTTCATTTCATTCCTATAACTCTAGTAGTGCACACATATTATAGGATTCTCAGACTTCAACTTTCACAGAATTAATGTAGGGTCAGAACGATTCTCGCTATTTAATAAGAAGATGATCTGATGAAAAACCGTTAGAAAAGGGGTCGAAATAAAATTTCAATTTTAGGGGGTCATGAGAGACGTCTAATCAGGTAATTAAGTGCACCCGCCTGGCAATAAGGAAAAGGAATTTGATCGGTTTTCAAACTAAATGAAAAACTGGTTTGCTTGAAAGCAACAATAACTTTCGATCATCTTTGAAATTTTGCAGGATAATTTTAATGACATTTCATGCTATTTAAGAGCAATATCGTTTCCTAAATATTACACTGAATTAAGCAAAAATATTATATCCAGTAGTTTTATAATGAATAGAAATATGTTATAACATAAAAAAAACTCATTTGGCGGTGTATAGGGTAGGTGGTGGATTTTCTCTTTTCCGAAAAGTGTCTTTGCGACGTACTATCGTCACAAAAAGGGTGACAGTTATCCATCGATTACTTTACTAATAGTAAGCTTCTCAAATTGTCTTATCTTCACCCAAAAAATCTTTAAATTTTATGGGACTGTTAGGTCTTCAAGAGGAATGGTTCTAAAATAATCATCATAAGAAGGCCAAAAAGGTTGTCACGTTATCTTTTTCAAGTTATGACATGTATGCATTATATAATTTAAAGGGATCTGGACATTCTTCTCATAGGGTTGTACAATATACCATTACCTAAGCCATTGCTCTTTTACCGTAAAACAAAAGTTTGCTGGAACGCAGACATCAATTAGGTCAATTTTCTATAATTTCCCTGATATGTCAATGCCCTATTGCAGCTAATGCACATAGAGACAACTCGGTTATCTTTATATCTCTCGTTGGCTTATTCGTGGATTAATTCATTCGATGTGTCAAGAAAGTTATCTTTATTACCCATCGGACCAGAGGAATGATATACCAACTTTTGTACACATACATTTTCCAATGAATGGATGGTGTCTTCTCCTAACGGACCAAGATATTAAAATAAAATTTGTTACCCCGAGAATAAAAAATATTGTTAACAATTTTGAAAACAACAATTAGTGAAAATGTCACGATTATATTGAAATGACTTTACAATGCATAGCCTATTTTCCACCAGCTTAGCATTTGAAGCCACATATACATTGCCTTGTACGTATAAAATATTTGTGTAGTCTTCCTAGCTTTTCTAGTCATGAGTCCGTCCCATCGTCCGTCAATAAACATATTTTACTCTTTAACTATTTGAAAAAAAAAACACAACACCCAAAAAAAAAAAAAAAAAAAAAAAAAAATGCATCATACAGTTAAGAACAGCGAGGAATTAAGTTGAAAGATTTCGGAATAAATACGGAATGAAGATTGTTGAATTCGATGTGTCAGTTTTAAGTGAAGTTAAAGTCAGGTCATACAACTTCAATAATTGCTTCCCTTTAGTAATCAAAGCGCTAAAAGCGCTGAAGGCCTGGTTTACAAAGAGGCAAGGCAAGGCGTGTACTCAAATTTTTTAATCTTTTCAGAAAGGCTTTATAGGCGACGGAAATCAAGGGTTCCATTTACCTATAGGGATCATAATCCACATTCCGAACTCTCTTCAAAGAAAAAATTTCTAACGGTTTGATCCCTTTATAGCGCTGTGTTCGCAAAAAAAACCTAATTCCCAAGGTATAGATTACTACGCCCGATACAACTTTGCAGACAGACGCGTTTTTATAATTTTAATTGAATAGATTGGTTTGCTACTACTCAGTCAATTTATCCATTTGATTATTCCGTCTTACAATCGTAGTAATGCTGTTTTTCTAGGGGCACAAGTTCGTCGGCACTTTCTTTTACATTGAATTGAATTCCATAAAGAAATTGTATTTTACTGTGGGAACACAAGAAATAGGATCAATTTCTCACTTTCCCACAATATAGTCCACCCTTTACTCATACCCCATTATTTTTTCATTTCTACCCTAGAAATATATCAAGTTACACTCATGTTGATTTATTGTCTGCAACCTGTTCCAAGTTGGGTCAGTCTCAAATTGTGCCGTCTGTTTAAGGGTTTAAGGATGGGACAAGGCATTTAAATTTTTCTATTTTAGATTAATCTATTACAAGACAACAAATGTTTAGACAGGTCCAATTTATAAAGGGTTGCAGATTACATACAATGTGTGGGTAAATTAGTAAAATTTGTAGTAGAAAGGGTAGATAATATTAAAGATAAAAAGTTAGTAAGCAGCATATTCTTTTCCCTCTTAGCAAGGATATCCGTCAATATCAAATATAAAAGCTATGTATCTTTAACACAGCAGTGATTTTGCCAGTGATAAGTAAGAAAATATCTGGTATACATAATAAGGACAAGGTGAATAATCAAGGTTATATTCAAGAAATTTGACCTCGTGTGTTGTTTCGTCTATTCAGTTCCCTCGGTACTATCAGTACTTTGATTTTATTACAGCGTAGTGATATGCAAGCACTGCTTTTAACACACAAAGCACTTTGTGTCGCACAAAATTTGATGACGTTTACTAGACTTATTTTTTCGCGTGCATGAGCACAAAAAAGCTACGTAGTACACATGCTGTTCGGTTTTTGACTCGATTATCTTTTACCTTAGCGATTTCCAAGATACAGGGTTGTTTCCTATGGCCTGCTAAACCAGGCCAAAAACTATTGAAATCTTCGTATGACTTTGACGTTAGTATAAGTGGATGCAAATCATTGTGATCTATCACCATGTCAAATATATGGCTTGTTTCTTGAATAGGCTTGAAAAAATGGCATTGTTAAGTTTTCGGATAAGTTTATTATTGGATTTTTTACCTTGAAAGATGACCTTGACTTAGTCATATGACATCGTATCGTATACGTATTATTCAGATCTTTTACCATGATAATCACGATCATTTGTATCTTACATAGAGTTGGTGTAATTGTCAATATTAAGTTTTTTGTTAAGTTTTGCAGAAAGATAAGCGGACAGACGTACAACGGTCAAACAATATACCCCCGATCTTTTGATGCCGGGGCATAGAATCATGATTCATAGAAATGATCCTCAAACTCTACTTTCTAAGATTTCCTACTGATATGAAATTTGGTCTGGCAAAGACCACTGCTACCGTAAGATGTCGACAGAGGTTATATCATTGCCATATAAAGAAATGTTAAAGAAATCTCTGAAATGATTTTACTTATAGTAATGTAGAATAGTTCTTTTGGTCGGCTTCTCCAGATTTTTTCAACAAATATTTATTGTATTTCATTACTTAATCCTTCTTGGTTCTACACTTTTGAATTCATAGTCTGTATATTTAGTAAAGAAAATCATTTTTTTCGAATTGTTACTAGTCATGCGACAATGTGCATATTTAGATGCTTTGCGACAATATAGGCCTATCGCGCACTGTTAAAAAAGCCGGTTATGTAATTTTTTTTACATGGCCTTACAAGTATCTACATATATTGACACTTTTCTGATCATTATTTTTTTTTTTTTTTTGCAATTTTCTAACATTTGCAGAGAGGTAAAAATATGCTTAAACGCGCAATATATTAAAACAAATGTATACCTCCTTCTTTACTCTTTTGGTCAACTGTACACTACATGTATTACATCACCAATTGTCTAAGTTTACTGAATGTGTGAACTCAGTCAAATGAGGGTGTTTTCTCGCGTGTCTGATTTTGTCCAGAACCACCTTGCTATAATTTAATTTAGGAGTATTTATTTTTTCAAACAAGAACTTACTATCATCGACAAGCTATTTCACTTGGAAATCGACAACCACTGAGAAATAGATAATCATCTTAGTTACCCTTATGTAGTCATATAAAGTACAAACCTTTCTTAAAGAATATGGAATTTCCGATATAACTCAGATTGAATATTCATGTCCTCTAAAGAAATGTTAAATTATATAGAAATTTGATATTCCTTTGATCAGATTCTGGGACACAGTCCTACTGATTGGCACTACTGAAAGTGCAAAGAGTTCAACACAAGAGGCCAAAAATTGCGTACATCTCCTATCTAATGTTAGATTGCCACGTTCGAAAAAGCAAATGACGTAAAAATACACACCAATTCTAAAATATGGAGACTGATGATGAGTTCCCGCACCGAGACACTTATGCTGCTTCGAAAATTAACAACTTATAATAAGGTATTTTTCTATAGAGAAGGGATTATTTTAAAATGTTGTCATCCTTGATCGCCATCACTACGTAACATCTTTCGATTCGGACCAATTTTGTAGAGGTCGGACCTTTTACGCTTGCATTTTCGAAGAAAAAGAGAACTGGAAGGTTTTTTTCCTTACGGTTATGTAATAAACCTTTGCCTAATTTATGGTTCTTTTAACGAAATATAAAGGTTTTATGAAACGCAGACCTCAATTATATAATAAGTTAATTTTATCTAATTTTCTCTATAAGTCAATGCCCTGCTCCAACTAATGCACATAGAGACAATTCGGTAATCTATATATCTCACATTTTCGTACTCCTGGTATTATTCATGCTGCGAAAAGACAGATAACATTTTTTGTTTAAAAACCTTTTACTTTTGTGGTTTGCCTAAGCCACCTCCCAAAAAAAGACAGTCTAAACGTTAAAATCATTTCAGTAAGTAGTTTTTTTTTACTAACGTTTTCCAGACGATTCCAAGTTAAAGGTTTTAACTGTTTTTTATGTTTTTAGAAGTTATTATACACCCCACCTACGAAGTAGAGGGGGTATATTGGTTTCTCTATGTCTTTCTGTCTGTCTGTCTGTCTGTCTGTCCATCCGTCTATCTCTTCGTACATCTGTCCGTCCGTAAACCTTTTCGTATCCGGACTCTTACATAAGAACCAAGTGACCTAGAATCATGAAACTTTATACAAATGCTGCTTATGACCCAAGGAGTTCCCCTATTGTTTTTGCGTCGCATAGGTCAAAGGTCAATGTCACAGTTAGTCTGTGTTCAATTTTCGTTTTTGGACTCTAACTCGAGAACCCAGCGACCTAGAATTTTGGAACTTCATGCAATTACTGCTTATGACCTTAATATTTGTTACAAACACATCCTGTGCTATAGCTCTTACATTTTGACAAAGTGCTGGTGAGGGGTATAAGTCCGTTTTGCGACAGTTCTAGTTTTCAAAGACTAGAGATGTGGTTAATTTGCGTTACAATGATAATAACTCTACAAAAGACCATGCTTTCTTTTCCCACATTGTTATTCAGTGGAGCAATGTTTCAGATTTTAGACCATTTTATGTGACCTACGTGAAAGCCCATAGTACCTATGTATCGGTGCAGATTGAACGACGGCGTTGGAAATAGTATGCCCTGATTACCATACATGAAAAATTCGGTTGAATTATGTCCAGTGGTTTCACAGAAGAAGATTTAAAATAAATAAAAAAAAATCATTTGTGGCTATTTCAGGATGACACGTCAGTCTTTATCACACAAATAATCCGCCCAATTAAGATAAAATATGGGAATCTAAAAGAGTATATCCAAAGTATCATACCTGTGAAGTATGGTCGAATTCTGCCAAGAAGTTTCAGAGAAGTTTTTTTTTTTTATATATTTATTTTACCACATGGTACCATTTTGGATGACGCAACAGCCCGTTGCATCCACTTGTCGACTGAATCAAAAATAAATAAACGAATCAGAAAGAGCATTTCTCAAAGATCATTCCTGTGAAATTTGGTAGAATTCAACCAAGTAGTCTCAGAGAACTCAACGGACGCATGCACGCATGCACAGACGGGCGGACGCACGCACTCGCGACGTACAATATGACAATGACAATAGTCCCGCTGGACGATGTCCAGTGGAGCTAAAAACTTACCATAAATTTGTGAAAAGAATAAGAATTTATAGTTAGTATACAAGAGCATGGGAATGTTTAGACTCAACTTTGGTGAACGCATGTTGAAGAGAGGAAATTTGCCTCTAAAAGAAAGGACCATCGTGTACATTATACATTCCAGAGACAATCGAAGTGAATTGTTCGAACTCATGTCAATCAGAGCAGTATGACCAAAGTACAGTTAAGCACATCGTAAAATTGACAAGATGAATGAGATCGGAATGTTTTGGAATGAAATTGAATGAGTGTGTGGAGCGCGTTCTAAGTAAAATTAATGGGAGGTAATCCAAAACCGCAATTTTTGTTCGGGATGAACAACATTGGCGATATTAATTACCTCCCTTTTATAAAATATATATAAAAGTTATAAAACTAGCCTCAAGAAGCTGCTAGACATTTACAATTTGAATAATGTAAGTGATTTTTTTCCTAGTTTTTTTTTTTTTTTTTTTTTTTGAAGTTTTTACCTCTTACTTTTTCAGTGAGTTTGGAACGTTTTGGAATGGTTTGAGTGAGTGTTTGGAATGAATGAAAGGAGCGCTGAGCGAGAGGTTTGGAAAGGTTTTGATCGAGATGAATGTCAATTTCAAGATATTTTTAACTTTACACTCAGAATCCACATTTTTATTCAATCTTCTTAAAGGTTGATCAGTATGTTTTTCCGTTCATAAAGATGAATCCTATGGAAAATAGTGTAAGCAGCCAGCCCTCAATTCTATCTCAAACTCTATGTTGGCTTGTCTCTAAGTCTGATGGTCGATGCAGGATGGCTGGGTTGAATATTGGCTGGCCACTTACAACATGAAGGGGGTTAATAAAAGGGATCGTCTTAGGGGCTGTAGTTACAATAATGAAAAACTCAAAACATTTCTATAAATAAAAATGATTCAGTTTATTCTTATACACTTCCAGTGGTCCAAATGCCTAACAAATCTCCATTTCTTAACATTACCAATATCATTCGTCTTATACCTTAAAACCTATAGTCTATCTACGACATTTCAAGAAACAATGTGTGGGAGAGAGAGAGAGAGAGATGACAAGGACTAGATGTTGTGTTGAAGAGAGGTGATCAGTTGCTCGTTGAATAGACGGCTTCTTCTTAACATGTTGTGTTCTAATAAAGTTGATGCTGATCTAAGTCTTTGTTGTTTGTTGTTTCAAGTTCTAATTTGCTGGTCTATTTGTTGTCATCTTGTTGAAGTCGTCTGAGCAACTGATGCAGACCTGTGTGTGTGTATTTGTAGGATTTAGGTCCCTCCGTGCTCTAGGCATATATGGTATGGACCATGAGAGAGAAAGAAGCGGATACAAGGAGATCCGGGTTCATACGCCCCTAGCTCTTCTACGAAAAGACCCCCTTGGTTCTTTATCGTGCCCAGTGTAAAGCACCGATACACGCGAAGCTACCTCTGGGTTTCTTACCAGTTCACTTCTAGTTGGGCGGAGGATAGCAAGTATCCTTGAAAATTCATGCCGCGTTTGGGATTCGAACCACGGACCTTAGGATTGGTAGTCTTGTGTTTTACCACTAGACCACCGATCCGCCCTAACTGATGCAGACCCACTAACGCACTCTCTATTTAAAGTCGAGTGGATGCTGGCGAACGTTTCAGCCAATCAGAATCCACGATTCGGTCTCGGCTGGATTGCTGGACGAGTGAATCGGTCAAAACCCACATCACAGGCTAATTACATAAAATGTTTTCAATGAATAATCTAGAAAAGTGCCGTAACACAATCTCCAGATATTCCCATTCATGTTCGTACGCAATTTATGTGGGAGTAAACGATTAAAATACATGAAAAATCAAATCCAGCATAATGCTGGTATCGGCAGCATTACGCGCGAGAAAGTAGTTTTCGCCAGCATTGAATTTCCGACTGGAAAATAACTCGAGAACAATACAAATTATTTATAAAATTAATAATCAACCCAAATATTAGCATCGCCGCCGCGGCAGCAAGGGAAATTATGGATAATAACAAAAATCCGATATATTCTTACTCGGCGTTCTATCCGGAAGTCGACCGGGAGAAAGACAAAAACATATCCGAACTACCAAAATGCTGGCGATCGTAATAGCGACCAAATTACGATTCGACATCACTAAAAACTATGCTGCATCGTGAGCTTACGTAATAATCTATCTTTCCATGCCCGGATAAGTTCAGAGAAGCCCGAGATCCTAATAAATCAGCTTGACAGGCGTTCAAGTGCACCTTTATCCGGATAGTACATACGTTTTGACAGTTCTGGCTATTACAATAGGAAGGTTCCATCGGAAATCATGGGAAAACGATCCTGAATGACAATACTCTTGTAAGTTCTTGTAAGTTCTCGTAGAGGAAATAATTATGGAATAACATTAAACATAGTCGGAATATTTGCCTTGTCACAAGGATAAACCCTAAGAAATTTGACATAAGAGGTCAAAGCCGCCGTCATAGCGCAATTGGTAGCGCGTCGGACTATCAATGTAGAGGTCTCGGGTTCGATCCCCGACGGCGGCACTCATTCTTTCCGACTACCACCAATGGGTCGATAATCGTTGACCTATATGGGATAGCAGCTGGAGGCTAGGAAAGGATGTAATGGAAGTACTGGTGTGAGAAATACTAGGAATCCATAGGTAGGTGCTCCAGCCGCCGCGATAAAACTGAAAAATTTTGAAAGCGGCGTAAAACACCATTCAAACAAACAAAGAAACAACCAACCAAAAGAGGTCAAATATACTAGGGTATATCACCAATTACTTTTATATTGAGAGTGTAATGGGAACATGCAGTCAACTCTATAGGCACTGTCCTCGCTGAACCATATATACTCAATAGCAATGAAAACGCACCACCCAAAAAAACTTGCAAAACCTGTCCTAAATTATAAAAATTTCAACCGACTTCTTTTTATCGTCTTTCAACCTATATAGTCCGGCAGAAAAGTGGCATATTTTACTTGAACCTAGTAGTGTGGTATAAAGTTTTTTCTTGGTTGATTCTTGTAGCCCAAGTCTTACTTATCAAGAATCTGCCTGATGACATCTTGTCATCGTTGAGCATTTTGAGAAAATCGAGATGGCAGCCAGGACCCCTGGAACAAGTACATGTACATGTTACCGCTTTACTTGTCTTGATGATAGGTTTTTATGCATTTTTGGCCGTAGTTTTGTTGTAAAGGTCATATTTTTAAGTATAATAAGGAAATAAACCCATAAAACGAAAGAAACAATAATTATTGTAGACAACATGGCAGCTAAACCGTTATATTACACGGCATTTAGAGAACAATAGATTCTATTCGACAAACCAAACTTTTGAATTGGTGTAATTCCTGATATGTCTGAGAGCTATAATCCCGTCTACTTAAAATTAGATTGATAGCCCCATTACCGCTTTTAAATTGATTTCCTAACTAGATGGCAGTCGGGAATGCAAAGTTGAGAATAATACCAATTTGATTAGCTACAAATAATAAATGACCTTTATACCTTTATTTAATATTACTATTAAGCAGCTAACTTGCTGTTTTCTGATAAAGCAAATACTAGTATTTAAATTTTTAAATATTATTTAAATTGATAATCAAATTGTGTTCATAAGTTAAGATGGCTGCCAAACAGAACAGTTGATTTTTTTGGTAAGATTGCACTGTGAATAGGAGTTTACACAGTTTTTCTCATTTTTTTTCAATTTATATCTAATATTATTCTCTTTCCATACTCCTTTCATCAAGCGGATTGTATCACTACATATGACTCATTTTTCTTAGCTTGAGATGGCAGCCAGAAATGCGGATGACAGCATCCATAACCCTATTCTTTTTTCTGATGGTTCTCTACAGATTTCCACTTGTTTTGCCAAGAGAGGCTCAGAGAGGTCCAATGAACAAATAAATATCACTCTTCGACATTCCTTAGAGGTTATAAGGTGACTCTTACTGGTCCACAGACTAAAAAGAAAAACAATCTTTGTTCTTAAAACTAGCTGTCATCTCGAAATTAGAATCTATGATTTTCTAATTGACCATGATTTATAAATATGGCGTAAGGAACTCATTAAATTAAACTGATGTTTGAGTCATAAAATGTAGATACAAATGTGGAAGGACATCTACAAAAGCGTTTCTTACACATAAATTATTTTAGTTGCCATCTTGAAATTCACCCCAAAATACCATGCAGACCAGAGATAGCGCATATTAACGTCTTGGATCTGCGTCAAATGAATAATTCCATACCCTTTTTCGCGATATCGCTTCGAGAAGTGTATGATGATCTAATGATTTTACATGTATTTGGATACAAGCTAATTTAGTATTTAAAACTGATTGCCATCTCGCATTGAGAATGTTGTGATCTTAAAGTAAGCACTTCATGATTGAAATGAATATTGAAATCCTAAATTAAGAAACATGGGCCTCTATCATTAGATAAAAGCTAATAAGAAGCGTAGACAGTGTTTTTCAGTCATTTTTTAAATTCTTTGGCGACATCTTATGACCGCTCAGAACAACAAGTAGAACCAATAATGACATCTTGATTCTTACATAGGAAGGTCAAATGATCATTTCAATCAATTGCCTTTTTGGCTGTCATTCCACATTTACAATAATTTTTAACATTTGTTCATTGCAAATTAAATATGCAGCCGTCAAAGCGCAGTCGGTAGCGCGTCGGACTTTCAATCTAAAGGTCCGGGGTTCGATCCCCGACGGCGGCACTCATTCTTTCCAACTATTTGTCTCTCACCAATGGGTTGATAATCGTAGACCAATGTGAGATAGCAGCTTGAGGCTAGGAAAGGATGTGGTGGTTGTACTGGTGAGAGAAATACCAGGAAACAATTGTTAGGTGCTCCGATATAATTGTAAAAATGTTGAAAGAGGCGTCAAACTCCATTCAATCAATCAATCATTGAAAATTTAAATTTAATGTTTGTTTGAGCTTGGCAGAAAGCTTGATGACCAAAGAAATGTAATGTAAGGGAAAGCTGCAAAATCAGTTGAGTTTTTTACTTGGGTTTACTACCTCTTTTATCAGTGTTTCAGCAAAACTGCATTGCTTAGAAAACTGGTGGACACATGTTCAAACAATATTTGCCTCGGCCGAAGATCGAACCATGGTGCCTGTGGTTGAGATTCCGACACCGTGCAATGGTCTGGGTCCAAAAAACCAACTGTGATAAACATTTGCAACTCTGTTCAGTTGTGTCATTATACTTAAAATAGCTTGCACTGCAATCGACATGATAACAAGATTTCGATAAAAAGTCTGCATCTCTAAATGGGAAGTTCTACAGCAAAGTCTTAAAAAATACAATACAAAGGCTTGATATAACCTGATACAATTTTTTTTAATATTTTTTCATTCTTGCTATCTTGAGTATTAAAAAGCAAACGACATTTTTTTTAAAATTTTGTTTCATTTAGAGAAATACATTTTTGTTCACATTTCTGATTTTTATCTTGGGTTTTACTACATACATACACGATAAAGGCTGTCATCAATCCAATTTTCTAGTAAACATGATCTCAAATTTAAATTCAACCAAGAGCAATATATGGCATGTGTATATTATTAGAATTTATTTAGAGCTATTGCCTCTTTACTTTTATAAAGAGCTCAACTTTCTAAAACTATCCTGATAACTATAATCAATTCGAGTTTTGTATAAGGCAGTCGTTTTGTCCCCTATTTTGGCAGGGCATGTTAATAGCAAAAGTGGCGAGTAGAAGGTTTATTTGTTTTTAGGTGGAAATCGACATTCATTTTTCCTGACTGACTTCAAATTTAAGAAAGAAATTAGATAAGAGGTTGTCTTTATGAGCCTACTTTCAAAATTGGTCAGATTACTTACAGACTGAATGTTTAAAATTATTTAAAGGTTGTTGTTAGTTTCAATGTGACTTTCAGAATCCCACTTGGCTACCATATTGATTACGATTCTAAATTTATATCCAAATTTGAGCATGTTTTGTTTCTCTAGTTCTTATTAGCTCAGAAAAAAAGAAATAATATGTTAAAAAATATGTAGATATCATGCTTATGATGAGCTTGTATATTGTATGAAAATCCTGGCTGCCATCTCAATTTTAAAAAAAAAATCTGAATGATTACAAGGTATCATCAGTGTAATTATTGATGAATACTTTGGCTAGAAGAATTTATCTAGGAATCAGCTAAACTGGCCTTAAAAATCTTCCAGATTGACATTTTTATTTTGAGCAAAAATTTGCATTTATGCATTCCTGGCTGCCAAATTCAATTTCCGAAAAAAAATCAAACGACTAGAATTCTTTACCCGTTTCCAAAAGAAAATGGTTTCAGCCCTTGAACAAAATGGTTGAAAACCTTTTGAGGTTGAAGTCTGTCATAATATGGCGTTTTACACTGTTTACTAATACAGAATTCAATTTTTGGCTGCCAGCTTGATTACAAGTTGGAATTTGAATTTAAACTTCACACATTAATTTATTTTTTGAGTTCTAATAAGCATCTAAGTGACCAGAACACGTGAAAAAGTAGGTTCAGAAAAATAAATATAGTAAGTTAATGCTCAGTTTAAATATTTCATGATAACCCTGGCTGCCATCTCCATTTTCTCAAAATGCTCAATGATGACAAGATGTCATCAGTCAGATTCTTGATGTGCAATGTCTTAGCTACATGTACCAGAATCAATCAAGAAAAAAACTTTATACCACACTACTAGGTCCAGCTTAATTTCTGCCGGACTAATAAAGGAATATGTTGACATTACATGTCTTAACATCAATCATAATACGTCGCTGTTTGATTGGTGGTCATTAAAAAGGCCCCTTTGGCTTGCTTATTTAATTGATTTTTTTAAACAAGTTTTAAATTGCATAATCAAAAGTACTGTTTCTTAGAGGATGACAATACAGTATCAAAATTGACACTTGTTCTAAGAAAAAAGCAGTTTAATGATCTCAACTTACATATGGTATGGGACTAACTTAGAACTGTATGTAATTTTTCATTAAAATCATAGTAACTTAAAAAACCTTTTGGTACTTGTGTTCTCGGGTGATTTGAACTCAAATAACATGTTAAGGTCCATCTGCGACGCCGAGGGTACGGTTAAGCCATAGAAATTAATGAGCGTTAGCCAATGCACGAATCGGCTGTCTAGACTATGGCAACCGTTCGACAAAGTGATAGCTTGCATTTTCTACTGAGCGAGAGGTTTTGTTACCAAAAATCAAACGACAGAAAGGGTTTGAAAATCTACTTTGCAGATATAAGACGAACGATTTTTAACTTTTTAAGTTGGAATGCGGAGCAATTCCAACTTAGATTTAACAAAACCGCAAAATGAACACAAGACAATTCCATTTCGGGTTTTCTGATAACACATATCACGTGAACAGGATGTGAATACACTTCGGCCTATTTTGTATATCTCAACTTGACATAGATATGCAGTTTATTTCATCAAGAAGTAATAATGTTTAACAATTACACAACTATCACTTCATGTAAATTATTAACACGCTAATTTATGTTTTAAACGATATTTATTGAAACTTGCGTACGAATTTGTTAGTATCGCATATTTGCATTACTATATTAGGAAATCATGTGATAAGTCAAGTCCAATAAAGTCAGCTTTTGGCGATAGCACTGGCCAATCACCTTAGCCAAAAAACGGAACGCCATTTCCAAATCGCGCGATGATTTCTCTGATGGTGGACGCAGCAAGGATCGATGAAGATGTAGATCCACAAGTTTAAGTGAACAATCAAATGTCAATTTTGTCTCAACCTGTATAGACAATTCTTACCTTTGATCACTCACCCTAAATTGCGGTCTATAGGCAAATATTCATCTTCTCTTTCTGCTTTTGTCCATTTCCTTTTAAAAATTGCTTAGACATAAATTCACTTGTGCAAAAATACGCATGTGCGCAGTCCTTCAAATATCATTGAAGATTATGACAGGTTAACTACAGCCGTGGTTTTTATCAAATATCTGAACGAGTTTACAAACCCCACGTTTTTTGTCTTCGGGGACCTCTTTTAAGAATGGTCCTACGACCGAAATTTGATAGTATCACAATCGTACGATTAAAATTGGCTTTCAAGAAACATTTTTGGCTCTCAAGAAACATGTCGTATTGTTTAATTTACTCATCAATTTGCGACACCTAAAGGCTAGTCGTGAATTTTGCGATTTTGACTGTGCAAGCCTACGTACGCATGTACGCCCACTTTTCTTGTAAAGCACAGCTCCTCCAAAGTTTCTGGTTGTATTTGGATGAAAATTTAACAAAATGTTCCTAGTCACCTGACCTTGCTCATAAATTCACGGTTTGGCGAATTTCAGCCGCGTCTTGGAAAAAGGGGCCTTCATGCAAAAAAATCTTGTGAACGCAACTCCTCCCTCATTTATGGACCGATTTGGATGAAAGTTTCACAGAATGTTCATAGTCACCTGACCTAGGGCATATTGTCACGGTTTGGTGAATATTAGCCGCGTCATGGAAATGGGGCCTTCATTTGAAAAATCTTGTGAACACAACTCCTCCTCCATTTATGGACCGATTTTTATGAAACTTTCACAAAACGTTCCTAGTCACCTGACCTAGCGCATATTTTAACGCAGTTTGGTGAATTTTAGCCGTGCCATGGAAAAAGGGGGCCTTCTTGAAAAAAAATTTGTGAACACAACTCCTCCTACATTTATGGAATGATTTGGACGAAGCTTTCACAAAATGTCCCTAGTGACCTGATCTTGCCTACATAGTCTCGGTTTGGTGAATTACAATTTCGTCATGGAAAATGGACGTTCTTGTAAAATGCTTGTGAACGCAACTCCTCCTTTATTTATGGACTAATTCTAAAGATTTTTTTACGAAATGTACATTTTTACTTGAATTTTTGCATATTGTTGCAGTTAAGTGAATTTCAGTCGCGTCATAAAAAAAGGGGCCTTCATGTCAAAAAACTTTTGAATACAACTCCTCCTTCATGGAAAAAATGTCTGTATTGTTAATTTTCTTATAATAAAAATTGTTCAATTGTACAAGATGAAAGTTAACAGCTCTTTTATCCCCCGCCGTTTCGGCGAGGGGATGTAGTAATGGTCTCCGTCCGTCATTCTGTCGTTCCATCGTTCCGACGTTCCGTCACTAAACTTGTCTGGAGCATATCTCCTAAAGTATAATGGCTATCGTACGATTTTTCTTCTCAATTGAAAGAGACCCTAGGTCCCACTGGAATACCTACAATACTCATGAACAATTATGCTCTTTTCTCCTCGATTTGCGAATGGTAATCATATCATCTGTGTGTACATTAATTTAAAGTAAGCACGAATATATTTTCTTGGTTTTTCTAATACAGAATTATTTTGTCTCATTTCTTCTTTTTTATTATTTTTCTTTTATCAGATGCAGGCCTGTATAGCGATTCAGGGAATTAAGCGTCTCTCGTTGTTGAAATACATTGATTAATATACTCCCGTCAAAAGACGAGACCTAATATGTGATCACCTCGGCGGTGGGCGGGAGGCGTCAGCTTCGTTAGCTGCTTGATGTCACCGTCTCTTGAACGCATTCCAACTTATCAGTACTTTCAGTACTTTGATTTCTTAAGTCATAGGTTCAAAAACCCTAGACCGTTTCCAAGCTTACTCTAACATCATTGTAAAGTAAATGGTCCATTATAAATTTATCTAGATAGGTAATATTTATGTCTGATATTTTGGTACATTAAATAATTATACGAGAAAAAGTTCAGGTGGTGCGTTTTCATTGTTCGTGAGTATATATTGTATATGGTCAGTATAGTTAATAACATTGAGAAATCGACACTCATCTCGATCAAAACCATTCTTTATCACTGACTCTGCGATCCGTTCATTCATTCCAACTGAGACTTTTCAAAAACGCTCCAGAATCACTAAAAATGATAAGAACAACATTTACATTCAAGATGAAAATTGCTAGAAAAGCAATCCACGATTCTTCTGACTTTTTGTAAGCGGTGTATGCGTTCGTGAAGACATATGAAGCTATTCATCATCCTGTATGCATATTTTATTGAAAAGAGGTTAAAAATATCGCTTATTTTGCTCATTTCAAACAAATTTAGCGAACTTGAATACCCCATTGCAATCAAAACTCGATCCAAACACAAATTCAAGTTCATTAAAAAGATAAGATTCCAACAAATGATTAATCTTGTCAACTTGGCGATTTTCTTAACTATATATAAAATATTCCCATTTCATGTCACGTAGACGCTAGTGTCAAGGTGATCTCTCACAGGGATAGACATTTCTACAAATAAGAGTGGTTAATATCCTTGCATTTGAAATATTTCCTTAGCAATGAATCCTTAGGGATAGTGTGTACATTTTCACAAAGCTACACCGATTTAGTGCTACAGATAACAGCATCGTGAAATGGACAAGATGAATGAGTTGGGAATGAAATTGAATGAGTGTGTGAAGCGAGTTTTGAGTGAATTTAATGGGAGATAATCCTATATCGTAAATTTTGTTCAGGATGAACAAAATTTGCGATATTGATTACCTCCCTTTGATAAAAAATACTTTCAAGTTTAAATATGGCTTCCTATTTCTTCAAGAACCTATGAGACGCTAACACAGGCCTCCTAGTGAAACCTTTAAAACCTTTAAAAACCTTTTATTTCAGAGCAAACCTTCAAAACCTTAACATTTCCCCAGAAAACCTTTAAAACGCCAAAATAGCCTGTAATTCTCTCTCAAAACCTTTATATTTGCTCTGGCTGGTTGCCGTGCTAGCTGAAAGCAAGTAATGGCCTTTGTTCTGCATTTTCCCTTCTTTTATGTGTAGTTAAAAAATGCTGCTTTTGTTTCTCCCATCTTGAGTTTTTCAGAATGCAGTATATAACATAAAAAATGACTTTGGTATGACTATGGGTTCAATAAAGAAATAAGAACCTTGACAAAAATAGCCTTTATTTACTCTTTATTTTTTTCATATTTTACACTAAAAGGCCTTTATTTTCATACATTGGAGCCTTTATAAAAACCTTTATTTTTGTTTAGGCCTGCTAGGAGGCCTGGCTAACAATTTAAATTATGTTAGTGAAATCGCGATTTTTCTCCATCAAAATTCATTTTGAATGACGTTGGTTATTATTTATTTTTTAATGGGTTTGGGCGTTTTTGAATGGTTTGAAATGAATGAATGGAGCGCTGAGTGAGCAATTTAGAATGGTTTTGATTGATGTTAATGTCAACTTCAGAATGTAATTAACTGTACATTTTTCTGTCATTGAAATCGTAATTTGAAATACTTGTTTAATCGATAGCAATTCGTCTACATTCTTCTACAGGTAAGAACATCGTGAAGTTGACAAGATGAATGGTTTTGGAATTATTTTGGAATGAAATTGAATGAGTGTGTGGGGTTTGAGGCTTCACCAAACAAAGAGAAATGCTTCTCGGAACAAAGCGTATTTACAATTTACACCCAAAAAGATAAAAAGTTTCACTTTTGAAAGAGTAGAGTAACACCAGTTGGTTATTGCTTATTATGCCTACACTATTGTTCGTATTATTTAACCCTTAAAAAGAGGAAAGTAAAAAAATATTCTCTGAACGTGCGACTTTACATCTGATATGGTGGAGAGAAATTGTAGACTGATATTGTTGTTTCTTCTTATCTCTTTTTGGTGTTACTTTACACACTTTTTTACAGTTTACTAATAAAGGCATATGGACAGATAAGAGTCTGTAGTATGAAATTGTGACCCATCTGCCACACCCCCCCCCCCCAAAAAAAAAAAAAAAAGAAAGAAAAAAACCCACCGAGATGGATGAAGCGTTAAGCGTCAATACGAGCAGTCTTACTACAGTTAGGATCATCGCGAAATTGACAAGCTTAATGGTATTGGAATGGTTTCGGAATGAAATTGAATGAGTTCAATAATTAAGTTTTGAGTGGAATTAAGAGAGGTAATCCATTATCGCCATTTTTGTTCAAAATGAGGGACTTAGAATGCTTTTGGTAAGAACGAGAGTCAATTCCACGACGATACTACATTTAGCTCTAATTTAGGAAAGTCCTTTTACTTTTCGGTATAAGAATTTTCTAAATGCGGCCTCCGGTTGGCAGCTACAGTAAATTACATTGTGAAACCGACATTCATCTCATTCAAAACCATTCTCAATCGCTTATTCAGCGCCCCATTCATTCATTCCAAAACCACTCACCCAAGCAATTAAAAAATGCTCAAAAATCAAAAAAATGACAAGAGCAACAACTACATGTACATAGCTAGAGAAAAATCGCGATTTCACTGATATAATTGAAATTATTTAAGCGTCTGATTGGATCTTTCAAAGACTGGAAACTATTTATAGAAATTGCATGTATTTTCTATTAAAGGGAGGTAATTAGTATCGCTATTTTTGTTCATCCTGCACAAAATTAGCGGTATTGGATTACCTCCATATAATCTCACTAAAAACCAACTCATCCCATTCAATTAATTAATTAATTCAATTTCATTCCAAAATTATTCACCTTGTCAGTTCAACGTTGTTGCTTACTGTACTGAAAATGTTTTCCTTTTCAAATATTTTCGATCAGTCTCGCGAAAAAGGACCATCTCGAAATTGCGAAATAAAAAATTGAAAAAAAGAGATTGGTTCTAGTACAGGGTAATTAGAGGTCGCATTTCAAAAAATTCTTTCATAGGAAGGTAGATTGATTATTCAAGATTCAGAAAATAAGTAAAGTGTAAGATATTGCGACCCTAGTCAGTCTGCGCAATCCGCGCAGTCTGACATGGGTCGACACTTTAAGCACTTTCCAGATGGCCCCATTTCGCGTAACGAGTCACATTTATGAAATAATTCAGTCTGATGGTGGAGGAGCTTAAGCAGAAGATAAAATCCGAGGGTGGAGCCAGAGGATTTTACTTTGCATATTATTCCGTCATTCACCAGACTAATTCAGGGACACGGCAACGCGCAAATTAAATTATGCAATGAGTGAGTTTTGAGTGCAATTAGAGAGAGGTAGTCCAATATCGCTGACTTTGTTCAAGATGAACGACTTAGAATGCTTTGATCAGAAAAAGAGCATATTCCATTAAATGGAGGTAATGTGTATCGCTAATTTTGTTTATCCAGAACAAAATTAGCGCATTGCATTACCCCATTTTAATCTCACTTAAAACCAACATATCAATTCAAATTTCATTTCAAAGTTATTCACCTTGCTAATTTCACTTTGTTGTTGTTGTTGTTTAAGGTACTCAAAACTATCTCCATTTCAAATATTCACTTATGGGTTCCCTTATAGTCCTTTTTGCTTAAAGTGTCAGATATATGATAAAATCTGAAGTATTAAGACGTCAAAATAAAAGATGACATTTAAAGAAACCCAATTAAATCAGAAAATATCACTTTTTATTGGTACTGCGACAATTCTTTAGAATGTAGGTTATAATTTGAAAATGTTAGACGCAATAAAATATATCGAATAACCGACTTTATATTCAATTTTCGACGAATGTCATTATCTCGTCATTTTCTTGCTTCTGTATGACTGTATATGTGAATTGTCATGTTCTTAATACATTTCTTTTTTCGAGAGAACTTTTTGAAGTCATCTTTTCTCTAACATAGATTTAGGTTTTGACAACAATGAGTTAGGTCCTGAAAAGCTAATCTTATTATAAATAATTGTAATATGACCTACGTCGGAGGAGTGAAAGAACCCCGTCGAGTATTTTTGATATTATACGGGCGTTATTACACTAGTGGAATAACTATGCAAATGAGCTCAGAACGAATATTAACGCTATTTTGTAACCACGCGAATGTGTCGTCATAATCTATGTATTGTGACGTCAGTTTTAAGCGCATTAAAAAGTTTCGCGGAAAATTGAAACGTTGAATTTCAACGATTTTTCGCTAAAATTCTGATCATATTATAAACAGAATGTAAAATTTGTGCTCATAAAATACAGAATTTCTTAAACTTGTCATCTAAAACAGATAAAAACTCGGCGCAGCCTCGTTTTTATCTGTTTATAGATGACTCGTTTAATAAATCCGGTATTCCAAGACCATTCATTGATTATCCTCAAAATAACCCTTTACACTATTGACAGAAAGTGTGTATATAGTTGGCCACTCCTTTCTATTTCACTTTTTCTCAGTATATTTCTCTTCTTCTTACTGTCTGTCTGTGATTTTTCTGTATGTTTTTATCAAAACCTTGTAACTATAACTTTCCAAGCTGCAAAAGATCTAAGCATTAAAATTAATAGCCGATGATGTCAATTTGTACCTTCAGCGTTCCTATTTATTTATGCAATTATGTTATTCATTATTCATGCATTTACTTTTTATATATTTATGTATATTTTGGGGTTTTATTACTTCAAAATAAATAAGGCATCATAAATCATTGACTTTGACTTTTCTTGGAAAAAACACGTAAAATACAGAAGGCCTTACATATTGAAATGTAGCCTAATAGCTGTCGAGACTGTTACAGTAAGTAACATCGTGAAATTGACATTCGCCTTATTACAACCATTCTTAATCGCTCGCCCAGCGTTCCATTTATTCATTCCAAACACTCACTTTGGATGAACAAAATTAGTGACATTTATTACCCTCCTTTAATAAAATATGCGTTTAAGTTCCATAAATAGCTTCCTATTTCTTCAAGAAGCAATCGGACGCGTATGAACTCGATTATGTCAGTGAAATCGCTAATTTTAGCTATATTTATTTTGAATGTAGTTGTTGATCTTATTTCCTTTTTTAGTGATTTTGGAGCGTTTTTTGAATGGTTTGAGTGAGTTTTTGGAAAAATGAATGGAACGCTGAGTGAGCCATTAAGAATGGTTTTAATTGAGGCGAATGTCAATTTCACGATGTAACTAACTACACTTTGTTTTCATTCGAAATAAAGCGGACCATGTTGAAATAGATTTTGTCTTCTGAACATCAGCAACAGGCTCTTTAAATTTCCGTCCGATTAAATATATATACTTAGTTCCAAAAGAAAATGTGCACATTTTAATTTTGAATATCCCTGAAATTACACAATCTATCGCCATGAAACTTCGTATGATTATCCCAAAGAGTATGTGCAAACGATTTTTTTAAATAAAAATCGCGCGATGAGCAAACATTTTCTGCTAAATTGAGACATTTGAGTTTGCATATTTTGCGTGTGCATCACGCGTTAGACGAATAATTGGTCTGAAAACGCATTCAGTTGAATTTTTGCGGCTTTCCTAAGCTTAAAATCACATCTTCAATACAATAATGCATGAAGCTTCAGAGTGGTTTGACTACCAATAGACGTAGAACAAAAACAAACCTTGTCAGATTTAGAAAAGTTAATTTTTTTAATCGATGTTCAATGTTTTGTACATTTAATAACATCGTTAGATTGAAACTCATTTCGATCAAAACCAATAAAAATCACTTTCTCACTGCTCAAATCATTCAATTCAAACACCACTCCAATCGCTCGAAAAGGCTTCAAATAAATCAAAATCGCATCGAAATTGTATAAAATTATCGATATGAAATCATTAGGAAACCTCGGTTAACACTGTTATAGTTCATGGCTTCCGAAAGACTGTAAAACTTTTTACGGGTCCTATTCCTAAAGCTTTTATTTGACCATGAAGGCACACAATATGAAAAAGACGTAGATTCTATTAAAAGGGAGGGGGTAAAATTATGGACAATTATCGATAATGTTTTATCTCCCTCGAAAATCATTAAAATCGCTCATAATACTCTTTCAGTTTCATTCCGAAATCATTCCAAAGACGATAAACTTGTCAATTTTACGACGTTTTCTTATTCCGCTAGTCTCATAAAATACTTTCATCTTTATTACATTTAGTTACATCGTGAAATTAACATTTACCTCAATCAAAACCATTCTAAATCGTTCATTCAGCGCCCAATTCATTAATTCCAAACACTCACTCAAACCGCTCCTTTAAGAACCAAAAACGTCATTTAAAATAAATTTGGATAGAGAAAAATTTCGATTTCACTGACATTATTCAAATTGAAAGCGTAAAACAGGTTCTTGAAGAAATAGGAAGCTATCTTTAGAGCTTTAAAGCATGTTCTATTAAATGGAGGTAATCAATATCGCTAATTTTGTTCATCCTGAACAAAATTTGCGATAGTGGATTACCTCCCATTAAATTCACTCAAACCTCGCTCCACAAACTCATTTTTATTTCATTCCAAAATCATTAACCTTGTCAATTTCACGGTGTTGTTAACTGTACTTGATGATAGTTATTGTCTAAAAGATATATATTTCACTTCCATTTTTGAATATCCTTCCTATAATATCCATTTGACAGAAATAAATTCTCTATTCTTCTTGCATCTAATGTTATTACCCCGAAGGGAAATAGAAGATACAATTTATAACTTTTCTATATTTTACGATTTCATTTCTTATCAAGATGGATCTATACGGTTAATAACATCGTAAAATTGATACACATCTCGATATAAACCATCCAAAACCAATCGCTCAGCGCTAAAATCATTCGTCCAAATCATACAAATCAATCATATTAAAAAGCTCCCAAATCACTTAAACTATAAGATCATCAACTGCATTCAAAAGGTTTAATTATTAGAAAAACCCACAATTCCATTGACTTAATTGCATTCTGTAAGCATCTGATCGGGTCCAGAAGATAAAAAAAGCTATTTATAATACTTGGCTGTATATTGTATCAAAGGGAGGTAAGAAATATTGCCAATTTTGTTCATCATAAACAAAATAAGCGATATTGGACTACCTCCCTTTCATTCCATTCAAAACTTACTCATCGTATTAATTCAATTTCATTCCGAAATCACCCCCAAAATCATCCGCTTTGTCAATTTCACAATTATCTTAACTTTATGGGTAATAAAATCGTAGAATTGACCCTCAACCCCATTAAAACCATTTTAAGTCCTTCTCTCGGCGCTCCATTCATGACATTCTGAGCACTTACTCAAGTCGTTCAAGAACAATCTGAAATTATTCAAAAACAGCTCCGGAGTCATTCTATATGCCGAAAAGCTTCTGAAACATTGAGATAGATCAAATCAATCAATCATTAGCTGGTGTTTATCAGGAGGCGTATTTTCCCGTTTGTGTATCTTGTCAGGCTATTAAGACATATTGGAATCCACACATTCCAATAAAATATTGCTATTTCTTAATCGATTTGAATGAAATGTTGATCATTATGAACGATTATGAAGAGTACTTGAACGATTCTCGAAATAGTTTAAAACGGTCAACATTTCATTCAAATCAAACAAATAATTTACATCATTCACCTTTCTATTCCTAAAACTTGAAAAAGAATATCACTTGTTCTAATATAGTTGGCATTCAAACATTTTATTGCCTACAAATGGCATTGCAAATGAAGTGTTCTATAAGAGCCAATATTTAATTTCGCCGAATTTTCTGTCCAGTCAGCTTTCCTCAGAAACCGCTTGTCTGGAAAATATTTTTCGCGTTAAATTGTATAGATATCATGTTTACCTAGAATTGTGATACAAAACACAGTTTGTTTAAACTTGTTTTCACAAGTTTTTTTTGCATTTGATATAGCAGATAATACCAATTTTCTCGTGTCCAAGGATTGAATCTTCGGATTCTGCTTTATTTATTAACTACTTATATTGCTTTTAACCATTTTCTTCGGCAATCAACAATTATTTCATACCTTAACAACATTTTGTTGCCATTCTTAAATATGAGAAACATAGAAAAAAATCGTTTGAAATTTGTCCCTAGAAATTGACTCTAAATGTCCTCTCAATAACTTACATGTGCGTAATAATATTCCCTTCGGTTGATCATTCTTTAAACTCTCATCAAACGGAGACAAAATCATAGAAACAAGTCACGATGGCGGACATGAGCGCACAACGAAAGCGTTTTTGGAAAAAAGAATGAAATTTAGGTAAGTCACTGACAGCGTAGATTTTAATTTCTGTCTTTAAAGTAACACATTTACCAAGACCATAATGCTTAGATGTCGATGCTTCGAGCTAAAATTGTTCTCAATTGACAGCGAAATATCTTCTTATTTGGAACGAGTTGTCTCCCGTTTTAAATTCGTGATTTATATTGAGAAAAAGGTAGCGTTGGTCCTCTCAGTAACAGCCTTTTTCGTTATTGGGAGTACAGAAATCGTTTTTGCGTGGAAAAATATGGTTTCCAGAGGAAATATCGATGATATGGTTCGAAGAAAAGGTCATGACGAACACTTATTTTAGTCTTAACATGAAAATGAAGTATTTCCAATATGTCACTTTGGCATCGAACTTTTCCAAAATACTGTATAACTTTTTGTTGCTACGGCGAGGACCAAAGTTCGTTATTTCAAGGGCATTTCACTCGCAAACTAAGAAAAATTTAACATTGAGGCAGAATTTAGATAATTACTTTTAACAAGAATTAATCTAGATAAGCCGATTTTTCTTTAAGCATTGATATCAGGAATATTGACTCAAGAACTCCGTTATCAAGTTAACGTTACTTTAAGGATTATTCTCGTTACTGGAATGACACAGAACACTTGTCTTAAAAATCATAAGTGTTTAATCATTTACACACACTCGCATTTAACAAGTATTTCTAAATGATCGAACATATTTTTTTCGAGATGGTCACTTTAGGAAGTGTAAATATCGGATTTATTTGTATTTCAGACAATGGCGTTAACAAATGCAGAGAGACAAAGGCGGTTCAGAGCAAAGAGGGATGCTGACCCACAAAGAAGAGCAGAATATATACAGAGCGGAAAAGAACGATACAGAAAGGACGCCGAGATTGGAAAACAGAAGCCAGTATCAGAACTATATGACAGAGAAAAAAGGGCAATAAGAAAGCACCGGAGAGAGCAAAAGCGAAAAGATAGATTAAAATTGAAAAAGACTAAAACAACTTTACAGAATGTTCAAACTCCCCCAGAAAGTCCCGATGAAGATCAGCCAAGTGGGAGTAAGGGACAGAATAGGAAGAAGAAAAAAAAATTGAAGCGAAAGTTTACAGAGATAAAAGGAAGCTTGAGCTTGAAGTACAGTCCTTAAAGAAGAAATTAGACGTTTAAAGAAAACGCTTATCAAGAAGCCAGGAAGGAACCAAAGCAAATGACACGCCACGAAGGCGAACAAAAAACCTTCTTCGCTTATTGACACCGAGGGAAACAAAACGATGTCTCTTCAAGAGTCAAGTAATTCTAGAGGCAATCAGAAAGAAGTATAAAGAGAAGAAAAAAATAGAAAAAGCGTCCTTTTCAAGATTTATGTGTAACTATACCTTGAAAAAGTACAAGTTGAAGACTGAAACATATAAACTTGTCAATTGCCACAGTAATGAAACAAACCCGTCGAAAGTGTACAAAACGACCACAAAAAGGATAGGAAACAAAATTCACTCCTTCTATTTGAGAAATGACAATTCTAGATTGATATCAGGTAAAAGACAAACGAAAACATTTAGAAAGGAAAGAAAGCAAAGGCGTGTTTTACTTCATAATTTAAAAACACTGCACCAGAACTTTGTGGCTGAGGAGAATGAAAACATAAGTTATAGTGCAGACTGAGGCCTTTCTATGTGATATTCCCAAGACAAAGTGATAGAAATACGTGTATGTGCAAAACATGTAATAATACTGAAATTATGGCTTTAAAACGGGCTAAATGTTTTGCCACAGACAATTTAGAAGATTTAATTGAAGAAGTTGTATGTGATATGAAAAGAAAAGAATGTATGTACAATGAACGCGAAATATGTACTGACAAATGCCTAAAAACCGACAAGAGTGTCATGGATGAAGATGTGACATGGTTTGAATGGAAAACAAAGAAGAAAAATCAAAAGAGGTGATACTTCTACAGAAAAGGCCATTAACATAACGGTTAAGGAACCTCAGAATGGAACAGCACAAACATTATTCGACAAATTTAACATACAATTGAAGCGATACATGAAACATCTTTATAGATCTTGCCATCAGTACAACTTTTTTTGTGAAAAGGAAGAGTAATATGAAGGGTGATGAGTGCTTACTTCACATTGATTTTTCTGAGAACTACATGTTCGGTTACAGTTCTGATATACAAAGCGTTCATTTTGGAGGCTCGAAGAAACAACTGACATTACATACTGGGGTAGCCTACATCAAAGAAATGGAACCGTTTAGTTTTTGTACTGTCAGTGATTCCCTCATCCATGGCCCTGAAGCTGTTTGGGCTCATTTACAACCCATTATTACTGACATTAGACAGAACAATCCCAACATTTCAAAAATTGAAATTTTTAGTGACGGACCTGTTACTCAATATCGTCAAAATGGCAACTTCTTGCTAGCGTCCATCAAAGGTCATTTGAATGGATTTGATGATGTAACTTGGTCATTTTTTGAAAGCGGTCATGGGAAAGGGGTGCCTGATGCCAAAGGTGGGGCTGTAAAAAGACAAGCAGATAGTTTTGTTAAGTAGTTTGGTGATATTGTTTCAGCAGAAACATTTTGTTCATCAATGTCAAAGCAATCGAAAGTCAAAATGTACGTTGTTGAAGACAAAAGCATTAGTGATGTCAAAGTGTAATTAGAGAGTGTCGTTTAAAACCAGTTCCTGGTACAATGAGCTTACATCAGGTGAAGTGTTAGGTGAAAAGTGGTGGAATAGCATTCAGACATCTAAGTTGCCACTGTGCATTAGAATATGAACATGAACGTCATTGGTCCAGAAAGCAACGATAGTAGTTGAAACCGAAGCCGAGCGTACAGCACATAATACACCTGAAACTGAACAGAAGGTGAACGAAACAGAAGAGGTAAAATCATCAAGCAGAAGAGAAGTTCACAAAGATTCAACTAAGTGTGCAACTCCTATGGTAATGATAGAAAGAGAAGGATTAATGAAATTCTGAAGGCAGGTATGAATAAGCAGGCCAGAGAGATGCCGCAGAAGAATGAACCTGAAATAAAAATTGATGAACCGAGAAAGTTTTGTGAAAATGAAGAGTCTTCCATAAATGAAAAATGTATGAGATCTTACAAATATTATCAAAGTTTGTTATTTGACCTCAATAAGTGTAAAACATTTGACGAGCTTAGAGACCGTGTGTTAATTATTCCCGATCTGAGCCTATCTGAAAATCTTCACGTAAAAAGCATTTACCGAAATCAACTCGATGTTGATTATGATTCTCTCGTAGATGTTCCTGAAGACCTTGGAAGTCCAGATTTGTATCCAGTAAAGGTTAACATGGATGGGAATTGCTTACAATAATGTGGCAGTGTTTTCGCGTACGGTACTCCTGATAAATCCGAGGAGTTAAGAATCCAAATTATTAAAGAGTTATGTGAAAATGAAGACTATCATTTGGAAAGCAGAAACATGGAACGAGGGTTGACGGACACACAAAGTTACGATATCCCATCCCAATTTGCTCAGTATTCAGAATACTTTTTGCCAAGAGTTCACCTAAATGAAACCCTCATAAGGGATATTTACCGCAAAGAAGTTATGTCACTGACTAAAAATAAAACATACATGGGGATTTGGCAAATATTTGCGTTGGCAAGTATTTTGAAGACACCAATACAAAGTGTTTATCCGGACAAAGGGAATCCAAACTTGAGAATGGATCTCAATCGTTTGATTTGGCCTAGAAGAGAACCTGACTCCGAAATGATTGCAATCTTGTGGACTACTGCCAGAGACGATATTCGAAGGGAATACTGGGTTCCGAACCATTTCGTACCCCTGCTTCCATTCGATAATGACCCAGAACAATTCACTTCTAGTCAGTCGTCAAAAGATTCGACAATCGATATGAACAATGACTCACTACCAACAGTCATAAACAATAATACAAGTGCATCAGACGCAATAGATGTTGACAATTTAAAACGCATGGCAGACAAAAAAAAGCACGATAAGATTGATACGCCAACTCAATTACCCGAAATCAACCAATGCTTAAACAAATATGTGATCTTGAATTTCACTTGCACTCCATACCCAGGTTTTGTACAAGATATTGAAAATGGAGAGTTAGAGATAGTGTGCATGCACAAAGTTGGCAGAAAAAAAGATTGTAATCACTTTTTCTGGCCTCAAAAAATGAGGGATGTAGCCTGGTATCGCCATAGTGATATAATCACTTTGATACCAGATCCAATTCCAGTCCAAAACTCGCGTCATTATTTGATTGACGAAATGTTGTATACAAGCGCACTCAATCAATGCAAATAAACAGGAAATAGTTGACTTGGTTCACGATTGTAAGGGAATACAGAACTAATTGCAGTAAATGTAGTCCGTTACATAATGATGGTTTAATTATTTTGAAAGAAGGTTGTACCAATTGTTTCGTTTAAATCAATCTAGCATGACGTATGCAAGCGTTATGGATGGCCGGGCCAATACATTGATTCTATATTTTTGTCAATGGTATTGATCGTGTTGGTCTACATGACGTTTAAAAAAATAAATTTTAGTTTTGATTTTCATTACATATCTCAAACAGAGAATAGCAAGTTTAGGAGTGTTTTAATTATTGATGCTTTACTTTGGTGAAATGAAGATTCGTCGTTGGTTTGCCAAAATAAAAATAACTGAATAAAGCTATATTATTTTCGTAAACCAATGTCTGAAAGTACATCTGTTTATGATACTGCAAGTAAACTGCTAGTGAGCTGTATGAATGATTTACAAATAGTCTAGGAGGCAAAAATTGAAAAATTCGATCCGTTCAACATACCTGCCAGAAAAGGTTTGGTTGCAAAAATGGAAAGATTTATCATACTACAACACATTTAGGCACGTTGTAACGTCAAATTGTGGTAGTAGTTTTGTGTTAGACGGCTATGTTTGATCCAATCCTCCTCGAAAATATTCACAAGCCGTAATACCTCATTGTGCAAATAATTGTTGAAATATCATAATCAAAACGATTTATTGTAGCGTTTTCTGTCTTATTTAGTTGAGATAGGGTGTGAATAAGATGATAATTCAACCAATAAACAACTAAATTCATTTAATTTGTTATTTGTCAGCAAAAAATTACCCCACCCACCAAATTAACATGGACCTACAAAATAACTTCTAATTTACAAGTCTGGGCAACCTTCATGTTGCATTTTTTAACCATAGTATGCAGTTGTTACTGTTTTTCATATTAAGCTTTTGGAGATACTAATCCACTACAACAACAACAACAAAAACAACAAAACCTGGCGTAATCGGATAAGGTCTTAGGATTACTACTCAATTGCAACACATGCTGACACACTTTCATTTTAATATTAACTGTGCCTGAATAAATTAGCAAATTGAATTTTTCACTGAATTTTATTCAAATACAGATGAAAATTAGATATTGATTCCTGTGCGTAGAGTTTGAGGGCGGACATCACACTCCCCACCCCCACCCCCCCAAAAAAAACAAAAAACAAAAAAAAAACACTTGTTTCTACTCGGCCTTTATCGTTAAGCCTAGAACTTTCATATTTGACATGTAAGACATGTAATACAGAATTGTTACAGTTGGCTTACACAATCATCTATATCTTAACTCACTGTTTCCAAATACAACATAAAGCAACTTTTTTCACTGTGAATGCATTCTAAGCCAACAAAAAGTAGTCGTTAAATGCGGTTTATCGACCATTAATGAGCTTGTCTTGATTTTTTTTAATCATTTGAATGAAAGAAATTTGGCATAGGATTGGGTGAATTGAATGAAGAACAAGAGTTTGTATGCGAAAAAGAGAAAGAGAAACAAAAAAGAAAAAAAAAGCTAACCGAACTAAAACTATCTAGTTAAAACTAACTAAAATACCCGTTATCTATTTGGTGGTGGAAACGGAAAAAAAGCTGCCTCTTTATTTGCATTTAGTTGCGTGATCGTAGATTCAGTATGTATGAACGTCAAAATATATTTTATCAATAGTAATTTAATGATAATCAAATAAATCAAACAGATAAAATCAAGTGTTTCTGCAAATATGAGTTTGTATGAATGTTGATGGTATGAGTGCGCGTGACTAAGCTGGGTGTAATTGGAGATTGCTAAAGGAATTTTGTATCATGCATTATTCAATAATGAGTATTTGTAAAAGTCTCTTTGGGATAAATTGTAAGCATATAAAATGTTTAAAATGTTCCCATTAGAAATCACACAGCAATTAAATCATACATGTAGGATTGGCTTATGGTTCTCAGTTAAGATACATGTACTTGAATTTACATCTCAAATTGAAAAATGGAAATAGTTACTATGTTGTGTACATTGTACTTGATTTGAAAATAGAGAAGGGAGTTTTTAGAAACTTATGTTTAAAACTATTCGCCCTAGAGCCTTTAGATGTGGATCGCAGAATGATCAACTGTTCCTTACAAGATACTTGAAATGATCTGCGTTGCTTTAGAGAACTCCAAAAGTTGTATACATATTTTAGTTTAAAAAGAAATAAACAAAACAGAAAAACAAGAAATCTTTGAAAGGGTTTTGCAAACAACTTTCAATGTCGGCAAGCAGCAGTATCTTGTGGGTCTATACATTTTTTTTTTGTCTCCATATCTAATTTAGCCGTTTACCATAAGATCCTTTACTTAGATTAAGATATAAACTGTAGCTTGAGTGGTTCCAAATCAATATTTTGCTAATTTCCGACTCGGTTGAACGTTTCTATATTTAACAATTCCACTCTACGCACTTGCGAACCAGAAACATGTTTGACTGGACAACATCATGTTTAACACTGCGATGTGTAACGACAATTTGAAATGCTTCACTTACTGGAAGCTTGTCTTTTTTTACAGACTCGTTAGGTTTTGTGTGTGCCTACATGGTAACAAGGGAAGCGTTTGGTTCATTCTGCGGACTAGCCATTATTAATTTGCTTTATTGCATAGCACGAGTTTCGCGAATGTAAGTGACGGTCAAGGTCGGTATCTGTATTGGTGAAATTACCGAGATCTGCGTGGCTAACGCTGATGTGGACTCAAAGGTTCAGTGGTTAAGAAGGTAGCGTTGGGATCGGATGGACCCGGGATCCAACCCTGACTATACCACGAGAATTTTCCGGAAAAACTATCTCCACTTAGGTGTACAAGTTGGAACACTTAAGAGCCGAAAATCAATGCAATGTCGCTGCAAATGGCGCCCAGAATTTACAGGCGGTACTGTCTTACTAAAAGATTGAAGGTTAGATGTAGAGTCGCTGCGCGAACCAACGGTTTGAAAACAAATTATAGATTAAACCTTGTAGCTTTTTTATTGCCTACTCAAACCAATGTCCGAAAAACGGATGAAGTTCGAAACAAAGTGGTTATGCCTTAATCTGATTGTGTTAATGGTTATTTTATTGAAATGAACGGTAATGCCTATTGTCAATAAAAAGCTTTAACGTGAGCAAATTTTTCGGATAGTCGTTCCCATGATTTGAAACCAATCGAAAAAGATTTTGTCTAAACCGTGAACGTCTCTCTGTAGCCCATAATGCACATATTCCAGCCTTAAATGGTAAATATCAAGGAATTACTTAACGGCGTCACACAGATTTGATTTTAAGTATGTAAATACTTTATTGCAATAAATGAAGGAAATATTAAATCTTTACTTTGATTTAATACATACAGTAAAATAATGATATAACTTCAGGCTTCCTATTTATACAATTTTTCCATTTATAATGTATTTTACGAAGCTTTCTCTTGTTATGTTGCTTTACTTTAAGATTTAGTTATTACCGAATTCTGTCACAGTGTTTTAGACGCATTGAACAGAAAAATGAACGTTTAATCGAAGGGCATTATCAAGATAAAAATCAAAATGATAATTTAAAACTTTCTTGTCCGAAATACACACTGCGAATAGCAACGTCGCTGCTTCTGCCTTTTGTTAATAAAGGAATTAGAAAGACCTATTTTTTAACCCAGCTGGTGCTCTCTTTGACAATTAAATTAGTAAAAATATGCGTTAACTAATGGCGAAAAGAATTAACGTTTTATGCTAAGAGTTAGTTACTTTTGGGACCCCTTTTTTTGCCTTACATGTCGTGGGTTTATTTAAAAGTATCTTTTTGCCTGACATGGCATGTACAACTGATCAGTAAAAAGATGAAGAAGAAATAACGATGTATTGATTTACAAAAATAAACAAATAAGTATGTGAGAGTGTGAGTTCCTAAAGCACACGTTCATAAAATTTTGAACTACTTCTTATTTGTGCTCTATCAATTGAAATAAATCCCCTTTTCAAAAAATAATTTTGACCCATATGATTATTTCATAGATCTGAAGGAGCGTTTCCGCAAGCATTACACCCTATCCGTCAAAATGTGATAATTATTTAATAAGATAAATGATTTAGGCCATAATCAGAGTAATATTGCATCCGTTTTGTTCGTTTAATTCTGAAATTTGGATCTCTTACCAATTTAAGTTCTCTGTGTACACCATACATACTTATGATCAATTCTTAAATCAACGACCATAACAGTATAGCAACGCATTATCGAATAAAATTCTTAAAATCACTTTGACCTAACACAATTTTATATGTTGTACAAAATAATAGTAGGATAGAGGAATTTTCGCTTTTTGAGATAAGATGTTTTTCTTATAACAACTTCTTAGAGCTTAATATGCAGATCTCAACCCAAATTATGTGCAAAAGAAAGTCTTTTATCTAAAATGTAATGAAAATGTGTCTGATTCCTAACATAGATAAGAAGGGGGGAAACAAATCGCCGATAAAATATCTTCCAGCTCATGTAATAATAGTATGACTAAATAGCCTATAGATACTTCTCTGCGTACACTTTACCACCATACTTTTATATAACATTAGCTTTGGACAACACTTCAGGTTTTAGACGTGATTAAGTAGAATAGAGTAACGATTATGTTATGGAGTACAACAGTATAATACATTATTAAATGAATATCTCCAAATACACGAACCATTGAGTATTAAAAGACTTTTATGTAATTTGAGATTTTATCAGTATTTCTCTGCGTACACTAAACAAATGCTTAATTAAATTTATTTCGAAAAGATAACAGAGCCTTGCAAGTTACCGATTAACTTTAAATGCGATTATTAGGTAAATACGTTAAAGCACTTTTTTCAGAAATTTACAAAAAGTCACATAGTCGTTATAAGAATGTGGGTGGGGTAAATTAACAGATGAAGAAAGGGCGTTTGCCATGATATAAGCGTATACAGAATTGTGTATATTATCGCTTTATCAACAATTCTCAATAACCAATGACAAGAACTCATAAAAATGGCCCAGAAATATCTTACATTGTGTTTATAATTAGTACTTTGGTTCGTAAGTCACTATTTTTCTTTCATTATTAGCGCATAGGGTATGTCTAGAAAGGGTCCTGTAACAAAAATTGTATACCACAATTTGATATAACAACGTGTCTGGCCGTGTCCAGGAAGGACTAAAGATTGTATATCTGCAGTCTGACCTTTTCTGGCAGGTATGTTGAACCAAGTCGTAAAATAAGCCTCGTACAGAAAATGCCGCCTAGTCTAAAATATATACGAGCTCTTAGCTGCATAAACGGATTGAATGATTTTTGTCAAAGTTGAGAAAAAACAATGTTTCATAGTTATTAGTTTTGACTTAAGGTAGTGGAACCGTAATAGTACCGCAACATTTCGGAACGCATAACTTTCAAAATGTTGACCGAGGTTTCCTAATGAAAATCGTACGGACATCTCGGTTAACACTATTAAAGTTCATTATGTCCGAAACGTCGCGGAACTATTGAGCGTCCACTACCTTAAATGTGTTCTCGTTTTACGCTTTCATGTTTTTTTGACATTCGGCACACTACGTTTTGTTTTTCCTCATGTAAGAAAATAACTACAACAAATAAAACAACAACAAAATTGTTCACAAAATACATATAATTGCTCAAACATACATACTTTTGACCAATAGTTATTAGTCAAGGTAAAGGAAAACATTTATACCTGTAAAAGACCAGCGCCTTATATTTTCCTTTTTATAAATGAGCATGTACCTCACCTTTAATTTTGGAAAATGTTTTCTTATCGACTTTTGATGGAGAGGGTATGTATTCAAGTATCTATCGGCGACAAATCCAGTTTATTTTTGGTAAAAGTCGCTCTCAGTTATTCAGTAAACGCATCTTTAAGAGGACAGTGAAAATCTGTTTATTTTATTTAAACTAATGACTTTAAACTGCTTAAAGTTATAAGAAGGGTTTAAAAATATTCTGATTTATATTCTAAATATAGACAGAACTTTTGAAAATTGCCTTTTGATTGGTCACGTAATAACTTTATGCTGGTTTAGTTTTACATGGTCCTTCCAAAAATATGAGTAGTCATTGCAATAACAAAATTATTATTGTACCTTTGAAGCGCATCATTTTATCTTAAAACACCATCTCTTACATTTCCATTGCTTGAACTATGCACAGAGCGGAATCAAGACAGTACAAGTGTAACAATATAGGTTTTTTTCTAAATTAAAAGTCTTTTTCTTCCTCCCAGTAACTTTATACTTCCTTCCAATAACGAACGCATTTTGAAGTAGCAAAAAGTATAAAGAAAAAAGATCAACTGATATACTTTAACAGAATTATTAGATTGTTAGTGAAACGTACTTGTTCTTTTTATATTTTCCGATTGTTTAAAATTGATATTAAAGATAAAAGTTTAACTTTTTCGTGTTACTTTTCTTTACAATAACGTTTTCTGTCCTTCCAATAACCCCCGTGTCCTCGGTGTAACAGCCAAATTTTAGATTATTTGTCCAAAAAGGTAATGTTGACATAGTTTTAATACTGCTTTTTACGAAGAGCATGTCTTATTCTATGACATCAAGTAAAGCGAGACCTTTCTTGTTCTTATTATATATTTTATGGCAATTGAGCACGTTAGAATTATTTATGAAACTTGCATATATAAAGTTACACTCCATCTGAGCAAACCAAATGCATTCTTGGTGGCTATTTTCCCTAAAAGATTTAGAAAGTATGGCTCATGACTGAATAACGCAAAAAGAAAGGGATTAAATTTTGTGTTTTCCAAATACAAAAGAAAATGATAGTGTTACTGAGAAGACACAGTTTGGTAGACCATATTCAAAATAGGGAATGTTTAGTTTTACTATATGTATCAGAATGTGCCCGTTAGTACTGTTGATTAGTTAAAGGACATATAATTGAGAATGAATGAAATAAATATCAAAATCGGAAAAGTTTTTTCAAAAAAAGTGTCCTTCAGGTTTCGGCCAAATCTGATATTGGCCCATAAATACCCTTAAAATTCCAGACAATAAAATCTCAATACAATATTCCGGTTTTATCAAACTTTTAAGTCATTAATTCAAATCTTTCTAGTTGGACATTTCCTCGTCTAATAAACAGATGAAAATTAAAATTGAAAAAGTAAGACCTAATCACACTGCATGTTTGAGCCGCCTTCATAAGGTTTGAAAGAAGAGCCTTTAGACGAGATACTTCATTAATTAGAATTTGATCTTTGAAGTTAAGAGGCTTCACTGTCTCTGATTCCATTAGAACAGAGAAGTGCTGCCAGGTTAAAGACATTCGGAACATCACTCGGCCATTTCCGTAAACTGCAACAGACCTCGGATGTATGTAAGGCGGATGGGTATGTAACAAAATCGTGCATTTTGTTAGGCGGAAACAGTGTAAAAAAATAGCACTGCAGGTTTATATCTTTTACAGTAAATAACGGCTGAAAAATCTTATTTTTTGAGAATGAATGATTTTAAGATTTTTTTCAGCCGTTATTTAAGATTCTCAAGATATTATTTAAGGATACGATTCGCGTCAGTGATTTAAACTAGTAGCGTTTGCGACGTCGAATGTTTTCACTCATAGTTTCGAGGGCTAACGCCATTTCAACTGGCGTCATCGAGATTTTCGAAGGTTTTCCCGTATTTTTTTACTTAGGCCGTGACCCCCTTCTTAAATTGCTAAAATAATTTTGATTGACTCCCCAAATATAGGCGTGACATGGCATGACATTTTTTCACTTGAAAATCTTTAAAAAATCTTAAATTTAAAAATTCTTCTACTCCAAAACCATATGGCCGATTTCAATGAAACTTTGCATAGATGTTCTTTGAGCTACCGTGTACTTAAATCGTCAAAAAATTTATTGATCCGCAAATATGGGAGTTGCAGAGCGGTTCTTATTTCCACAATAAAATCTTCAAAAATCTTCTCCTGCAAAACCAATGGGCGGATTTTAACAAAACTTGGAATGAATGATCCTTGGGTACCCCTCTTTTTCAATTAAAAAAGAAATTTTGATAGAGCCCCAAAATATGGGCGTGGCAGGGAGTGGCCTTTTTTAATGCGAAACTCTTTTAAAATCTTCTCCTCCCAAAGCATTCAATGAAACTTTGCATATATGTTTTTTGGTGAACCTTTACTTATAATATGACTGACCCCCAAATATGGACGTGGCAGGGCGGAGCTTATTTTCCCTTTCAAAGTTTTAAAAATGTTCTTCTCCCAAAGCATCGGCCCGGTTTCAATGAAACTTGGCAAGAATGTTCCTTGCGTGACCACTTACGTAAATTGTTTAAGAAATTCTGATTGACCCCCAAATATGGGTGTGGTAGGATGAGGCTTTTGTTCACAATTAAATCTTTATAAATCTTCTCCCCCAAAAGCATTGGGCCGATTTCAAATGAAACTTGGCATGGATGCTCCTTACATACATTTATAAAGAAATTTTGATTGACCCCCAAATATAGGTGTGGCAGGATGAGACTTTTTTCAAAATTCAAATCTTTAAAAGTTTCAATTAAACAAGGCTTGGATATACCTTAGTTACACTTTAACAAAAAGTAGTCGTTGAATTCTGATGGGCCCATAAATCTGGATGAGACAGGGCGGGGCCAATTTTAACATTAAAATCTCAAAAAATCTTCTCCTCTTGGACTTATGCGATGAATCTTGGTATACATGTTCCATGAATGGCCCTTTACTTAATTTGTTATACTAACGAGCAGTCTACTAATTGCAATCACCGTAATGTTTTTTTAATAAGATGGGTAAAGGGTATGAAGGTTAATGGTAATTCAGCTTTTTGCGCCAGATCCAGTAAATCATTATAAAATAGTTCTGAAGAATGTTGTTTTCAGTCAAAGTAAGCTTTGTTTAATGAAAAGCTAGAGATGTTAAAGCCAGTGGAGCGATATAGGCCCTCCTCTTTGGCCTCTTGTTTCCGCGTTACGACATTATCACGAAAACAGAATGTTTGTTCGTTTGAAATTGGTTTTCCGCCGCTTTCAACAATCTTTAAGCTATATCTCGGCGGCTGGAACTAGAAAGTGGGGTGTTTTGCAAAGCATAGAGAAGACTCTACTTTCTTCTTTAGTATATTTGAAATGCGACCACAGGTAATCATCTATTGAAATCAATCTTATTATTTTTTTTTAAAAAAATTTACGAAGTTCCCAGGTGGCCCTTCTATATAATAAATAATATGAAGAGATTGTTGTTCAAATTCCACGATAAATTAATAGATGTTATTTTAGGAAGCATCATAAAAATCAGCGAAAATCATTGTTTGTTGTTCATCTGATAATTCTATAAAAAAAGTAAGACACAATAAGATATATTGAATGACCGACTTTCTCTTCAATTTTCGTTGAATGTCATCGTCTCAAAATTTAATTAATATCGTATCGGTTTACAAGTGAATTGTAATGTTTTTTTATCTATTGTTATAAGTTGGTCCTTTTTTTAAAAAACATGTTTCTTTATCTTAAATAATCATTTACCGCTTACCTTTATCAACTTCGATTCAAAACGATATTATCATTATTATTTATCACCCCCTGCACGTTATTGGTATTCTGCTAAATTATTCAACTGGCCGGGCGTGGCTTAGGTGGGAGGCATTTTTGCTAGTTTACTTTTCAGTAGTTTGGGTTCTTTCGAAACTTAGCCGAGCATTGTCATGAGTGTACATAATTGTATTTTAAGTTGGGGGAAGCGTAAGTGAACACATTCCATCGTTTGGTTACCAAATGCTCGTAACTGCAGCTTGTCCAAACTGAAGTTAAAGGGATTTGGTTGTCAACATTCAATTTGAAAAAATGTCGACTATCTATTAAACTACGAAACTATAAATGATAACTGATTTACCTTAACCTTAAATGCAACGAACCGACACTTAGGCTCCGCCCTGCCAGGGAAATGATCTTGGATTTTACTCAAGGTATTTATTGTGTCGCAACAAAAACAACAAGAAAAAGTATAACATAAATTTGGCATGTTATAAATAGGTGCTGTTCAAATTTGAAGAGAAGATAGTATCACTACTTACTAAATAACGACTAGAAAGAAAAGAGGCCTAGAGGGCCAGTATCGCACGACAGACACTTAAGGCCTAGCGGATTTGTGATAATTCATTACTAAATCGCATTAAAATAATTCATATATAGTAAGTATGTAATCTAATTGTACAGTTAATAACATCGTGAAATTGACAATCATTCCGATCAAAATCATTCTAAAGCATTCACTCAGCGCTCCATTCGTTCATTCCAAACACTCACTCAAATCGATCAAAAACGCTCCAAACTCACTGAAAAACAACAACTTCGTTCAAACTAATAAAAGCAAGGAAAAAAATCGGGATTTCACTTATTTAATTGTAGTTGTAGGCGTCTGATAGGTTCTTGAAGAAATAGGGAGCTATTTAATGAACTTGTATGTATATTTTATTAAACGGAGGTAACCAATATTGCTAATTTTGTTCATCCTGAACAAAATTTGCAATACTTGATTACTTCCCATAAAATTCACTCGAAAGTCGCTCCACACACTCATTCAATTTCATTCCTAAATCATTCCAAAATCATTCATCTTGTCAATTTCACGATGTCTTTTAACTGTAAGCATATAATCATCAATTTTACAAAGAGGCCCCCTTTTCTATGACATGAAATGATATTTCTAAGAATCTTAATGTACCCATAGCCATATGATTAACAACGAAACATCTGTCAATAAATGTGCAAGTTGTGATAGCAAAAATGCTGCATCAAAAAGACGCCCCTTTCCATGACGCAATATTAAATCACCACAAGACAGAGACAGCTAATAAAGCATTTTCTATGGATCATTCTTGGAAAGTTTTGATAAATTCTGACGAGCAGTTCCAGAGAAGAAATTTTTTTAATTTCACAACATCGGACCACCATTCCGTGACGCGATATCCCATATAGCCTATGTTACCAACCAGATCCTAATAAAACAAAGAAATATAAAAAAAGAGAAACCCCCTAGTATCATTCTTGTAAGGTTTGGTCGAATTCTGCACAATAGTTTCATAGGAGAATATTATTGTTATAGTTCATCATAATTATGAGACCTTTTCTCGGTGACGCAAAAGCCTGTAGAGTCAAACCGGAGTTTGATAGAATAATCTTAAAAAACATATTCTAATCATAGATTATGTGAAGTTTCATTGAATTCTAAAGTAGTTTCAGAGAAAATTTATTTTATATTTTATCAAATATGACCTTTTTTCGGTGACTCTACAGACCGTAAAGCACATCGTATCAATCAAACCAGAGTTAAACGAACTTATCTTAAAGTGCATATCATAAGCATCATTCATGTGATTTTTTGAAATTCTTAGCAATAGTTTCAGAGAAGAAAAAAAATATATATATTTCACCTTAAAAGACCAATTTTTCGGTGACGCTTCAGCCCGCGGAGTCCATTTTATCAATATGCGATAAAAGCAGTGAGAAATCAACCTACAAGGGCATGTCCTATGCAGTTTGGTTAAATTCTGACTAGTAGTTCTAGAGGATAAGATTTCTTTACATTTCATTATATGGGACCTTTTTCCGATGACACGACAGTCCATAGCACTAATGCCGTACACCAAATAAGAATTTATCGCAACAACCTGAAACAGCATGTCTTAAGCATGATTCCTGTGTAGTTTGGTTCAATTCTGAACAGTAGTTTCTGAGGATATTTTTTAAAAAAAATCATATGTGACGATTTGTTGATGACGCGACAACCCATACAGTTAGTAACATCGCGAAATTGACATTCGCCTCAATCAAAACCATTTTGAATCGCTCACTCGGCACTCCGTTCATTCATTCAAAACACTCACTCAAACCATTCAAAAACGCTCAAACCCATTGAAAGATAAAGAATCAACAACGTCATTCAAAATAAATTTTGATAGAGAGAAATAGTGATTTCACTTACATATTTCAAATTGTTATCGTCTCATAGGTTCTTTACGAAATAGGAAGTCATGTTAAGAACTTAAATGCATATTTTATTAAAGGGATGTAATCCAATGTCGCAAATTTTGTTTCCATTTTTTAAATATTTTCAGAAGAACTATCATTCAGGTTAGCAAAATACAAACATATTTATGAAATGCTTCAAGCTTTAATCGAACACACAGCGAGTGAATTATAAACTATGCCTTAGGTTTGAAAAATTACATATTACCTAGGCATTAGGCAAAGACTTGACTAAATGCTTGTGTATTCCCATTTCATTTATATATATTTGCTACCGAAGCACATGCTCATACGAGCGACGGTTTGTTGTTACTGGATAGTGCAAAGATACATGGGGAAACTACCACCATGGTTCTTTAACGTGCTCGGTGTAAAGCGCCGTCACACGGGACCTCGGTTTAACATTTCGTCCGGAAGCCAATTGGTTTCGTTAATGTATCAGCCCGGAAAATGCAGCTGAAAGCTATGTTGAAAGTCAGACAGAATCATCTAGCGAAAAATGTAATCATAAAACATAAAAAATATGCAATATCCATCCCCTCGGAGTAATTAAATTATATGCAAGACAAATAAAGAATTTATTTGTGTGATGTTGATATTGTATAATGGATATTCATTTTCGGAAGAGAACTTTATTTTATCGGGACGATACTTTATCTAAAGTGGTAAAAATTGAAAGTTTTTTCTCACAATATAGATGTAATAGATCATTGCTGTTCAAACCAGATATTCGCGCCGTCGGTCTAAAAACTAAGTAACCAATCAAATAATTAATTTAGCGCGAAGCTTGTGAACTTTCAAAAATAAAAATATTTATAATATGACCTACGACACTGGAGTGACCCGTTTGATATTTTTGATATTACATAGGCATTAAATTACACAAGTGTAATTACCATGCAATGAGCTAAGAACGAAGAACAACGTTATATTTTGTTAGGAAAATGACGTCATAATGGATCTCCTGACGTCATTTTGCAAACGTCGTTAAATGTTTCGCGGTATAACACGAATCGATAAATATCGTAATTCTGTCGATTTATTATCAAAATTCGGATCATGTTTTAAATGTATACCAAAATTTGTGCTCATCATATATTGAAACTATTAAACTCTTCATCTAAAACAGATAAAAACTACTCGGCGCAGGCTGGTTTATATCTGTTTATAGATGACTTTTAATAAATTCGGTATTCCATAACCACTCATTCAATATCCTCTATGTATATACATCTCATCTTTCATATAAACACGTGTTACTAATCATAACATAACATATTTCTATTACACCCATATAAAGACATGTTAATAGTACAGTTATAAATCGTGATATTTATATCCATTAAAAGGTTAATATATTTTCTTGTTATTAAATTCTAAAACTGGAAAACTTAATATGTTCCATTACTAAGTTTCTTCGTCTAATAATCGGAGAAATATTGTTTTGTTTCATGAATATTAAAACCTGACATCTTTTAAGTTGTTTGAATTTTAACATAGACGTTTTGAGGCTTCAATACTAATGATCTACACAAACAGTAAAATGTTGTCACTTTTTACAGCAACCATTCTAAAGCACTCACCATGAGCTCCATTCATGCATTCCTAGCTCAAAGCACTCAAAATTGCTCCAAAACCCTTAAAAAGTATTACCAGATCGTTCAGTACGAACAAAATTTAATTCAAATTGATCAAATCAGAGCACATTTTTTTTTATAGGATAAGGACTTAAAAGCGCGTCAGATTAACACAAACAGGATAATAGGTTGATTTTTTTAAAGGGAGGGTATAATAAACAATCGGTAATTTCGTCCAATTGGATCTTTTAAGGTAGTAGATCCGTAAAAGTTTCGCAACATTTCAGAACACATGATCTTTCACAATGTTAACGGAGGTTTCCTTATGAAGATCATTATATTAATTTTGTTCAATTTTCAATCAAATTTGTCTTTCTTACCCGCCATTTTTTATGAAGCTATATACCCTTAAGACCCGTTGTTACCTACGTCCCTACAGTAAGATATCACTTGCTACACGTTTTAAGTCAATTGAAATAAATGGCATTTATTATCAAACCAATTTGAAAAAATACAATGCCAGCAGCTAATTAAAACTATTTTACGAGAGGCACGTCTTGCAGAAAATAGAGGCTATACTAAGAAAAACGGAAGTCATGTGTATGACATTTACAGAAAACTCATTAAAATCAGAAAATGTCTTGGTTTATTGTCCGCATGATAGATTTATACCACCTAGGTTAATATTGAAATGGATTGTGTCATCAGACCATCATATTCATTTATAATTAAGATCCATTTTTCAATCTTGTGATTGTGAAACCAAATTTATTGTGATATATAAATTAATTCCTTTTCTTGAATTATTAAACGCTTTTTCGCATTATACTCGTTTGCTTGCTTCTGAGATCAACATTATTATTAAGATTTGTCACAGGAAAAAGAAAAGAGTTGCTCTTTTTTTAGAGAGACTAGTTTAAATCGAGTGTAGAACACACACACACAAACACACACACAAACGTTCTTTCCTTAGCATTTTAATCTAAGTATCTGGGCCCGAGGTTATAAAACTTTTCTCAAGCCCAGACTAAATTTCCTCAAATTTCAAATTAAAATAAATGTATGAAAATAAAAGATAATATTAATAAGTTGTTATTTATAAAAACTTATTAATATCATCTTTTATGTTTATTCATATAAATGAGTAATGAAACAGAACTACGGCTTTAATCTCAGGCTGAAATTTGAGAAAATAGAGCCTGAATCTTAGAAATGTTTTATAACCTTGGGCCCTGATTTAGTTTGTTACTTTTCCAAAAGATACTCCATACACAGACATACAAAGGAAAAGAAATAGAAAGAATAAAAGCCAACCATTACAAATCGAACCAAATTAATATTACCAATCCGTCTCCATTGCTTACTTATTTAGGCATTATGATATATATAAGAATATATGAGGAAAAACATTCGTACGTCCTTTGTGAGAACAAGGACGAGATTTAGATGTGCATGCAGTCCCTTAACTCTCATTTGATCTGCTAGGTTGATTTCTCTATGTTGATAAATTTATCACCCTATTTTAAATACACGAATGTTCACTTCTTTAATTTCTCTTTGTGTGATTCAGTTTAATACAATGTATGTCTCACTGTGATAAGAAACAAAGAAGCTCTCTTTTGCGGCGCCCAAATAAGCAATGCCCTGTAAAAGCTACTTACAATTGAAACCCTTGCGTGATTTTTTTGTCACGTCGACCTTTCAATCTGAACAGAAACGAAATGGCACCACCCTCAAGGGAAATACAACCTTTTTCATTGAAATAACACAGAAACATGAAGTTGACAGTTCAAATTAACCTGAACTTCTCTTGAGATATGTCTCCCATTAACGACACTGTGTGATGTCACGTATTAAGTTTATGTATGACAAAATATGCAGATATACGAGTAAGTATACTTTTATTCTTGTTTGTTTTGAGTTATGTGCTTGTTTGTTATTTTATTTGTTTATTTATTTACATAGATCGCATTTACAAAGCCAAATAGTGATCATATCGTGAAATGGACATTCATCTAAATGAAAAAAAAAACATTCAAAATCATTCACTCATCGCTAAATTCACTCGCTTAAAACATTAACTCAGATCGATCAAAAACGCTCCAAATGACAAAAAAGTATACATTCAACAGCTTCACTCAAAATAAGGATAAATGGAAAAAATGCGATTTCACTGACATTATTGAAATTGTAAGTGTCTGATTGGTTCTTGATAAAAAATAGGAAGCAAATAACAGAACTCTTATGCATATTTCATTAAAGGGAGGTAATGAATATCGCTTATTTTGTTTATCATGAACAAAAGTAGCGATATTGCATTATCTCCCTTTAAATTCACTCAAAACTTGCTCCACACACTCATTCAATTTCTTTCCAAAACCATTCCCAAATCATTCTCCTAGTCAATTTCACGATGCTATTAACTGTATGCTGTTGATTGTTATTTTATATGTTCATTTTATTTTCATAGATCGCTAATACATTTACCAGTGATCTAAAATAATGTACTACTAGACTTTCTAAGGAAGCAATGAACTTTTGGGAAAACAGCTCTTGTCTAGGTGTATTTCAATTAATATCATTGTAAAATTGACATTTTTTCTCGATCAAAACTATTTAAATCGCTCACCCAGCGCTCCATTTATTCATTCCAAACACCCACTCTAATCATTCAAAAACGCTCCAAAATGAAAAAAAAAGATCAACAACTACATTAAAAATGTACATAGCTAAAAAATCGCGCTTTCACTGACATTTTTGAAGTTATACGTGTCTGATTGGTTCTTGAAGAAATAGGAAGCTATTTATGGAACGAATATCTTATTAAAGGGAGGCAATAATTGTTACTAATTTGTTCATCCTGAACAAAATTAGCGACAATGAAATACCTCCCTTTAATTTCACTTAAAACTCACTCATCGCACTCATTCAGGTCCGTTCCAAAACCTTTGAAAATCGTTCATCTTGTCAAACCAGGATGTTGTTAACTGTACTAGACCATTCAGAATTTATCTTGACATCGTTCATCGTCCGTCATCCATCCGTCGTAACTCGATACTTCTTTAGATATCTCCTCAAATACTTATTGGCCAATCGAACTGAAATCTGTCATTTCAGGTTCCTTGGAATCATTTCTGCCCAGGTTTTATTTTATTATTATTTTAAGAATTCAATCCTATTAGATAATTGTTATGCCATGTTAACAAGATGGGGATAATGAAGAAAATCTGTAACAGTCTTCCTCTCCTAAACGGCTGTGCAAATCAAGCTGAATCTTAACAAGGTTGTTTTTAGAATAATTTGTGAAATAATCTGGTAGCAGAGAGACCGAAAATTAAAAAAAAATAAAATTCTCCTGCCAAACAATTCGGTCTTGAGGTTTGATTTATTTGGCTAATGAGATCACTTGAATACTTCAATAACTATTTAACAAATTATCCCGTCCGACACTGACGGACTCTGATAGTTTGCAAAAATAGATCGAGTTGTGGGATTGAAAAGCAAAATACTACTAGATACATGGACAGTTAACATCATTAAATTGACAATAATTCCGATCAAAAACATTCAAAATCGCTCACTCAGCGCTCCATTCATTCATTTCAAACACTCACTCAAACCATTCAAAAACGCTCCAAAATCACGAAAAGCGATAAGATCAACAACTACATTCAAATTAAAAATAGGTATAAACAATCCATGATTTGAGTGCAGTAATTGAATTTTGTAAGCGTATTACGCGTTTTTGAAAACAAAAAAATCTATCCATTGAACCTGAATGCTTATTTTATTAAAGGGGCGGGTTAATTGATATCGCAAATTTTGTTCATCTTGAACAAAATTATCGATGTTGGATAACCTACCTTTAATTTCACTCAAAACTTGATCCACATACTCATTTATTTTCATTCCAAAACATTCCAAAATCATTCACTTCATCAATTTCAATGTCACTGAACATGTATACAGATACATGCGCATGGAAGATATTGTAACTTCTGGTTTTAGAGAAAGCGTTCCTGAAGTAAGTGATGATCAACCCGAAAATTAAACATGCTACCAGTTGTTAGATTGTCTTCAACGAATGTACTATCATCGACAATATTTCCTTAAAAGATAGCACGAGCGTTTAGCTTTTTTTTCTTTATCTGTTTATTTTATGAAACGGGCAATTATAACTCTCAAAAGGTTGCGTTTGAGAGCAAAATTTATTCTTGATTTGCAGGTCTTTTGTTCTTAGAAGTATTAAATGCTTAAAATTATGGCAGTGTACAATGTACAATGTAAAAATATACTGTAATTCCAAGGTGTTTCGTTCGGAATGCACCCCGAAAACGAGGACAATGGTTTGTCAGTGATACACGATCTACCATAGCATACCTGCTTTATTACTTGACGTTTATATAGTAAATGTATTTTTTCATTCTAAAATATGTTACAAAAAGTCCTTTTTTCCGTAAATTTATTACAAATACAACCTAATGACGTCATCTTGGCGTACTGGTAAAATTTCGAGGCTTAATGCGCATGTATGAATCAGCCTCCAGTCACTTGACGGCCAGTTCAAAATGATTTTTAAATCGGGCTGTGAAGCCCAAATTTATATATACCGTTTTCCAGACATCCAATCTGTTGGACACACTACATTTTTACCTTTATCTTCTGAGCAATGTGTTCGAGCAAAACTGTGTGTTTTCAAACACCGAAGAAGCGGCCTTTTCAGTCACAATCTACAAATCGTTTTATCTTATTTACTTTTGCGACAAATAAAGAAGAGGCTGATACAAAATTTGATGTAATTTTCGCTTTTAGTAATTGCCAGATAGTATTTTTAGTGTTTATAACAAGATTTTCGGTTGAGTATAGGAGTTAAAACGTGCAATAGGTTAACCGTATTATAAATTTGTAGCAGTTACAAAATGACTGCTCCGATTTTTTTCTCGAACGGTCATTTACCAGTTGTAGGGCTGACAACTAATCGAATTCTGTTATGATAATCACGTGGTCAAAACCCAGGCTTACCGAGGCTGGACACTTACATTTTGCGTGTTATCCACTGACCTATTTGTTCAAGACAAACAACGCAGAAACGGCCTTTTCAGTTACAATCCACATTTTTTTCTCTTTTACTTTTGCGACAAAAAAGGAAGAGACTTATGCATAATTTGATGTAATTTTCGTTTTTAGTAATCACCAATTAGTATTTTCAGCGTTTTTTACAAGCTTTTCGGTTGAGTAAAGGAATTGAAATTATCTTCGTGCTGTTCTAATTTGTTGCTCTAAAAACTGTTTAATGTGATCAATGTCTATCCCTGTGGAGGGTATACATTGTGAAAACGGAAAAACAACTCTTTATATTTCATAAAAGAACAACAACAACAATTTCTAACTCCTCCTTCCTCTCTGTTTTCCTACGTCTAGAGTTCTTTCTTCATTTGTCGTCTGTTGGAATCGTCTGCTTCTATAGTTGACATGGTTTAATCCTAGTCTATTTTTAGCACAGATTTCTTTGCCATTGCGTTGATTTTGATCGGTTTATTACGGTTTACGCCGTTTTCGACTGATGTGGTCATATTGAGCGACTGGAGCACCTAACCATGGATTCATATTGTTTCTTATACCAGTACTAACACAACACCATAACCCAGCCTCCAGCTCCATAGGTTCGCGATATCAAACCATTGGTGGACGACATTTTTGTCTGAAAGGGTATTTGCCGCGGCCGAGTATCGAACCCGGGACCTCTCGAACGACAGGCAGGTGCGTTACAAACTGCGCTAAGGCCTAGGATTACCGTTATGTTTTGATAAACCGTCGGTGCTGTTATAAAATATCGTAACTACGGCTTTACTCAAGCCGTAGTTACGAGATTTATAACAACACCTACGAAATATTGTTTGTCCGATATTGCGTCATTGTTAACTAATCGTTCCCATTGTGTTCTTACTTTTAGCTCTCTGCGCGAAAAGGGGCTTTTCCAGTCCACTGGACCAAGGCTAAATAACTTTGTTGAAATTTCATGTGCAATTTTGATATCTCTACTGTTACTGTGCCTATACACTGCAGAGACATGACCGGGATTTTCCCTTATCTGCCTCTATATAAACGCTTCCCTCAGGCATTAAATTGGTGCCGGTTCTACCCCCTTGACGGTTGACCGTATAGCGCAGTTGGTAGGATGTTGGATTAACCAATCTTAGTCGAACTGGGTTCAGTCCCAAGTTGAATGGAAATGTTTTGTGACATATCTCTCAAGTTGAGTGGATATAATTCTGTAAACTCCAGTTGGATGAGCTGGCGATGTCCTCGAAATGATGGAGAGTTAAGGCGACAAATTCACAAATTGGGCTAATATTTTACCAACTTTTTTGTCCAAATTTGAGCCCTTTTGATTGACAAACTATTGCACTATCCCAGCCTCTCAATGACGCCCGATTTACAGTGCTGACAGCACTTTGATTTTTGTATGGGGTTTTATCGCCTTTTTTATCATTCTTATCATTATTTAAGTTATCCAGGGCACCACATTCGTTCCCAAACCAACGACTTGCTATGAAATGATTTCGTGGAAAGTTGGCAATTTGAAAGGAATATTAATATAAGATATAACATATGCAAATTGAAACATTATCTATTTAGAATAGAATGTGAAATTTTAGGGTAGAGCATACCTAGACCATTTGAATACATACTAACATACATCTGATTATCCAGTATTTTTTAAAGAGATATATTCTTATAAACTATATCTCGTTCATTAACCGATATTCAGCAGATGTAGGACTTGGAGAAGAATATCAATTCAAATCATCATGTCCATGCGCTGATAGAAAGGGGAAAGTTATGAAAGGGTCCATCCCTTCCATTCTTTGGATAAGAGACGATCCTGGACAAACAGAAACATAGCAAGATCGTCATGGTCCATCCAGCACTTGCGATTCCAGTCAAGGGCCCGTAAACGCGGCGTGGCTGGGATAGAGGTCTGCATTCGGAGCACCCCTCGGTCAATCTCACGATAAACCTCGGATGTACATAGACGGACTATTTTTAAAAATTACGGGAAAACTTTGGTAAAACTCGATGACGTCAGTTAAAATGGCGTTAGCCCTCGAAACTGTGAGTGAAAACATTCGACGTCGTCAACGCTACTCGTTTAAATTACTGATGTGAAACCATCGTATCCTAATATAAATATTTTTAGATTCTTAAATGATAGATGAAAAAATCATTTTTTAGCCGTTATTTACCGTGAAAGTTATATATAAACAGTGCGATTTTTCTAACACTGTTTCCGCCTAACAAAATGCACGATTTTGTTACATACCCATCCGCCTTACATAAATCCGAGGACTGTTGCAGTTCACGGAAATGGCCGAGTGATGTTCCGAATGAGAGGTCTGGTGTTCTTTCCGATTGTAGAGCTTGCCGAGACATATCATTGGTACCTAGTTTGTCCATGTCGGTTAACTGAGGCCGAAATAAAGGATTTTGCTCGTTGTTGTGTTGTAATGCACGGCTGCTATTAAGCACGATTGTTAGGATTGAATAAACGAACACTCGTATACCAAGATCGGCATCGAGCGTTGGATTTAGACCCTGCCAAACATTTGCAGAATGAGCCGATCTTGATAAACTTAGTGCCTACATGTTTGTCTCGACGAGCTCAACCATCGAGGAGAGTTTCACACCTCCATCCTAGCTACAGGCCGAAAACATGTTTTCGGGCCCTTGACCGGAAGTGCAAAGGCTGGACACACAAATCTCGGTTGGGATCGTTCTGTATACAGTTAAAAACATCATGAAATTGACACTCAACTCGACCAAATCATTCTACGATTTTATTGTCTAATTTGGATTTTTAAAGTGTCTGATTGGTCCGCAACGACACATAAAAAGAATAGTACGTATATTTTATAAAAGGGAGGTAACACATATCGCAAATTTTCTTCATCTTGAACAAATTTAGCGATATTAAATAACCTTCCATTACTTTCACTCGCAACTTACTTATCGCACTCATTCAATTTCATTCCGAAATCATTCTAAAATCGAGATGTTGTAAACAGTACGCTTTCTCTATCACCAAACTCCCTACCTTTGCAAGTTTTGGCAGAAATATGGTTACTTGTGAGGGAAAACCTATGATCAAAAATGTCAGCCGTCGGGCGAAATTGGACCATCTTACAGTTAACAACATCGAGAAATTTACAAGACGAATGATTTGTAATGTTATTGGATTGAAATTGAATGAGTTTGTGGAGCGAGTTTTGAGTGGAATTCGCGGGAAGTAATCTTATACGACTAATTTTGTTGAATATGAACAAGCTTAGATATATTTTTAAACCTCTTTAATAAAATACGATTTTTACGATTAATGACGATTAGTTTTACGATTTTTGTGTCTTCATGGACCAATGAGACACTTAGAAATCCACACAAGCCTATAGAATCGTGGATAAAAAGCTCGATTTTAATTAAAAAGTGAAAGTCTTGGTAGATTTCGAAATGTTTTCTAAAGATTTTGAACGTTTTTTATCGATTTGAGTGAGTGTTTGGAGTGAATGAATGGGCGATTGAGAATGACTGAGATCGTAATGATGGTCAATTTCATGATGAAATTAGCTGTTGTAGAGCGTAAAGTGTCGACATTAGTCAGCCTGCGCGAACAGCGCAGGTTGACTTAGGTCGAAACCTTTCGCTCTTGGCTGATGTGCTGAATCAGGAATATTTCCCCTTTCCCTCCTGTGTGATGGCACCTCTGAAAAACCTCAACTGGAATCAGTCTTTTTCTTAAAATGTCCATTTTACGGAATTTCCAGATCATTGGGTCACAAATATCAAATAAATAACATTGAGATCAATAAGAATTGAAGTTATAACGCGTTAATTTACATTCCCTCCCTCCCAGCTACGATTGATTTTTGGAATCCGTGCATGATTTAAATTAAGGATATCGAAATGTCACAGTGAAAGACATTTGTTCAGAGATATTTTATCTTGATATGGCGACAGCCAAATATCCTTTCTATAGTTAGAACATATGTTTGAACACGTGATGAGTGGAATGACATTATTTAACACCATTATTCAGATAAATTAAACGATTTTTAGAGAAATGTACAATACATCGAAATAAAAATCCAATGCAGAGATCTTTTTCAACAAATAAAAGACTTATATTTTTCTTAATGGAAAATTCAAAAAAATGACCATAAAGCAAATGATTGTCACATAATATACCTCGTAACAAAAGACCAAATTTGGCTTTGAAATAATTCATTACTATAAACATACGAGGGTGGATCAAAAAATACGTGGACTTTTACTATAACTTTGGAATTTCCCGATGGAAAGAAATGAAATTTTATACACGTCCCAAACCATTTAATGTTGACATAATACTAAATTAGCAAGAGTCTCCTACGACTATGATATAAAATATCCAACATTAAACATTCCTGGGTAGGTGCAACCGGCGCAACCCATTTTGTAACGTTACTTCCTGGTGTTACTATCAGTAATTGTCCCCTCAATTTGGACCGATCCCTTCAAAATTTCACCTAATTACATGTTGAAGTAATCTATTAGGACGTTTAAAGTTTAAGCATAATACATTTGGTATTTTCGAATTAAAAGTCAGAAAGCTAAGGGCACGCATCAATTTTTGAACTTCGAAATGACGGCACCGGCGCAGCCATAGGCAATCGGGCAACAATAAAGTGCTACTGGAACTATGAAAAACCTAATCGATGGGTTAAAATAATAAAATATGCTAAAAGGTCTTCAAATAAGAACAGATACATTCTTTTTGAATGGTTTTAAAGGTTTGTTTTCGAATAAAGAGCGTTTCTTAAGGATGACACTCGGAGAAAGGACAACATCTCCGCGATGTTTGATCGGTAATTGTCACAGATACATGTAAACATTAGTTCAGTATCTAAAAGATACATTACGCTTTTAAGTTGGTCATTTTGGATCAGATGGACATGAACAAAGTACTTATCCAATGGATAGGCGATACAGATATTGTGTTTATTGTATAGTTGAGTATTTTGAAAAGTGCTGACCTTCGACGGAAGTTATCAATACCGCCGCGTCATATTGACGTCGTTACCGTGCGCCGGTACTAAATGACTATATGTTTTGGAATGGTTGCTATAGGTGACCAACTTGGTGGAATTCATCCAAATTTACACGACATAAAGAAAAATGCCTCAGATTATTTACAATGTAGTTTTCTTTTCAAAGTCTGTGAAATCAAAATTTCTGTAACGCAAGTCTACGTACTTTTTTATTCACCCTCGTATTAAATAAAATCAATCATATAAGTGCATATGGTTTTCTGTTTGGTTGTTTGGGGTTTTTTCTTGGTGTTTAATTGTAAGCGTCTGATTTTACGTCATATACACTAGATCAGAAAAAAATACGTCGACTTTATTAATCGGGTGATGAAAGAGTACTGTATCTCACATTTCGTCTATCGGTTGTGTTGAAGCTCCCTTAAAAGTCGTTCAAAACTCGCTCCACTCACTCGTTCAAATTGCTTCAAAAACCTTTTCAAAATCATTAAACATACCATTTTCACGATATATCTAACAGTCAACCATTTCTCTATTTTTGAGTTAAGTTGTCATTGCATATGGTCGTGGTGCATAGTTTCGTTGGCCTCCTAATGAAGTGTCTTTGCGTAAAGGTAGTGGAGGCGTAATGGTATCGCAGCATCTCGGAAGTGTAGATCATTCACAGTGTTAACCGAGGTTTCCAAATGATTTTCATTTGGAAACCTCGGTCAACATTGTTGAAGTTCATGACTTCCAAAATATTGCAGAACTAGCACGGGTCCACTACCTTAAGCTCAAACAGTAAACATCCAAGACAGCATTCTAGTGCAAGATATATCCTGTTGGTCTATAATCAGCTATATAACGTGCGCATTGTGAAGACTCTGAGCAGACTGTGCGACTGCACAGGCTGCTCCGAGGCTTTCCTTAGCGCTCATGGATTGGAAATACCAGGTATAGACTCACCAAAAAGATAAAAAGATATTATAGAACAATTCAATTTTAGATTTTTCAATGAAGTTTCGTGCATTCTGATTGGCTGAAAATTGGTTTTATTCCCAAATGGAAATAATTTTTAGTATGCAGCTATTTTTTTATTCTTGGGCGAAAAGTAATCCAACAAAATTTTTTGTTTTATTAAGAAGAAATTATTTCCGCTTGGCTTCATGGTATACAATTATATGATAGGAAGAGATTTTTTTTAATTTCATGGGGTATGAAACTAAAAACGGTGAGATCATGCTTTTAGTTTCATACGTCAATGAAAGTTATATATATATATATATATATATATATATATCTTCATCTCTTAATTACTAAATTATTAATAAAGGAAATAAAAGGCAAAGAAAAAAATCGACAAATACTCATTAAATATGATATAATAGAAGAACAAATCTTCACAAAAAGAGTAAGAATTAATATCAATATGTCTTTCGTTGGGTTTCAAATGTCAAGATGATTTTATGAATTCCTCTGATTTTGTTATTATAGCTTTATCCTAGAAAAGATCCTCTTTGTCCTATGAATTGTAAAAAAAGAATTGGACAGACAATATTTGTCTTACCTACATAATACAGTTAACAACATCGTGAAATTGACAAGGTGAATGCTTTTGGAATAATTTAGGAGTGAAATTGAATGAGTGTGTGGATCGAGTTTTGAGTGAATTTAATGGGAGGTAATCCAATGTCGCAAATTTTGTTCAGGATGAACAAAATTAGCGCTATTGATTACCTCCCTTTAATAAAATTTGCATACAAGTTTTTTAGATAACTTCATATGTCTTCAAGAACCTTATAGACGCTTACAATTTGAATTATGTCAGTGAAATCGCGATTTTTCTCTATCCAGATTGATTTTGAATGGCGTTTAGATAGATAGATAGATAGATAGATAGATAGATAGATAGATAGATAGATAGATAGATAGATAGATAGATAGATAGATAGATAGATAGATAGATAGATAGATAGATAGATAGATAGATAGATAGATAGATAGATAGATAGATAGATAGATAGATAGATAGATAGATAGATAGATAGATAGATAGATAGATAGATAGATAGATAGATAGATAGATAGATAGATAGATAGATAGATAGATAGATAGATAGATAGATAGATAGATAGATAGATAGATAGATAGATAGATAGATAGATAGATAGATAGATAGATAGATAGATAGATAGATAGATAGATAGATAGATAGATAGATAGATAGATAGATAGATAGATAGATAGATAGATAGATAGATAGATAGATAGATAGATAGATAGATAGATAGATAGATAGATAGATAGATAGATAGATAGATAGATAGATAGATAGATAGATAGATAGATAGATAGATAGATAGATAGATAGATAGATAGATAGATAGATAGATAGATAGATAGATAGATAGATAGATAGATAGATAGATAGATAGATAGATAGATAGATAGATAGATAGATAGATAGATAGATAGATAGATAGATAGATAGATAGATAGATAGATAGATAGATAGATAGATAGATAGATAGATAGATAGATAGATAGATAGATAGATAGATAGATAGATAGATAGATAGATAGATAGATAGATAGATAGATAGATAGATAGATAGATAGATAGATAGATAGATAGATAGATAGATAGATAGATAGATAGATAGATAGATAGATAGATAGATAGATAGATAGATAGATAGATAGATAGATAGATAGATAGATAGATAGATAGATAGATAGATAGATAGATAGATAGATAGATAGATAGATAGATAGATTTATTTCGATAAAAAAAGTACATACAACAACAGAGTAGTACAATAAAAGGATAAGAAAATGACATTTAATTTTAAATGACACAAATTAGTAACAATATTAAGATACATACGCAAGAAAATATTGTAACTATTAAAAATAACAAGCATCTCAAAGAGTGATACTACCCAATATATGCACCCAGACCCAGGATAACACGAAAAAGAGAAAACTCTTATTTCCATTGTGGTCCTGATCAAAAACAAAAACAATAATAGGGCGGCATGACACCATGAAAGGCTTGTTCAAAGTTTTTTTTTTTTTTTTTTTTTTTTTTTTTTTTTTTTTTTTTTTTTTCAACGAGTTATCAAGATAAGAAAGCATGTTTTAAAGATTGACATCACAGTAATTAATTTATCACATGGTTAAAGCTATACATATCACAGTATTTGAATCACAGAAAGAGAGACAAGAAATGTCTTTATTATTTAAAATATCTTTGATCATTTAATAAAACATGTTTAACTGCTTGCTTAAAAGGACTGTACTTTGATATATTAATGACGTCCGCTGGAAGAGCGTTCCATAATTTGGAAGCATTATAACAAAATGATTTTGACCCAAAAGATTTAACTTTAAATTTGGAATACGATAGCCACGTTTTGAGCTTAGCCTTGTGTTATGGTTATGGACAGAGGCTTGCGATACGAAAAAATGCTTCAGATATTCATGTGCTATATTATTATTGATTTTAAAGATATGACACAACATTATTTGATCAACTCTGCTCTGGACAGGTAACCAGTTTAATTGCTGAAAATGTTCCATAGTGACTTTTGATCTTACATCTAGGTTAAAAATAAACCTAATTAACCTGTTTTGCGTAGTTTGTAACTTATTTTTATACACTGTAGTGGGACCATGAAACCATACTGAACAGGCGTAGTCGTTTTTGATTCTATATTTTTCAATGGGTTTGAACGTTTTTGATCGATTTGAGTGGGTTTGGAATGAATGTATGGAGCGTTGAGAGAGTGATTTAGAATGGTTTTGATTGAGACGAATGTCATTTTCACGATGTAACGAACTGTAAAAGAGGGAATACATTCGTCAGTCGTAGGCCAACTTATAAAGTAAAGCTGGTTAGGTTTCTCAAAAATGCTAGATAATTGTCTTACCTACATAATAAAAGAGGGAATACATTCGTCAGTCGTAGGCCAACTTATACAGTAAAGTTGGTTAGGTTTCTCAAAAATGCTAGTCGAACAAAATATAAATAGGAAAAAAATTGTTTTTGTGTTGTTCTTATACGAATTAATAACAAAGTGAAATCCAAAAGTAAAATTCTTTTGGAATAATTTATGTGCTTTTACGCTCTAAATCCACACCATCCATGTTATGTTTAAAACGCTATATATATGATACGTACTTAGCGTTTTGTGTGAAATAAATATCCAACGAGGTTGGGAGAATTGATCATTGTCGAGGCTCTGCCGAGACAATTATAAATTTTTACAACCGAGTTAGATATTTTTTCATAATATAAAATAAGTCCGTATTATATCTATCTTATAACCTCTATTTGTCTTGTTTGCGTCGATGTTTCTAACTGAAATGCAAGTTTCTAAATATAACCGTATTATGTCTTTGTTCTAAAAATAACTATGAGACCTCATAAAAAATATCATATGGGATGTTATCACACGGATATTTGTATAGTTATAAGATAAAAAAGGAAACTGTAGAGCGTTTTGAACGATAACAAAAGTTATGGAGCGATTGGATTGAATGGAGCGCTGTGTGAGTAATTTAATTTTGATAGAGATGAGTAAAAATTTCCCGATGTTTTTAACCGTACAGCCCTGAGGTTAAAGTTTCTGTGGTTACAGTTAATACAATCGTGAAATTGACATGTGTTAACGTCTGTGAAGATATTTGGAGCCATTTGTAGAATGGTGTTGCATATTTTACTAAAGGGAGGTAACATCCTGAACAAATTTGCGACATTGAATTACCCCCCCCCCCCCCCCCCCCAATTACATTTACTCAAAACTTGCCCCATGCACTCATTCAATTTCTTTCAAGAATCGTTTTAAAGTCATTTATCTGGTTAATTTCACGATGTTGTTAACTGTAATTCCACTCCAGCCAATAAAATTGTGGAATGGTTTTAATGATAAAACAAAAATAAATTGTAGAGCGTTGAACGATTAGGAAAGATTTGGAGTATTTCTTTTGATAACGTTGAATTGAGCGCTGAGTGAACAAATCGGAATGCTTTTGATCGAGATGAGTATCAATTTCCCGATGTTTTTAACTGTAGAGCCCTGAGGTTAAAGTGTCTGTGGTTAGCTGTATTAATCAAATAAAGCTTACAATGGTACATATTGGGCGGTTATTGGGTTAGATTAATTCCCCGGATGACATCAAATTGTTTTATCTTGTCTGGTTCAATTTCCTTTGAATTGCCTTTTTTTTGCGCAGGATCCTTTCTGGCAAAAAATATGAAACAACTCTGACATCAGTTAGAAATGCAATGATTGTTCCTGTCAATTTTATCCGGTAAATGATTTATTTGAACTCGGGCAAATGTGCTTCATATGTTTTAAAGGGTTGTAAGTGAACAAGAAGAAGAAGAAGAAGAAGAAGAAGAAGAAGAAGAAGAAGAAGAAGAAGAAGAAGAAGAAGAAGAAGAAGAAGATCATCAACAAGAACAAGAACAAGTAAAGAAGAAGAACAACAACAACAAGAACGAGAAGAAGAAGAAAAGACACTTTGATTTTGAATCATCATTTCCTTTTCAATATTATTCGAGTTTTATTTATCCTTTTCGTGTAAAACCTAAAGAGACATCTTTCAAATTTCGTATGAGATTGCTTATTTTCCCATTGTGTATGCAATATATTCCCAAAGTATACACAGCTTTACAGTTAACAACATCGTAAAATTGACAAGGTGAACGAATTGGAATGATTTAGGAATGAAATTGAATGAGTGTGTGGAGCGAGTTTTGAGTGAATTTGATGGGTGGTAATCCTCTTTCGCAAAATTTGTTCAGGATGAACAAAATTAGCGATATTGATTACCCCCCTTTAATGAAATATGCATTTAAGTTCTATAGATAGCTTTATATTTCTTCAAGAAGCTATTAGACGCCTACAATTTGAATTATATCAGTAAAATCGCAATTTTTCTCCATCCAAATTTACTTTGAATGACGTTGTTGATTCTTTATTTTTCAATTGGTTTGAGCGTTTTTGAATGGTTTGAGTTAGTGTTTGGAATGAATGAATTGAGCCCTGAGTGCGCGATTTCGAATAGTTTTGATTGAGGCGATTGTGAATTTCACGATGAAACTAACTGTAACAGACAGGCATCACAGACTGAGACCAGAAAGTACAAATGTGCAGCGTGGTTTGAACCCGTACTGCCAGGTTTCTACTCTATCAATGAGGAAAGAAGTGACCAGACTAACATGATTGACAGTCTGCTTAAACAAAATCTAAATTCAGACGGAAAGATTTAAACTTATTAAAAATCTTGAAAGAATTGTATTACAACTATTACAAAATGAAGCGAATTGTATTTTCTATTGATGGGGATATGTACCTATATGTAAAACAAACAAGTTACACTTACCATGTTTATACAGAGTAATCATATTTCGAGTATAGTCCGTTTGACTTCTATATGGACCAACATTTCGCCGAAAATCTCAGAAATTAGTTAATGAAACGCATATTTCTCTTGTCATATCATTTTTTCCAGCTAATACCATGACGAATTTCGTTTTTCAGAATTTTTGAACGTAAAATAATGATTTTGTCCGTCCGTCTACATGTTAAATTTCAGCATTTCATACCTACTTGTTACTGTATTAAACGGAACAGCGAATTGTATAACTAAAAATAGTACTGATTTGCATAGGGGCCGAGTCAAAAGAGTAAGATTTTAAGTGAATTGTATTACTATAAAATAGAGTTTTTCAATATAATTAAGTTTGTCTAAGATTTTTGCTACCGTTGGATATCAAATCTGTGTATATTCTCTCTTTCTTCAGAAACCGTTTGACCAGATAATTGATTATTGATTTTATTCATTCTGAGATGACTCCTATATTTACATGTTAAGACAAATCAAAAATCATTATTAAACGAAGTAGTTGGGAATTTCACGAGGAAAACTTGATGAAAAGGAGAGTACTAACGGTAAAAATCACGTGCTATTTAAGTTTAAGATAACATGCCCGTCGATATGCTAATTAGCAGGTCCAAAGAAGGAATAGTGGACATTTCATCTGTCAAAAGTTTAGTATAAAACCACGTGTTTTTACTATATACGTTGACATTTTCTTACTATTGAACAGCCTCCATCACCCCTCGTGTTTAAGAACGGATAATGCAAAAATATTAACATTAACTAGATAGACAAAATCATTATTTTGAAATCAATTTATTTTCAAAAAATATTTTTTGGAATGGTATTAAGCTGAAATTAAGATTTTACTAAATACAAATCCTTTATTCAAACGCAATTTTATGTAATTGATGAAAAGGTTGGTCCATATAGAAGTCAAACGGACTATATCATGTTTTTATGAATTAAATGAAAATAATTCGTTTGCATTTTTATCAAATCCTTAACCTGTTTTTTTCACGACTATTTTTCGCACTGAAACCACGATTGTTTTAGGAATGATTATCAAATGCATCTATCAATAACGGTTACTTTTGAGGATTAATGTACTGTTAACAAATTAGGGTGATTGTGCTATAGACAATCTTAAACTAATTATGATGTTTCTTTTAGACGCCTTAAGTAACCTTTTACCCAACGTTCAGTGTGCTTCAATACCGGTTGTGGTGAATGGTTTTTACGCAGGTACAAGTTTTACTCCTTTTTGTCTGGGAATTTACGCTTCTATCATCGGCTAATAAACACTTTGAAAGATGTATTATGACTCCCCATAAATGCAATGTAAAGACCTTCAAATAGAGGATATACTAAATGATATACTCAATTGTAAAATTATGTAATTACATATATTATAACGTCATTGTAACATCATCAAACCAGCCCTGCGTTCAGGAACACCAAAAGGTACAAACAATTTACCAATTGTACCCTGATTTGCACGTGAACCTGCTTGCAAAGCGGGGTAAATTGGAAAATTGTTTGCACCGTTTTGGTGATCCTAACGCAGGGCTGCTGCTCTCATTTATATCTTAGTTCCATTCTTGCCTAGGTTTCTCCGAATATTTTTCTATTGACCTATCATCCTCTCCCAGATCACGAGTCTTCTTATTTTTCCCAAAGAAAAAATAGTTTGAAGAAATAGTTCAAATCAAATTTATTGCGTAAATCGCGGTCAAGCAAATGTATAATTTGATTTATCTTCTCACAGGGCCACTCAAGGGCGCCATATTTCTTATTTTCTTGGGGGAAATTGCATGACAAAATAGATTTACCATTTAGTTTCCATTGCAAGTGCATGCTACTTAGTAATCATATATAATTTTTACCGTTTCGCTAGTGACCTTCCATTATGAATTACCGAATTTCGTGGATAATTTCTAAAATGTTTATCGACATGATGCTCTAGACTGAATAGATCCTTACAAAATACAAATATCAATTTCCCTTTTTTGAAAACATGATTTGAAAGTAAAATGCTAATATCTGCATCTTACAGACTTAGGCCAATATCAATTGCCCATTTGAATCATCTATGATATTAAAACAATGTTTCATTGGTCATGAAGAATTTCCATTTTAAGCTTGAGTGCAAAGTAATCACATGTAGTTAAATTGACATGGTGGGTGAATTTTGAATGCATCTGGAATAAAAATTGAATGGGAGGAGTAGGCGAGTTTTGAATGACATTAAAATGTAGGAAGTATAATATCTGCAATTAGGGTCAATTTGGACGAATATCAATGTAATAAAATCTACGTACTGTTTTGTAAGTGTGTCTTTACGGACAACCCTAGCGCTTGAAATCCCAGCCGGCCACTATAATTGTGGAAGTATCTAATTGATATAAACAAGTGTAGGAGCACATTGAACGATTCTGAAGCGTTTTTCAGAAAATTTCAGAGCTTTTTACTGATTCGAGTAAGTGTTTCGAATGAATTGGAAGGAGTATTAAGCGCTCTGGAATTGCTTTGAATGTCAATGTTACAATAGTCAACCTGTAAATAATATATACAGCTATACAAATCATTGCTACAGACACTTTCTTTTTGAAATTGACAATCTGCTCGATCAAAACTATTCCAAACCGCTTAACCAGAGCTACCTTCAATTCACTCGACGAAATAAGCGACTATCTTTACCTCCCTTTAATTCTTTTCTGATTCTTTGTCTTTTCGGTCACATCAATCACTTTTAATTAAAACCCAGCAAAAAAAAAAAAAAAAACAAAAAACAAACAAACAAAAAAACAAAATTATTTTATCGATTTGATTCAAATGTAAATCATTTTTGAAAGATTTCAAAGAGTTTTTTTTTTGTAACAATTCCGAAGCGTATTTGAGTGATGTTAGTGTGGTTCGGACGAGTAATTTTGAATGGTTTTGGACTAGATCAGTCTCAATTTCACGAGAAAAAGTTAATAACAACGTAGAATTAACAAGCTTAATGATAATGGACTGATTTCGGAATCAGTTGAATGAATGTTTATTGATTTTTAGTAAGCAAGTCTAGTTCCACAAGAAAAGGTGGGGTTCGAGAAAACGTTGTCTCCTATCAGTTTCAATGTAAAATTGATCTATGATCACCCTCTTGAAATTGCTGGTCTATATATCCAGCACAACCAACCATATTTTGCGGACAGTGAGTCTAAATTCTTTATCATTTATTGCCACAGTTTCCTTTTACCTTTCCCTTGTGGCCTACATGTTGAATAACAAAGAACGTCAGTTGAACCTTGAAGTTCACGCAGAGTTCATACGCAATCTCCACTTGCTACATGTGAGCTAAATGAACGCTTTGTCAAAATAATTAGATTTCTGTTCTTAAAGAGTAGCCGAGAGGCGTCCTATATGTGTCTCGGGAATTTGTAATATGTTTCATGACAACACAAACTTAGCCTTTGGTTTTTATTACAGTTGCATGTTAGTCATGTAATCATTAGGTTCCCGGGCAATGTCCTTTTAAGCTCCATTTATTTGCACGTAATTTACGCTTCATGGCGAAAATAAAAGGTACAGTTGACAACATCGTGATACTAATACGGTGAACGTCTTTGAATTATTGAATGAGTATGTGGAGCAATTTTTGAATGAAAATAAAGGGATTATAAATATTTTGAATTCGTTCAAGTTAGACGCAATTACGCTAATTTATTACCTCTCTTTAAAAAGAATTGGCACACTTTCCAATTAGTATGTCATCAAGTACCTATCAGACGCTCAAATACCAAACTAGCCTTAACGAATTGGTTTGATAAGTTACAATAAAACGTTGATCGTTTTGAGCGATTTTAATTGTTTAAGGTAGTGGACCCGTAATAGTCCCGCAACATTTCGGACCACATATTTTTTTCAAAATGTTAACCGAGGTTTCCTAATGAAAATCATTAGGAAATCTCGGTTAACACCGTTAAAGTTTATTACCTATGAGACGGTGAAAAGCTATTACGGTTCCACTAAATAAATGAATAGAGCGCTGAACTAGAGTCTCAGAATTATTTTGATTGAGATGAATGTCAATTTAATTATATTACTTACAGTTATAAAATAACAGTATAGTGGGAAAAAAGATTAAATAAAAACTGGTCTACGGGGACCTGAATCGCTCCACTGGCTCTAAGTTCTGCAGATATGAAAATGGAATTGAGGTAGGGGGAATGACACACAATATTAAGTATCTTTTAGATAAAGGATTACATAATGGACATTCATGGCATATTTCGTTGAAAAATGCCCATTGGTTTAGGAGAAAAAGATTATAAAAAAAAGTAAAGTAAAAATTATTCCCGCCCTGCCAAACCAATATTTGCTGTTAAATGCAAAAATCTTGCTCATTAATTAAGGGATCAGCAAATGAATAGTCATGCCTAGTTTTGTTTAAAACGGCTTCATGACTGGGAAGAGGAACATTTGATAAGTTTTTAAAGCGAGAATAAGCACCACCCTGACGCACCCATATTTGTGGATCAATCAAAATGAATTGACGTTTTATAATAAAAGGTGAAAAAAGGAGCATTTAAAGTAATAATGGTTAAATTCGATTCGTTGGTTTGGAAGAAGAATATTTTTCTAGGTAAACTTAAGCCTAACCCTACAGGCTCATGTATTTATGAGCCAATCTAACTATCTTGAGCAATTGAAGAAAACTGTCGCCCAATGAACATTTCTGTCGTGTTTTATCATATTCGGCCTATTGAATTTGGGAGAGAAGAAGTTTCAAGAAAAAAAGTTAACGCACGGACGTTTCACGGACACAACGCTATGGCAGTGACTTTAAAGAAAACAATAACAACAACAACAAAAAAAAAATAAATAAAACCGGCAAAATCATATTTGCTGATGTGATATTTCTCCATTACTTTTGATTTATTGAATTTTAGTCACAATTTTTTCAACATACTTGTATTTGATAAATACAGTTAGCAACATTTAAAAATTGGCATTCACTTTGATCAAAACCACTCTCAAGCACTAACTCGTCGTTTCATTCATTTATCCAAACACTTACTAAAACCATTCAGAAATGCTCCAAAATCGTTAGAAACTATTCAAAAGCATAAAAACGATCAGCACTTAACTAAAATTTATCAAATAACTCCATAATTTTATTGGCTAAAGTAAATTTTAAATTGACTGTTTGGTCCGTAAAACACATAGATTGGAAAGAATGTATATATTTCAAAGGGAGGTAATGATTAGCGTGTAACATGTAATGGTATATTTCTATTATAATAATTGTTACCCGTCCCGGAAAAAGGGTCTATACCTGGGATCTAAGTAATACATGTATATGTTTGAAAATGAGATTTAATCTCACAGTGGTAAACAAAATGCGCATTTACAAATAAGTTGGCAAAAAGACACACCCATTACTCTGCTAGATGCCTAAGTATGAAAAGGAACTCAGGGAAATAACTAGAAAATTTTAGAGGGTTCTAGTGCACCGAATTCCGAATTCAAGAGAGGAACATGACTGCTAATTCTAAGGTCAATAGAACATAATGTGACAGTGATATGCTTCTGACAAATAAGTAACCGCCGCCCATTGGAGACTGAACGCCTGGACGCCGGACGCCATGGCATAATATGGAACTTTCGATGGGCGCATTTCTGACCCATATAATGATTATTTCACATGCATTACGAAAAGCTGACGATTGCGAAGAGGTTTCGGTCCTGTCAGTCATGGTCGACACTAATTGCACTTCAGTTAAGAACAACGTGAAATTGACTGTCATTCCGATCAAAAATATTCTAAATCGCTCACTAATCGCTCCATTGAATCATTCCAAAACACCCACTCAACCCATTCAAAAAGGCTCAAAAAGTTGTTAGATCAACTACTACATCTAAAATTAAAATCGCTGGAAAAAATCCAAGATCGATTTTATTGAATTTGTAAGCGCCTGCTTGGTTCGTTTAGACTAAGAAAACAAATTCATGGAAAATTGACCATCTTTTATTAAAGGGAGGTAATACATATCGCTAATTTTGTTCATCACTAATTTCACACATCACCCTCCTTCAATTTCATTCCGAAACTCATTCCAATATCATTCAGATTTGCAATATCACGATCTTATTAACTTTAGAACGCCCCTTTTCATAATTATCCAATGTAGTCTTTCTTGAATCACTTTTCTCCTTATCTTAACACCAAAAAGAATAAGTGGAATATAAAATAGAATTTTTATTTCAAAATATTTAAAAACAATATTAAATGTGACAAATTCTGAAAATAAATACAAACCAGCGTTCCCCGGGGCTCGAACTCCTAACTGATTCACCAAAAAAAATGGTATTGTGAAAGGAATGGTCCTTCTGTTTGGACCTCACAGCCAATTCGCGGATTATTGCTAGGGTTGAGAAAATTATAACTGAGTGTAACGCTTATTTCCGGAGGCTATATTTTAATCTATTTGTTATTCAACGAAAATATAGGATTTTCAAAAATAACAATTCCATTATGCTATTTTCCCCTTATATGTATGATGGCAATAATTAGTTGTTATTATTCTAATTTAATTTTCTCTCTTAGTTATGCTGTTTAAAATTCAAATAAATAAAAACTCTTTTCAACCATTAGAATTGATCAAATTAAATATTCATTATCAGAAAACAAGGGAAAGACATATAATTTCCAAATAAAAACCGGGAATTTCAAAAAAAGTCAGTGCTGATAAGCCACATCAAGTACATTCATAGTATGAATGGACTAGTTTCGGAGAGAGTGCCATGTGGGCATTTCTCTATCTTTTTCTCTCTCTATCTCTCTACATCATCTAAACAATGTCCCCTCACGCTAAAAGGGCACAAATTAATGGAACATCCTTAAGTCCAGGATGACAAAGCCTGCGATCAGTTTGCAAGTTTGCAAACTTTTCGCACCGTGTTGTCATCCTGAACACAGGACAGCATTAAACTGATGGAAATTCACGATCAGTGCAATTTAGCTTTGATGCGAACTTATGTTCAAAATAGAACGTATATTTTGTACGTCCTCATATCATATGCTAGGCTATATTCTATGCTTAACTTTGCATAGTATATGTGTTAAACATATATTCCACTAAATAGTACATGTCTCCTTTTAGCGTGACATGGGAAACAAAGAATGAAATGGAAGCATGTTGGAGAAAATTGGGAGCGTATAGGGTGGCAACGTTTGAATAAGACTGATGTGAGCGTGAAGTGTGATAGAAATGGAAGAAAATCGATTGCGAGAGAGAAATGGTTCATTTTTGGAGACAGTTTAAGAGGGGAGGTAGTCGAATGGGAGAGACGAGAGCGAGTGGAGTGGGGGACATAAAATGGGAGGGCAGAATGAGAGAGAGGGGAAAGTGGAGTGCGACAGAGAAGGAGAGAGTTTAGGATAAAGGGTAGGAGTGAAGTAGGGTGTTAAAGAGGGGAGTGAGAGGAGTGTAAAAAATGCGAGAGAAAAATTGTTGTGGAGTGGAGTGTGAGAGAGGGAAGAGATGACTAAGAGAGAGAAGGAGGAAGAAAAATGGGAGAAAGATGGTGAGAAAGACGAGTGTGTCAGAGAGAGAGGGGGCGAGTGCAGTGGAAGAGAGAGTATAGTGTGAGAGACAAGGGGAGAGCGGAATGTGGGAGAAATGTAAAGTGTAGTGGGGAGGAGAGAACCGGATTGGATTGTGTTAGAAAGAAGAGCGAGTAGATTGAGAGGAAGTGGATTTTGATAGATTGTTAAAGACAAGGTGGGGTAGGTACTTTTATAACTTAGGTGAAATAACTACAGTACGGATTAAAACGTTTTTAACAATTTGTGCAATTCTAATTCAGTAATTTCCGTTCCGACACCCTAGAAAATACTAACGTGACCATTCCATTTAACGGCACGGGGCGTTCGATGATAGATTTGGTTAATTATATAGTTTATTTATCTGCCATAAGTTTCTTTATAAGATATTAAGTGAAAAGTAGATAGTTCACGTTATTACCAATATATATTTTACTCAGCTTTTTTATCCGTTAATAAATATAGTCAAGGACAAATATTCTGCCCTGTTTTGTTTTGTTCAACAAACCTTTTAATTTAAAAGATAATGCTTTGGATTTATTACTGAAAAAACGGCTTTATCCTCAAAGCATAGGCATTGTTTTAAACGGCATTGGATCACACATGCCGTTCATTTAGTCCTAACGACGTTTATGACGTTTATACTTTTTTCATTCGGTAAATGACAACACACAATGAAATTTTTAGTGAGAGCCTTTCTGTATTGACATTTCAATATAGAAAACACATAAAAATGGTTGAAGTTGATTTTCTTTCAGAAACGGAATATTCATGTTGGCATAAGTTTTGAGATTTTGTAAGCTTGTTATTTTAGCATGAAATAAAAACTTTTACGGTCATTTTTGGATTAACAAAACACGCATGTTATTAATCAGGCTTTGTTTCTGAAGAATTACATACTTTTACAGAATTTTGGTTTTCAGCTAGCCGCGTTTTTTACGACATTAGTCAGAATAATTGAAGGGAAAAAACACAAAAAAACGTCTTTTGACCCTTTTACATTTTAAACAAAATTCAATCCACAATGTCACTAAGATGGATACTGTGTATAGCTAAGAACACCGTGAATTTGACTGTCATTCCGATCAAAACCATTCTTCATCACTTACCCGGCCTCCTTTCATTGGGTCCAAGCACTCACTCAAACCATTCAAAAATGCTCCAAAGTCACTAAGCTGATTAGATGACCAACGACATTTAAAAGTAAAATCGCTTGAAAAAAATCCACGGTTTCACAGACTTATTTTACTGTCTGATTGGTTTGTGAAGGTATTTAGACTCATCTATAAAATTTCTATGCATATTTTCATTTTGAACCCCCAAAACTCACTCATCGCGTTCATTCAACTTCATTCCGAAACCATTCCAACATAATTCAGTTTGTCAATTTTACGATTTTCTTAGCTGTCCTTTAACGTGGTCCTCGTTTGGATTAAAACGAGTCCTTATAAGTCAAAATAACGTGCTTGTTATTCCGACGTATTATTTTTAGGTCGTAGAACAAAGTTCTAAAAACCATAGTAGATTGAAAGGCTTTAACGTTCGCTTTACAAAAAGTCTTATTTTAATTGGAGGTCTATTACTCATTAAAAGGATTTCGCCTTATTTGTAAATTCGCGAAACTTGACAAGACTTTATGTCCATAAGCAGAGATTGACAAATCAAAACACTTATAATGAAATGACTGTTCAACATCAACATTTTCCGCCTCATTGTTCAATCATTAATTTGGATCACGTTTCCCTAAAATGTCCAAAATCTAAACGGCCTCCTTAGATTTTCACAGTTTTGGGTAAAGTGACATGTCTTAAAATATACAAGAGCACCGCCTTCGGGTGTCTACGCTCGCCTGTTGAGTGATGGATATTTGGTTAAAAATCTAAGGCGAAAAAGGGACACAATTCGCTCAAAATGCACCTAGAGTTAGCCCCATTGATAGTGAAGGTTGCTCTTTTGATACTGAACATACGTGCCAAGTTTCAAGTGAACAAATTTAGAAGGACAAGATACATTACAAAATGTCAGAGTTCGCACTATGAAGCCGACGCCGCCGGCAACAACAGTGACAATGACAGCGCTAAGGATCTATCATTCTCCAAAAGCTGTCGAATTAAAAATCAAATTCTATTTTATTGAGAATTATTACTAAATGCGTGTTCAACCTGCTCGTAGATATAGTGTATATGTTGCAGCTTATTTATTCTGTGGTTAGTGAAATTAGAATTCATAGGTAGACTAAATTTACGATATGAAATCGTAACGTCATTTTACCCTGTCATATTAATTTTAGATTTAACTGAATAAAAAATAGAAAAAAAGAATGATATGAAATATCAGAACCTATTGTTAATGATATCCCTCTTTGGTCTTTAGACAGGTTTTTTAAGTTGTTCTTTTCAGATTAGTCAAAATTCTAAGGATGAAATGCAACAGTCTGTCTAGGTACAGTTTACAACATCATGAAATTGACACGATGAACAATTTTGGAAGATTAAAGAATAAAATTGAACGAGTGTGTGGGGCGATTTTTGAGTGAAATTCACGGGAGGTAATCCAGTATCGCTAATTTTGTTCAGGATTCACAAAATGAACAATACTAATAACCTCCCTTTAATAAAATATACATACAAGTTCTATAAATAGCTTTCTGTGTCTTCACCAATCAACCTTACGCCTAAGAAAATCAATAATATAAGTGAAAGGGTGGAATATTTGCTACCGATCTTTATCTGAATGTAGTTGTTGATCTTATTATTTTTAATGATTTTGGAGCGTTTTTTAGTGGTTTGAGAGAGTGTTTGTAATGAGTGAATGGAGCAATGAGTGAGTGATTTAGAACGGGTTTGATCGGAATGAGTGTCAATTTCACAATGTTATTAACTGTATTTAGCGACGGTCGATTAATAGTGCTTACAGCACTTTGATTCGTTATATTTTCCTCGAATCGTTTTTCTGTACCTCTCTCAACCCTTTGCTGTTTAATCCCTGCTTTTTACGTGCCTGTGATTTAATGATTGAGAAAATATTGTGAAAAAAGAAGAAATTGCTCCTGACAAGCAATTTCTTCTTTTTCCACACTATTTTCTACCCTACTGAACGGTTATTTTTCAAATTAAATCCACTTTAAATTTTCGTCTGCAAAACCTTTGAATTTGGACAGGTCCAGAATTTTGTAAAACAGGAAAGGGTAAAAGATACAGAAAAGTCAAACTATGCGTCCAATACAAGAACTATCGGTCGTCTCTCGAAGTTGACATTTATTACCAGAATTGGTAAGATAAACCCAGACTAGAGCAGCCCTACGTTCAGGATGAAAACGTTAGCGAAGCGCTTTCGAAATGATACCTTGCTTTGCACGTATGTGCACGTGCAAAGCGGGGTATCATCTCAAAGCGCTCGCGAAACGCTTTTACATCCTGAACACAGGGCAGACAATCTGATGTTTTGTAATTGGTTACGATGCCTTATGGGGACGTTTGTGCGGTGAATTTACGACCAATCCTTATTGCGTGAAACAGTTATGCGAATGGGTATTTACGTTTTTACGACAATTTTCACTCGATTACCGAAATTGACTTCGGGAGTTTTTCACGATTTATTGCTTAAGGGTGAAAATTATATATAATAATTGAGACGTTTTGCACTTAACTGAAAATGTCTCTTAGAGGAGATACAAAATTGGCCAATCAAATCTGTTAAGGCGAAAAAAGTCTAACGACCGTTTACGATGTGCATTATACCAAATTATCAAAGTGATTAAGATTAATTTTGTACGTTATTTACATATAGTTAAAAAACACATCGCTAAATGTGCATTCCCCTCAATATGAAAATGATATAAAGCTCGATGACTTTTCGAAATTAATCGCTAGTCGTTGGTTTCACAGAAAAATGCTCGCTCAAATAATTCTAAATGCTTGTAAAAGACGACTGCAAAGTTTACACGTAACAAATAACGATAATAATATAAACTAACAAAACTCGAATTGGTATCTTTTTCACTTAATATAATATAATATGATATAATATGATATAATATAATTTAATGTAATATAATATAATATAATATAATATAATATAATATAATATAATATAATATAATATAATATAATATAATATAATATAATATAATATAATATAATATCATTATAATATAACATAATATAATATATATAATATAATATAAAACGATACAATACTCAGGATACTCAGTGCTAAGGATCACTTTTTCTTTAGAGATAGATTACTTTTACACGAAGAAGGGTAAATATTCGGACTTGATGACTCTGTAGCCAAAATGTAGAATCGGCATGTTAAGATGAAATGAGTAGGGGCATTCGCGTGCTTATTTCTGATTTTTTTCAAATGCACGTTCCTAATGCCCAAGAGCGTTTTTTCCGAATGTAGAATCAGTTTATAGCTACTGGTAATGTTCGGCGTTTACATGCTGGGGGTCGAAAACGCTCAACCAATGAGGTTCAATACCGATTTTTGGTGGTTCAGGCACGGCGTCATCGATTTGACAATGCAACAACGTTACGTAATGACTTCGAGAACGTTACTGGTGTCCGCGTAAGTCAAACCATCAGAAATCTGTTACATGATGCTGGCCGGAGACGGCCTGCAGTCCGTATTCCAGCCTGAACCTGATTTCACTTGCAAATACGTTTTGCATGGCCACGTGGTTATGTGAACTAGACGCGAAATGGCTGGGCCCCCGTCCTTTTTACAGACGAATCCAGTCCTGTGTTCAGGATGTAAAAGCGTTTTGCAAGCGCTTTGGGATGATACCCCGCTTTGCACGTGCACATACGTGCAAAGCGGGGTATCATTTCGAAAGCGCTTCGCTAACGTTTCATCCTGAACGCTGGGCAGGTTTTGTGTGAACTTTACTGATAGACGTCAGAGGCTCTAGCGTATGCCAAATAAGCGATTTACTCCAGTGTGTGTGGCAGAACATGATCGGTTTGGCGGGGGCTCAGTCATGGTTTGGGCGGGAATAAGTGCTCAGGAGAAAACAAATCTCCACGTCATTGAAAACGGCACAATGATTGCTGTCAGGTACGTAAATGAGATCTAAGATGTTTACGTTTCACCATTTGCAGGTGCAGTTGGTGAAAATTTCATTCTTATGGATTACAATGCGCGTTCACATGGAGCCTACATCACCATTCAATATCTCGAGCAAGGCACAATCGTCCGTATGGAATCGCCAGCTAGATCCCCGGATTACTATAGAGCATGTTTGGGAAATGTTACAGACAGCTGGTTCATCACATCCGGTGCAATCGGTACAGGAGCTCAGATAGACTCTTCTTGAAGTATAGGATCAAATTCCACAATAAAATATCAGGAGGCTTATAAGCAGAATGCACATGCGTTGTCAGGTCGTAATCGAAGCCCAGGGATTCCACACGTGCTATTTAAGTCTACAGATTTTTTCTAAAAAAATTTGGACAAACCAAATTTCTTTATTTTCATGATAACATCGAAATTGTTGATTTTTACCCTCGCGTCCTTTGGACAAGCCTTTCTCATAAAGCAACATTCAAACAATCATTCTTTTAAAAGATCTAAATACCTAAAACAAAGAAGTTCTCCGTAACTTAAAAAAAAACCTTGTATAAAATGAATATGATTAAAAAATATTCAACTAGAAAAAGGTAATCATTTAGCAAATTTTGAGTAGTATTCAATATATCTGATCATTTAGCCATAGATACGGGAAGGTATATTGAAAAGGCATTATCAGATGGAACATGTATAATTTGTGATCAAAATCGAACAGAATCTGGATATCATTTTATTCTGACTCGTTCAGAAATTGAATTCTTTTTTCTTTACAAACCTTTTCCAAAATGTAAGTGTTAGAATGTGTCAATTCTGTCTATACAGTTTTTCGACAGGATTGACTTTTGATCACTCGCTCAAACTTGGGGATCTGTATATGTTTTCTATTGTTGTTGCACCATGTGTGTGATAGAATTATTTTGTAAAAGTTTATATGACCATAGGCACGTTAAGTACCGACATGTATTGTATACTATTTGATTTGGGTTGAGAGCTGAGCTAATTATATTAACATTTTGGGTTTTAGGAAACAGCTACAGTTAATCACGTCGTGAAATTGACATCTATCTCAATCAAAACCATTCTAAATCGCTCACTCAGCGCTCATTTCATTCATTCCAAACACTCACTCAAATCGATAAAAAAAACGTTCCGAAATCATTAAAAAACCTTTCAAAATCGTTCCAGCGATCAAAATTTAATATAAATCGATCAAATTATTCTTTGATTTTTTGCCTGGTGTGGATTTTAAAGTGTCTGATTGGTCCATGAAGAAACACAAACAAAAAAATATATCTTATGAAAGGGAGGTAAGAAATATAGCTTATTGTGTTCATCTTGAACAAAATTAGCGATTTAGATTTACCTCCCTGTAATTTCATACAAAACTCGCTCCACACGCTCATTCAAATTCATTTCAAAATCGTCCCAAAATAATTCATATTGTCAATTTCACGATGTTGTTAACTGTATGTACGTGCGATACAGGTAATTTACAACTATCTTTGAAAGATCCTAGAGTACTGAAATGTAGTCTCGCTAAATTACGCCATGGCTAATCCACGTTTAAAGTAATCCATGTTACGATTCACCATAAGGTCACCGAAAACTGTTTAATTTGGCGATAGGTTATTTGTCTACAATTAATTCCAAAACTAGTTACGAGGTTTGGCTATTTACCATTCACATTTTATGTAACGTTGTATTCGGTCGCTGGAGATATACAACATTGATTTGCATAAAGCGTTAATACGATGGATAAAAGTTGTTAATATCGCCGTCCAGTTAGCCTTCTGGTCGCTTTTATTTCGTAATCTTACTTTCGAGTCTGCTATCGTTGGGAAATTTGTATAATATACTCATTACTTGGTCTCAAATTCTTAAATGTAGTCAATGCACCAAAAAATCTTTCTGTACTTAATTGAGAAACAAGTTTACATAACCACAAAATTAGTGGAGAAGCGTTCATTTTTGGGAATTGCATATGAGAGTCTCTGGGTAAGTTCGTATGGAACTCGGTATCGACCCAAGTTAACCGGAATCCCGTTTGAATGACCTTGGTTTCGACGGTAGTGACGTCATTTTAACCTTTCAACAGCGATGCTTCTGAACCTTGGTCAGACCGGTGTTACTAGGGTACCAATATGGCGGTGAAAAGCAGTGCCCAATATGTATAATGTTGAATGTAAAAAGTAGGGGCTGCTTTATTTTACAACAAATTTACGTTTGTTCTGTTTGATATTATGTTTTAGAAAAGTTTATCATATCTTTTGACACATTAAATACGATTAAGGATACCCACCTGCAAACCCGATCTTGTTACGCTAAGATTCTTTCATGTTTACTTCCATCAGTAGAAAACTCTGTGCACATGGATGTCCTCTCTGCGCATGTACATTTTAGATTATGACGTCTTTCGCAATCCTCTGGGCGGTCACGTGAACTTACCCCGTGAGTTGCAAGAGCTGATCTAAAAATAACTGTAGTATTTTCGAAATTATACGGCCGATGGCGTTTATTACTTCTAGACAATTGTGTTTTTAATTAACAAACGGTGGTATCGATCAATTTCGATAAAAAGGGTATATCATTCAAAAGTCGCTCACAACACTTGTTCAAGTCTATTCCAAATTCTCTCTAAAATAATTCTTTTTGTAATTGTAAGTTTCACGCTGTTCTTTCAATAAGATTATTTGATTACCAATTTTTATAAGGAAATGACGAAGATTTTTGACGATAAATTTTCCGTATAAAACGTAATCCGAAGTGTTGATAGCCCGATTAGCTAAGTCGATAGAGCACCTGATTTCAAAACAAAGGACGTTTGATATCGCGGGGTCGATTACTGGGCTGAAACCATGGGGGATCTCAGCAAAGGTTTCGTCGTTTATCCTTACACTATCCCCCTTAAGTACATGTAACCTTTCTTGGGACGTCGCTCATACATGTGTATGGGCATAATCTTTGGTAGCGACGATAAATAAACGGAAAATCCGAGATGTAATTATACTATCATGTGATGTGTTCGTTGGATGTTCCATTTTTTTGTTTAATCTAACTTAAAAAAAAACATGTATGTATCATAAGGATGATCTATCTCATATAGTTAACAACATCCTGAAATTAACAATGTGAATGATTTTGGAGTGATTTCGGAATGAAATTGAATGAATGTGTGGAGCGAGTTTTGAGTGAAATTAAATGGAGGTAAACCAACATTGCTAATTTTGTTCAAGATGAACAAAATTAGCAATGTTAATAACCTCCCTTTAATAAAATATACTTTCTATTCCATGTGTACGTCTGCGTGGACCAATCAGACACTTGAAAGTCCACACCAGCTTATAAAATCGTAGAATAAATAGATTCATATGTTTTATTGTGGAAAGTTTTGAACGAATTTTAAATGTTTTCTAATGATTTCGTACGTGCAGACTCACAAAATGAAAAGGTACAGTCCGACCGGCCAACATTGCAAGTGACGTCACGATTTGTTTATTATTTTATTGCTTTGTTGAGTATTGAAGATTTAATAAATAGTAAAAAATCCTTAATTTGACAAATGGAAAAATAGCTCAGGTAGTTAGTGAGTTCGGACATACGACTTCACGCCGCGATGTAAATTTACGTTCCAAGCCGAGGTTCGAACCTCTGTCAAAACAAATTTTTCTTGTAATATTATCTTTTTTTAACGTTGCTTTTTTTATCAATACAGAAAATAGTTAATTTAATATTTTTTCAATTGACTCGCTTATTCATTACATGTGAAAGAAAACTTTTCATTTTATAATTTTTTTTCTTTTGCATTTTCTCTACTGGTATATTTTTCTTTTTTTTTAACTCATACACATGCATTCATTAAAAAAAATTACAAAAATGGAAAAGGATTTTTTTTTCAAAATCGTTTCGCGTAAAATCGCTAAAGCTAATACAATGGATCAGGTTTTGATTTTTTATAACAAATAAAAAAATGAAAAATTTCTTTTGCGCTGATTTGAACCCATAAAGGACGTTACTTAGACTATGGTGCGTTACCGACTGCGCTAAATGCGACAGTTGTTACCACGTGAGTTGAATAACAATTTGTCTTCAACTTTGCCTATGAAAAGTAAACAAAAAGTGACGTCACTAGCAATGTAGGGTGGTTGATTTGTACGTTGATGTTTTAGAGGGAGTAATAAAATGTCGATGATTTCGTCCAATTTTGTCCAATTCGTTCCACTCACACACATTCATTGTCATTCCTATATCATTCCAAAATCATTTCCACTCGACAATTTCACGTTGTTTCTAGCTGTATCCAGTCAAAAACAATATGAAAATGATATAAAGCTTGATGACTTTTCGAAATTAATCGCTCAGCGCTGGTTTCACAGAAATATGCTCGCTCAAATAATTCTAAATGCCTGTAACAGACGACTGCAAAGTTTACACGTAACAAATAACGATAATCAAAAAAAAAAAAAAAAAAAAAAAAACGAATTAGTATCTTTTGCACTTAAAATAATATAATATAATATGATATAGTACAAAATAATATAATATAATATAATATAATATAATATAATATAACATAATATAATATAATACGATACAATACTCAAATGTGCTAAGGATCACTTTTTCTTTTAAGCATATTTTGCTGTTAACATATTGACCCCATTTTTTTCTTTTACAAGAAGAAGGGTAAATATTCGGACTTGATGACTCTATAGCCAAAATGTAGAATCGGCATGTTAAGATGAAATGAGAAGGGGCATTCGCGTGCTTATTTCTGAGTTTTTGGTGAACGAAATTTTCGTTCACCAGTGTTATATACCGTGTATGGAAAATCCTGTAGGATCTTAATAGGTTTTAAATAAAGCAGTACCTCTTTAGATTCAATTTAGTATCTCTAGATACTTCTCTCTACAAAATCACTGTTTGTATCGTGAAATGCATGATTCTAGCATTCTTCATCAAGTAAAGATAATGAAAATTACCCTTTAAAAACACAAAAATATCTTGGAATGTCTATACGAGCGAATTTTTGTTCGGCGTAAGATTGTCGAGAGTTGAGAGCAAAAACAAAGGTTGTGTCTGTACACTGTATAGACAGATACTATGTTTTTGATTTAAATCTTCGCTATTGCAACATGTAGTAAGTTGCCGGAAATGTGTGTTTATTGAGGTCGTGAACTCTTGAACTTCTACACACCCCTGATTGGCCGTACCCCACGTGATGACCTACTACGATTTTACTTGCCTTCTTATGAATGAAGTCTTTGCTTATAAGTTACGAAAGGTCAAGTTTACAAACGAATGGAATGTTCCTGCCGCATTTCTCCTATTAAACGCGCCCGAGCGCGATGCAAAACGTCGTGGGGCGCTATTATTTCAGACTCTTTTACTTAATTAAAAAAAATTACGTATTTTGGTACCTAAGAGAAGCAAACTGGTAACATGTTCGTAATTATCGAATGAAATACGTACGCTACCCAATACGCTTTTCTATTTATCTATTAAGGCTATAGATTTAAAAAATAAAATAAAATGTTAGCAAATGAATTGTAATTCTGTCATTTTAAGTCATCTATCGAAATCACATCCGGTGCAATCGGTACAGGAGCTCAGATAGACTCTTCTTGAAGTATAGGATCAAATTCCACAATAAAATATCAGGAGGCTTATAAGCAGTATGCACATGCGTTGTCAGGTCGTAATCGAAGCCCAGGGATTCCACACGTGCTATTTAAGTCTACAGATTTTTTCTAAAAAAATTTGGACAAACCAAATTTCTTTATTTTCATGATAACATCGAAATTGTTGATTTTTACCCTCGCGTCCTTTGGACAAGCCTTTCTCATAAAGCAACATCCAAACAATCATTCTTTTAAAAGATCTAAATACCTAATACACAGAAGTTCTCCGTAACTTAAAAAAATGTATAAAATGAATATGATTAAAAAATATTCAACTAGAAAAAGGTAATCGTTTAGCAAATTTTGAGTAGTCTTCAATATATCTGATCATTTAGCCATAGATACGGGAAAGTATATTGAAAAGGCATTATCAGATGGAACGTGTATGAATTGTGATCAAAATCGAACAGAATCTGGATATCATTTTATTCTGACTCGTTCAGAAATTGAATTCTTTTTTCTTTACAAACCCTTTCCAAAATGTCCTGATAAGTGTTAGGGTGTGTCAATTCTGTCTATACAATGTTTGGACAGGATTGACTTTTGATCACTCGTTCAACCTTGAGGATCGGTACATGTATATGTTTACTTTTGTCGTTGCACAATGTATAAACTGAATTCGCTATTTTGACTTGTCGGTACCATACATATGTACTATAATCACAAGTCACAATACCATATTCGAGTTATATGTGTATAGAATTATTTTGAACAGTAAAACTTGTATTAAGCGACCAGGAATGGGACCACCAAAAAGCGGTCGTTAAAGAAAATGGTCGCTTAAAACACGTTTTGTTTACAAATAAGAAATCAAATATTTATAACATTGCGAACTTCTCAAGAATCATATGGTGTAAAAACTCATCAGAATCGTCTTATTTAGACGATTCTGGTGAGATTTCACAGCAAATGATTCATTTACAATATTTTTTATACCAGTGATATCTATTTTTTCAGACATTTAAATTTAATGAAGGGGATTTTGAAAGCGGTCGTTTAATAAAAATGGTCGCTTAATAGACGTGGTCGCTCGGGCAAGATTGACTGTATATGTTTATTTGGCCATAGGCACGTTAAGTACCGACATGACTTGTATACTATTTGATTTGGGTTGAGAGCTGAGCTAATTATGTTAACATTTTGGGTTTTAGGAAACAGCTACAGTTAATTATATCGTAAAATTGACATTGATCTCAATCAAAACCAATCGCTCAGCGCACATTTCATTCATTCCAAACACTCACTCAAATCGATCAAAAAATCTCCGAAATCAATAGAAAACATTTCGAATTCGTTCCAGCAATCCAAATTAATATGATTCGATCAAATTATTCTATGATTTTTTGCCTGGTCTGGATTTTAAATTGCTTGATTGGTCCATGAAGAAACACAAACAGAAAAGTATATCTTATTAAAGGGAGTTAAGAAATATAGCTAATTGTGTTCATCTTGAACAAAATTAGCGATTTAGATTTACCTCCCTGGATTTTCATACAAAACTCGCTCCACACGCTCATTCAAATTCATTTCAAAATCGTTCCAAAATCGTTCATCTTAGCAATTTCACGATCTTGTTAACTGTATTTACGTGCGATAGAGGTTATTGTCAACTATCTTTGAAAGATCCTAAAGTACTGAAAAGTAGTCTCGCTAAATTACGCCATGGCTAATCCACCTCTAAAGTAATCCGTGTTATGATATACCATAAGGTCACCGAAAACTGTTTAATTTGGCGATAGGTTATTTGTCTACAAGTTTTTCCAAAACTAGTTACGAGGATTGGCTATTTACCATTCACATTTTATGTAACGTTGTATTCGGTCGCTGGAGATATACAACATTGATTTGCGTAAAACGTTAATACGATGGATAAAAGTTGTTAATATCTCCGTCCGGAATTAGCCTTCTGGCCGCTTTTATTTCGTAATCTTACTTCCGAGTCTGCTATCTTTGGGAATTTTGTATAATATACTCATTACTTGGTCTCAAATTCTTATATATAGTCAATGCACCAAGCAAACCCTCTAAACTTAATTGAGAAACTATTTAACATAATCAGAAAATTAGTAGAGAAGCGTTCGTTTTTGGGAATTGCATATGCGAGTCCCTGGGTAAGTTCACATGGAACTCGGTATCGACCCAAGTTAACCAGAATCCCGTTCGAATGACCTTGGTTTCGACACTAGTGATGTCATTTTAACCTTTCAACCGCGATGCTTCTGACCCTGGGTCAGACCGGTGTTACTAGGGTACCAATATGGCGGTGAAAAGCAGTGCCCAATATGTATAATGTTGAATGTAAAAAGTAGGGGCTGCTTTATTCTACAACAAATTTACGTTTGTTCTGTTTGATATAATGTTTTAGAAAAGTTTATCATATCTTTTGACACATTAAATACGATTAAGGATACCCACCTGCAAACCCGATCTTGTTACGCTAAGATTCTTTCATATTTACTTCCATCAGTAGAAAACTCTGTGCACATGGATGTCCTCTCTGCGCATGTACATTTTAGATTATGACGTCTTTCGCAATCCTCTGGGCGGTCACGTGAACTTACCCCGTGAGTTGCGAGAGATGATCTAATAATTTAAAAATAACTGTAGTATTTTCGAAATTATACGGCCGATGACGTTAATTACTGATAGACAATTGTGTTTTTAATTAACAAACGGTGGTATCGATCAATTTCGATAAAAAGGGTATATCATTCAAAAGTCGCTCACAACACTTGTTCAAGTCTATTCCAAATTCTCTCTAAATAATTCTCTATGTAATTGTCAGTTTCACGATATTCTTTAAATGAGATTATTTGATTACCAATTTTTATAAGGAAATGAATGACGACGATTACTGACGATTAATTTTCCGTATAAAACGTAATCCGAGGTGTTGTTAGCCCGATTTGCTGAGTCGATAGAGCACCTGACTTCAAAACAAAGGACGTTTTGATATCGTGGGTTCGATTGCTTGGCTGGCACCATGGTGGATCTCAGCATAGGTTTCGTCATTTATCCTAACACTATCCCCCTTAACAAGTACATGTAACCCTTCTTGGGACGTCGCTCATACATGTGTATGGGCATAATCTTTGGTAGCGACGATAAATAAACGGAAAATCCGAGATGTAATTATATTATCATGTGATGTGTTCGTTGGATAACCAGAAGAGAGGTTCCATTTTTTTGTTTAATCTAACTTAAAAAGCATGTATGTATCATAAGGATGATCTATATCATACAGTTACAGCTAGTTACATCGTGAAATTGACATTCATCTCAATCAGAATCATTCTTAATCGCTCATTCGGCGCTCCATTCACTTTTTCAAAACGATCACTCAAATCATTCAAAAACGCTCCAAACCGTCTGATTAGATCTTGAAGAAATAGGAAGCTATTTGTAGTATATTTATGCATTTTTTATTTCATCTGGAACAAAATTAGCAATATTGGATTACCTCCCTTTAATTTCACTTAAAACTCGCTCCAAACACTCAATCAATTTCATTCCGAGATCATTCCAAAATCATTCACCTTGTCAATTTCACGATGTTTTTAACTGTAGCAACATCGTGAAATTGACAAGGTGAATGATTTTGGAGTGATTTCGGAATGAAATTGAATGAGCGAGTTTTGAGTGAAATCAAAGGGAGATAAACCAACATTGCTAATTTTATTCAAGATGAACAAAATTAGCGATGTAAATTGCCTCCTTTTAATAAAAAATACGTTCATTACTATGTGTACGTCTTCGTGGACCAATCAGGCACTTGAAAGTCCACACTAGCTTATAAAATCTTAGAATTAATAGATTGATATGTTTTATTGTGTGAAGTCTTGAGCTAATTTTTATATGTTTTCTGCGTTTTTGACCGATTTGAGTGAGTGTTTGGAATGAATGAATGGAGCGCTGAGTGAATGATTAAGAATGACTTTGATCGGAATGAGTGTCAATTTCACGATGTTTTTAACTGTATAGATCTTTGCGGGAGCCTTAGAGCTGATAATAAATAACAAGTTAGGATCCTTTAGATTAATCAAAATGCATTGTATCTTATTATCGATCAAGTAATCCCATCGATCTTACGGTAATCGATAAATCGTTTCGCCCCCAGATTCATCTTAATTGCCGACTCGGTCAAAGGATAATAAATAATTCTAACGCAATGTATAATAGGGAAATCACACGCAATGCCATTCTCCGTGACGCCTTAATTTACGAGGCGTGAGCACGACTGTTATTTAAAGAGTTCGACCTAGACAGAACCCCCTACGGAATGATTTACGACATTATTACATCATACAATTGAAAACCGTTCCGATTGAAACCATTCAAAATCGCTCGCTCAACGCTGGCATTATTCATTACGATTACTTGCTCGAATCATTTAAAACGATCCGAAATTGTTCAAAACGCTTCGAAATATGATCTACATTTCAATCAATTCGATCAAATAATCGCATGATTTGTTTAGCTGGTGTTGATTTTTAAACGCATAATTTCTTCGTGAAGACAAAAAATCAGAAAAGTAAGTATATTTTATTAAAGGGAGGTAATAGTTATCTCTAATTTCGTCCAATTGGTTCTTTCCTTGGCTCACACCTTCGGCATGAGTGCATTTTCATTTCCTGGCAGAATAATTGAATTCGATTTATCTAAGCTGCAGGAACTTGGGTCCCGTTTTACTAAACTTCTTACGAAAAAAGTTATCGTAAGCCAAAATCACAAATCGTACTTGGTGTTTTCATTCATTAGTAGATTCTGCCTTGCAATATCTCATTGGAATCGTCTTAAGAAGACGATTCCAGTGAGATGATGCATGGCAGAATTCCATGTTTAGTAACTACTGTATAAGCAACTTTAATTTTAGACTTACGCAAAAAATGATCGTTAGATATAAATTTAGTAAAATAGGCCCTTGATGTTCAGTCGCTGTATAATATTAATTTAACCAAACACTTTTCTTGTAACAAAAAGCCGCCACCAGAGCGCAGTTGGTTAGGCATAAGACTTCCAATCTGGAAGTCGAGGGTTCGATCCCCGGTGGCGGCAAATATCCTTTCCGACGTGTGTCTCTCACCAATGGGTAGATAATCGTAAACCTTTGTTAGAAAGCAGTCAGAGGCTAGGTAAGGGTGTAATGGTAGTACAAGTGAAAGAAATTCCGGGAATCCATTGTTCGGTGCTCCGGCCGCCGCGATATAACTGCAAAATTGTTGAAAGCGGCGCAATTCCAATTCAAACAAACAAACTTGTAACAAAAATTCTTACACTACATTTGTCGCGTCGGCAATTATAGGTGAAATATCTAACTGATTGTTGTCCCTTGGCCGAGAGTCACAAACGGAATGCTGGGCACATGATTTGCAATAATTTTTCATGAATCTCAATTTGTTGATATTTTCGTTTATAATTGGGTATTGATTACCTGTTTGAACGCCATTGAATCTGTTTACTTTTAAGCTTCCAGGCTAAAAGAATAATCTAATTAGTCGATCGATAATTTTGAATACCAGCCGCGGTCAACCAATTAATGGATCTATTGGGTAACGTAACCGTGAGTTGTTAAAGTGAACAACATCGAGAAATTGACAAGATGAATGAAATCGTTAAATAGGATAAATATTTAATTCGAATCGATCAAATTGTTCTACGGTGTAATTTACTGGTGTAGATTTTAAAGTGTCTGTCAGGGGTCCTCGAAGACACACTTACAGAAATGTACGCATATTTTATCAAAGGGGGTTAATAAAAACTCCTAATTTTGTTAATCTTGAACAAATTAGCGATATTGGGTTATGTGTAACCACGCTATTTGAATGTTTGTAACATACTTTAGACGAGTTTAATAAAGATAAATTTAGACTAACGAAGTTTTGCTGTCAAGGTCTCTGACGAAAAAACACTGGTATTCAAAAAAAAAATGATTACCATCCTTTTAATTACAAAGATTTGCTCAAGCGTGAATTGTCGTAGCGTAAAAGCTACATACTTTCGAAATCGACTTCATCAGTAAGAAAATAAAATTATAACGAAGAAAAGCTTTGAATATCAATAGGGAGAAAAACTGTTTTTGTTATGAGTTTCTTTACTCTATCAGTATAGATCTGCAAGCAAGAGTTATGTACGAGAAACCGTTATCTCCTATCATTTTCAATATAGAATTGATCTTTGATCATTACTGGTCTATATATAGGTGATTGCATGTCATCGGCTACGTTCTATAAGGACGAATACGGGAAAAGCCTACTTTTCAGGAGAAGGAAAAAACTTAATATCTTTTTACCTATAAACACTAGTACAGCCAATTTGGTCAAAAACATTTTAAATCGAATCACTATATATATTATCTGCCGTCATAAATATGAAATTTTGTCTCAATAATGAGTTATTTAAAAAAAAACACAAAAAAATCGTCAAGTACGTCATTTTTTCACTTAATTTTTACGGAACAAAATGCCGTATAGACAAAAAAGGCATAAAAAATAAATGCATGAAAAAAACTTATTGAATTTGATGTTATATAAGATATAGGACAAATTGCCTGTAAACAAATTCTTTTCGGGTGCATACGAGACCCCGAAATCCGTTGAGTGAGACGTTTCTCAAAAAAAGTGAAAAACGCATATAACAATTTTTATGTATGTAACTGAGCCACGCGAATTATCTGGCCTGGGTAAAGGTTGTATTCTTTTTCAAACTGATCTTTAAAATAAACTTTTATCATAAGGAAACATGAACAATTATCAAATTTGTCAATACGTCATTTTCGAACTTCAATTTTCGACCACTTCCGGTGCGAAAATGACGTATCTTACAAGTTCAAGAAGCTTTTTTGGGGGGATACGATTAGCTATCAGGTCCAGCATCTTCGCAAAAGACGCGGGAATATCATATGTGTGCGAAAACGCAATAAAAGAAAAAATGGAATTTTGCATATACGTCCTTATAGAGCGGAGCCGACGATGTGTTAATATAAAAATACCGTTATCTCACGCTTGTTAAATTTCAGTTCAGTCCACACTCACTCCTGGCTATACCACATTTTCCTGCATTTTCGAACACCGCGGTTGGACTATACCTATTTTTTTATTTCACACAAAACTCGCTCCACATACTTTTCAATTTCATTACGACATCATCCAAAAATCACCCATCGTGTCAATTTCATGATGTTCAAAACTATAGCTCAACCATTATCATAATAATAATACTAATACTAATAAATCCTTGACGTGGGTTCGAATCCAACATGTAGCCCGGCCAATTTCCATCCGACATTGGACAAAAGCCATCGTACCACGAGTCGTCCATCCCCCACCCATGGGTATGTGATAAGGGGGCACTCACGTTGAATGAGCAGCTGTTGGTTCGGACGAAGGCTGTGGTTGCTTGTGTTAGAAACAACAGAAAACGATGGGTACTAGGAAAAATGGTGCGGCATAACTGGCATAATGTTGAAAGAGGCGTTAAACCCCACAATTATTTTTTTTTTTCAATCGACCCACTTTCACTTAAAGCCTAACATTTTATAGAGGACACTCAAACTATCCGAAGATAACGAAAAAAAAACCGACAATTTCATAATATATAAACTTTAATTTTAGATTGACAGGTATCAGGTAGAATATAATAACGGGTGACCCCCTTGCGCACAAAAGAGCAATCTAGTAAAGGCGATTGTTTCATAATCCGCGTTTCGTCATATTTGTCATTGTTATACAAGTCTTACGAAGAAACCTATAGGACGAAAGTCGTGTGGTAAAACAATCGCCTGTGCCATCTAGAGACTATATTATATTATAGATATTCCGTATATTAATTCTCTTTTAAAATAAGTGGGTTCCAGCAGATTACAAACAGTGGGCGCACTACAAAAATAACTACATATGAAGTTAGAACTGTCTTTTTTTTTTCAGATAATCAACCAAGTGAAAAAAGTGTCGGAACTTGTCAGCCAGTGCAATCCGCGCAGTCTGACAAATTTCGACACTATGCGCACAGCCTAGATGGCCCCTTTCCGTCCGACGGTACCCATTTGATATATACAGTGTTATATGTAAATAAATCAATTTCTACCTGTAAAAATCCCAACAATTGTCTTTATACATGTACTTAGAAAATCTTCAGATAACATACCAAAATCGTTTCAATACCGGGGGTAGACATGTTTGAGCTCTCATATTAAGATTTCACTGGAAAAGTTTGAAAAGGGCTTTAAGGATTGGTATTAGAAAGACGAATGGCAATTTCCTGAACAAAATGTCAGTGTTCTCATGGTTTATGCCGTCTTAATTTACGCCGAAGAGATTCCCGAGAAACAATATTAAATTAACACAATGACCCTTGACATTCTTCCTATTAACAAGCTTTGTTAGAACTAATCACCGTGGACGAAGTTTCACAATTTGATATTCCCCTCTTTCCCGAACGCGACACTGTTCTGTTCAATACTGACCTAAATTTACTCCCAAATATGTAGTACACGAACACGTTTACTGCTAGGGATAAGTAGTATATTTGTAATGAAATTGTTTGTAACGTGACGTCACTTCGTCCGATGTTGACGTCATAGTTCATCATCGTTTTTATCAATAGACGGATACGAACCACGTGTGATGGTAAATTTAATATGAAATAAGTCAGTGTCACGGCTAATAAGAGTTTTGTGACTTTGGTAATTGGGTGTCTTGCACGTGGAACTAACGTAAATGACGTCGTTGTAAGTCTCTGACGTCGACCACGTGACTGTATCACTTGTAACACAATGAGTATCATCAACACTGTCATAATTGCACTGGGAATGATCAGCGTTAGAAACGTGTCCATATAAGCCATGAATCTAACAATACTGATGCTACTATTCGAGTCACCATACTGGCATTGATTATCCATGGTCCAAAACGGAAAACTATAAAAGCAAACAACGGACACCAACAAAACAAGGACAACAATTCTAGCCGTCTGTATCTTACACAGAACCCTTACTAAATGCGGCTTTGAGATCCGGATATAATTCTCCATCGTAACAAATACAACCAGCCAGACGGACGTACACCCGCACACGTACGTCAGGAATATGATACTGTGGCATACCACAAACACCGCGCTCATTTGCAGGTCAAAGGTCATGGACGTCCACACTAAAACCAGAGAAATAAGGAATCCATTATCGGAGACACAACGGACAGCGAGAAATACGCTGCAGGACGAATTTCTGTAGGAATCTTGCACAAAGACATAAAAGGATAATGTATTTCCTATTAGTCCAATCAGGCATATTAACGGGAGGGTGAAATGTTCTAGTACGGCGTGTATTTGTGGATCACCGTCGTGTGCTTGCGTCACATTATGCCCCATAAGTTCCGGTCTAAGGTCGTTCACAGCAGTAGAGTGTGGGAGGCTCTCGTTCATCTTCGTTTGATGTCGGCTGTAAAGAGACAAACAAGCAATTTTAGATATTTAATCGTCACATAAAAACCGACAAATAAGCACAGATTATCACTGTTAACCATAAAGAGATGCTTTGTTTTTACCAGTTTTGTATACGTGTTTTATATCTATTTTCCATGTTTGTTTAAGCTTTTAAAATCGGTGATAGGCCTTTTTTGCTGAATGACAAAATATTTATTAGTTTAGATGTAATTAGGACAGGACATGTTTATCGCCCTCGAAAGATATTTAGGATAATCGTTTGTTTCAGTGTTACATCGATTTATATTTCGTTGATTAAACAACTTAAGCTATATCATCACGTGGTGAATGTACGAGTGAAAATATAGCTTTGTTTGTTCACATAAGTAAGGCTACGTGTAATCAATCTCACACAAAAATATGTAATAATCCCAATTTGACAAAATTTTAGGAACCATGGGCCCGTTTTACTAAACTTCTTACGAAAAATTTAATTGTAAGTCAAAATCAAAAATCGTACCTGGTATTTTCATTTACAGTAAGATTCTACTTTGCAATATCTCATTGGAGTCGTCTTTAGCAGACGATTCCAAAGAGATTATGCATGAAGAATTCCATATTTAGAAACTACTGTAGAAGCAACTTTAATTTTTGACTTACGCAAAAAATTATCGTAATATGTTTAGTAAAACAGGCCCCAAGTTTCTAAAACGTGTATGGTTATTTTTTCGTCTAAGGTAAACGTAGTTCTACATGTAATCCATCCCCGTCATAACCAACTCAAAGAACAAAAAGTTTCGGAAACATTATCAAAAATGAAGAAAGAGCTTGATAACAGCAGTTTCTTTATGTCTACAATAGCTTTTTCTAAAAAAACACAAAATAATTAAACACAACAACAAAAACAAAAATAACAACAACAACAAAAACAAAACACAAGCTATTCTTAGAAATGCACGATCATACAATTATCTCTATATTGAAGGCAGTACTTCTGAAAAAAATCATTCTCGTCAAGGAAAAAAAAATATTTTAAATTGTACGAGTCTAAACTTGTTTCGTCTGGAACATAAAGTTTTTTTTTTAAAATAGCCAAATGCACGCCGGGCAAGTTTTTGAGAATTTGAGAGATAAAGACAGTAAATAGCTAACAACATTGTGAACTTGTCAAGATGCATAATTCTGGAATGAGTTAGGAATGAAATTGAATGAGTATATAAATCCAATCCAGAATTAAATTTTAGGGCAGTAATACAATATCGATCATCCCGTTCAAATTGGACGATAAGATCTATTCTATTACCTCCCTATTGAAAAAAAAGTACTTTCCTATTTTTTCCTCTTCACAGTTGTTAAAAAGCATAACAGCCAATACTATCGTAGAATTATTAATTCAATTTGAATAAAAAATAAAGTGGTCTCTTTGAAATTTTTAAAGTGATTTTGTAGGATTTCGGAGCGTTTTAAAGTGATAAGAGTCAATGTCTGAATAAATGCATTGAACGCTGAGCGATTTATTTGAAATGGTTTTGATCTATATGAGTGTTATTTGTACAATGTAATTATTTGTTACTGTACATGTAAAAAAGTTAAATGTTGGCCGGGCTGGATTTTGAGAATTTAAGAGATGAAAACAGTGTATGCTGATTCCATTGAGGTATGAAACCAAAAAAACTATTTACACTATGAAAACGCAAAGTGGATCTATACAAAAGTGTAATGAGGTTTAAAGTTTCATACCGCCATGAAAGAAAAAAAAACAACAACAACAGGTCAAATTGAAGAACATTAATTTATTGATTTTGCTTTCGAACATGTATCTGTAGCTCCGATAAAAGTCATTCTTATGTAAGCCGAATTAAGATCTAATGTTTACTTTTGCCTAAACATTTTTTAAAAAAAAAAATTGTGATAAGCGTTACAAAAAAGAATGTCGTTTTCACTAAAATACAAAACGGATGTTTTCGCTTTGATTTACTCAATGTGGTATATTAAGCTCATGCCTGCACTTTTAAGAAATATAAAGACAAGAACGCTCAATTGTAATGACATCTAGTTCGCGTAGCTTTGGGAGATGAAAGAAAAGAACACAATGCCGCGGTTTAAAATTTCGAATATTAAAATGAAACACTTTCATTCCATTGATATTAAAGGTTTGAAAAAATATTAGAAGGATAAAAAGCCTAGAGAGCAAAATTTAGCATGTACGTTACAGTTCCAACAATTTCAATTGTGCGCCTTGTAAAGATTCTGGTCAGCCTGTGCATCTGCACAGTCTGACCAGTGTCTTCACTATGCGCTTTGTAGGAAAATACGATCTCAAAGTGTTTTAAACAGTCAAGGAATCTTTTAACGATACTAAGCGACTGTCTAGGTTTTCGATTTTTGCGCCTCGCGCACATATCAAATTGTTGCAAATGTCACGCACAGGCTCAATTAATGTTTAACGTAGACGCACACGTTCACTTTCACGTGAATATGGCCATTCACAGCCTGTGAAAAGGAAGTATCGGGTCTTATTAATCATCACAGGTTCGAAAGTTCGCTAGCTTCCTAATGAGCGGAATTTCAATAGGATCATACGCCAGACAATTCCTTTATTAATGTCATATCCAGAATGGAACCATAGAATTATCATCCCCTACTAATTATCTTTCATTAAAGGCAGTTGCTTTCAATACTATCGCGAGAGGGAGTGTAGGCTTATTACCGACATGCTCTTTCATAGCCCCCATACAAAGTCATAAAGTCGCTACTTGGCATTATTTTGCTTACGTTAAATGGTTTGAGAGAGTGCTTGGAAAGAATGAACGGAACGCTGAGTGATTGAGTTAGAATGGTTTTGATTGAGATGAATGATTTGCTAACTGTAGATGCTCTTTCCAATCGTCGCTGTTTCTATAAAATGTAACATGAAACCGAGGCGTCAATTTGAAAATATAATTATCACTATACAACGGAAATAACATTGCATTCAGGATGCAAGATCTTTTTGAAATGTTGCTGTCATACACGAGTAAATGTGCAATGCCATTGCCTATTCTCAAACGGTTCGCGAACGCTTTACCTAGTTATATATGTATTTCATATCAGGTTTGAAATTAAGTCGCTTACTGGGGAAACACAAAAGAGCCGAAGAGACTTTTTTTAAACTTCATGGAGGTTTGAAACTAATCACACTTATATATGAATCCACTTTGCATATGCAGTTAGATGAGGTTTGAAGTTTCAAACCTCGATCAATTCTTCATACAGTTAACAACATCGTGAAATTGACATGATGTATGATTTATGAATGATTTTTGAACGAAATTGAATGAGTGAGAGGAGTGAGTTTTGAGTGGAATTAAAGTGAGGAAATCCAATACCGCTGATTTTGTTCAAAATCAACAAATTTAGCGATGTTTAGTACCTCCCTTAAGTAAAATAAGTATGCAAGTTCTATAGTTCCATTTCTTCAAGAACCGATCAGACACTTACAATTTTAATTTAGCTGTGAAATCATTTTTTTTATAATTTTTCATTTATTTGAATGTAGCTGTTGATTTCTATATTTTTAAATAATTTTTGAGCGTTTAACAGCGGTTTGAGTGAGTTTTTGTAATGAATGAATGGAGTGCTGAATGAGCGATTTAGAATGGTTTTGGTTGGGATGAATGTCAATTTCACGATGTCACTTATCTTATGAATGACTTCTCCGAAATGAGACAGATTTCTTATGAAAGACTACTGTTCGCGAAAGCTTATAAACTGTGTCCTCATAAATTGTTTTCATTGAAGAACACAACAAATTTCTAGTTTACCAGAACGTACAAATCTGTAAGGACGCAACTAGCATTAAATTATATAAGTTGAACGTTGATCTTCACAAGTCATAATATGGGTTTAATTGAGTTGATTGATTGAATGGATTTTTGCGCCGCTTTCAACATTTTTTTCTGTAATATCGCGGCGGCTGGAGCAATTTACAATGGATTCCTGGTATTTCTCTCATCAGTGCAACAATCACATCCTTTCCTAGCCTGCAGCTGTTATCTCACATAGGTCTTCGATTATCAACCCATTGGTTAGAGACAAATAGTCGGAAAGAATGAGTGCCGCCGTCGGGGAACGAACCCGGTGGGTTTTATCAAAACCATGATGACCCTTTTACAGTTAATTACATCGTGAAATGACATTCATCTCAATCAAAACCATTCTCAATCGCTCACTCAGCTTTCCAATCATTCATTCAAAACACTCACTCAAACCATTCATAAACACTCCAAACTCACTGAAAAATATATAACAACAACTACGTTCAAAATAAAAATAGCTGGGAAAAAATCGGGATTACACTTATTTAATTAAAATTGTAAGCGTCTAATAGTTTCTTTAAGAAATAGGGAACTATCTATAGAACGTGTATGCATATTTTATTAAAGGGAGGTAATCAATATTGCTAATTTTGTTCATTCTGAACAAAATTTACAATACTGGATTACCTCCCATTAAATTCACTCAAAACTCGCTCCACACACTCAACGAATTTCATTCCTATATCATTCTAAAATCATTCACATTGACAATTTCACGATGTTGTTAACTGTAGTAACCTGCTTGCTAAGGATATTTTCCTTTACAGCTACATTTAAAGTGCAGTTAGATAAGGAAAGATGAAAAATTTAAATAAAACGACACAAACCAGCAAACCAACAAATCAGACAAACAAACAAAAGATATCAGAGCAATTTCAATTTTATTGTGTAACTAAGCAACTCCAAATTTTTGCATTTTTCAAAAACTATTTTGAGATATTTTGTATTTGTTCTTGCCGCCGGAATATCCTTAAACTACTTTTTAAAGGAGTCTTTTTTTATTCTCTTTAATACCAGGCACAATGTTTTTATACCAAGATATCAAGAACAGTATTAGATTTAAAATTATATTAAATACCAAATTACCGTATAATATTAACTGCGATTGATTAAATACTTTTCCTCTTTCGGTCCTTTTCCTATTGATTCAAACATTTGTCTTTTCAGACAGTAATCCTAAGAAAATATCCCAATTCTTTGAAATCAACATGTTTTGTTTTTTGTTTGTATGTACAAAAAATAACATAGCCATTGGTAGATATTAGTGTCACAAATTCAAAAGAAAATTTGAGAAAAATGGGCGCAAAATGAGAAAGAATAAAAAACATAATATTATAGAATATCTCACAGAAAGATTTAGACAATTAGCGCATGTATGCGTAAGTTTAAAGAAATAAATTTAAACGAAAAAACATACCTACAGGTGTCAACGAAACACGCTCCTTTTCAAGCTAATTCATAAACCCTAAGCCACCAATGGTATCACTCCGATCAACAATGTGATATAGACGCAACAAGTTTTCGATATGCTCGGTACAAGGTCCTCCCTAGATTTCCAATATTGCGTTCTCTCTTCTGCAAATTGCCATTTGTCAGTATAAACGGATTTTTACAGCTTCGATGAAACCCTTAATGTCCTATGCTCTCCTTTATCCCTTTGAAATAACCTTGACATTGTAATTTTTTCATTAACGTGGAGACGAAAATATTTCGGTTTTTTTTATGAAGGTATGAATAGAATATACATACATTTATAATATGACCTACGTCGCCGGAGTGAAATAACCTCGTTGAATAGTTTTGATATTACACGCGTGTTATTACACTAGTGGAATAACTATGCAAATGAGCTCAGAGCGAATAGCAACGCTTTTTTGTAACCGCAAAAATGACGTCATAATCTATGTTTTGTGACGTCATTTTTAAACGGCGTTTTAAGTTTCGCGGAAAATTGAAACGTTGAATTTCAAGAATTTTGACGATTTTTCGCTAAAATTCGGGTCATATTACAAACAGAATATAAAATTTGTGCTCATGAAATACAGAATTTATTAAACTCGTCATCAAAAACAGATAAAAACTCGGCGTAGCCTCGATTTTATCTGTTTAAAGATGACTCGTTAAATAAATTCTGTATTCCATGACCACTCATTTAATACCCTCTATGTATATGTATCTATTGTGGCCCATATGACTGCCACCTAGAATGGCAGTGGGTCCTGTTGCGATTTGGCAGCGGCTTATCTTTGTCTGAAATACATGTTTATGGCTTATCTTGAACTGAACAATACAGAATCATATATCCGTAACTAACTCGCTCACTTAAAGTCAGTTGACGTAATCGCCAATATGAGCTCGAATTGCTAGTTGAAAGAGCTTGGTTCACTAACCCCTATGTTCCGCCCAAAAAATTTGAAAATATCAAAATTAGACAGAAATAGTTATTTTTTATATTTTTTAGTCAATTCCAACTTTAAACTACGAGATATAACCATTTTTGAAAATTAAGACCATTTCTAGACTAGAAATTTGACCTTATCAAATGGTCGAGTTTAGGGAAAATAGCGAAAAATCGCCATTTTCAGCCTGTTAGGATTATGAAATTAACACAGACGCGAAGTATATAGTCGAGTTTAGCGGCTAATCTTGAACTTTGTGTTTTGAGAATAAGTTACATCTAGAAAAAAAGCCTCGTGTTGACCATATAGGTTCATAACATTATCTATTTTCATGAAAGATTCCTGATCTTTAAAGATCTGTTCATCGAAATAGTTCATACAAACAACTTAAGACATAGTTTTTAAAAACAAATATGTGTTTCGAGAAAACGTCGATGAACAGGAACGTAAAAACTCCAAACGCGTCGAATAATTGCCGATTGGAAAGATAACGACCGTTAATGACCCGTAAGTTCTTGATTAAAGTATTGCTTAAAATAGAATATATTTAATGTGTGGATATTGACCACGTTCTATCCACTGAATTCATATAAAGGGTAAATTCATTTCGAATAGACTGTAATTACGATATTTGTGAAACAAGCTTCGAGAATATTAATCCAAAAGCTTCCGGATTAATATTTCCTGATACCGTTTAATCCTCTTACACACAGCCAATTGAAGATGGACATTGTAAGGCCTTAGGCAGACTGAATAAATGTGATTAGAACCTGGTGGCATTAGACAAACGAGTTTACAAAGCTCTCTCAACATTTGTGCCAAAAGATTGTTAAAAGATGTAGCTGCGATACGATTAAACAATATCTTTAAATTGACTATCATTCCGATCAAAACTATTATAAATCGCTCACTAAATGGACCATTCGTGCATTCCAAACACTCACTCAAACCATTCAAAAACACTCCAAAATCACTAAAAATAATAAGATCAACAACTACATTCAAAATAAAAATCGGTAGATAAAATCCACGATTTCACAGACATAGTTGAATTTTGTAAGCGCATGATGGGTTCGTGAAGACATAGATAGCTATTTACAGAACTTATTTGCAGATTTTATTGAAGGGAAAAAATGAATATAGCTAATTTTGCTCATCATGAAAAAAAAAATTGCAATATTGGATCCTCTGCCTTTAACTCCGTTCAAAACTCACTCATCGCACTAATTCGATTTCATTCCAAAATTATTTCAATATCATTCAGCCCAAAAATTTCGCGATGTTTCTAAGTGTTAGTTTATCCGGGTTTGAGATTGCATTTTGTATGACACTTTGTTTATGTTTGAAAATCTGTGTGTCATGATATTCTGCGTAATTAATGAACTGGCAGGGCGGGGCTTAACCGTGACGTATTTTGACGTGTTTACTTTATTAGTTTGGGCTCTTTCAAAATCTAGTCGGTAATCATCGTTACCGCGTGCAAATAACTGTATCCTAAAACCTAAGGGATTCACGCGCTTTAAGAGAGTGAACACATTTCATCGTTTGGTTACCAAGGCCTCGTAACTTCAGCTTGATTAAGCTGAAGTTACGAGGATTTGGTAACCAATCTGCGATTTAAGGTATCGGGTTATTTATGTCGACTCTCTTTAGAAGTAAGTTATTTTAGAAAAAAGCTGATTTCCCTTAGCCTTTAGTGCAACGACCCGTTACTTAGGCTCCGCCCTGCCAGGGCATTAATCATGCATAATAACATGCTATAAAAACTCGACTTCTTCAAATAATCTGATTGGGGTTTTGAAGGGTGATTTTTTTACACTTTGGAACATCTCTTTGACAAAATGAATGAAAATTGGAATATATTTGGAATAAAATCGAATGAGTGGGAGGAACCCCGTTTAACCCATTTTTAAACTTGACCGATATCTCATAGAGACAAACATTCTGACCAATTTATAACCTGAAATTATTGACATAATTTGACCTTTATGCAATGAATAAATTAACCGACGTACATTTTCCATCGAGGAATATCGGTGGTTACGGAAAGCTTCGTCTTAACCCGGAGGACTATTTTTTCATAAAGTTGTATTTTTTTCTACAGTTACTAACGGTGTCGTGGTCGAGAGGTGTAGGTCACAGTCATACGAAGTATACTTTAGCGGTTCAAATTATAATCTACACAAAGTCAAAATTTTGTCTTTTTTTCTCTCTCTTTTTTTTTTTTTTTTTTTTTTTTTTTGCTTTAAACATATCACACACACATCCTGGGGTCATATTTTGGCTCCAACCGGGCGCAACCCTATTTACATTGAATCAAAGAGCGAAAACCTTCAAAAATCTTCTTCTCTGAAACCAGAAAGCAGACAGCCTTCATATTCGGTATGAAGCATCATCTAGTAGCCACCTACCAAGTTTGTTCATATCAAGACCCTGGGGTCATATTTGGGCTCTGCCCGGGCGCATCCCTTTTTACATAGAAATAAAAAGCAAAAATCTTAAAGATCTTTTAAAATCTTCTTCTCTGAAACTAGAAGGCAGACAACTTTCCACTTTTGCATGTAGCATCATCGAGTAGGCCTCTACCAAGTTTGTTCATATCAAGACCAAGGGGTCATATATGGGTTCCACGCAGGCTTATCCTTTTTTACTTATGTTCAAAGAGCAAAAAATTCAAAAATCTTCTTCTCTGAAACAAAAAGACAGTTATCTTCCATATTTTGTTTGTAATAATATATATTATTATATTATTTTATAGTGGACTTCGACTTATGTTTTCATTGCATGCCCCTGGGGTGATGTTTGGGCTCTGAATGAACCAACCCTATTTTACGAAAGATAAAAAAGAGGAAATCCTGTATTTCTTAAGTTTGTTCATAACATGCCCATATGTTCATGTAAGGGCTATGCCCAGGCACATCCCTTTTGTAATGTTATATAGCGGACTTCGACTTATGTTTTAATGGCATGCCCCTGGGATCGTGTTTGGGCTCTGAATGAACCAACCCTATTTTACAAAAGACAAAAAAGAGGAAATCCCGTATTTCATGAAGTTTGTTCATAACATGCCCATATGTTCATGTAAGGGCTGTGCCCAGGCACATCCCTTTTACTCTTTGCTGAAAACATTACATGGTTTTGATGTTATTTAGAAATTATCTTCTTGTTGACATCCGCCTAGTTTATTGATGTGATGTCCCAGGGGTCAAAGAGACTCAAGTGAGCGATCTAGGACGATCATGGTTCTCTAGTTTGATATATTTGAGAGAACACGCGGATTCTGAATTTAAAAGCATACAATTGATATTGTTTGTTATTGTCTGAAAGAAATATGTAGAGATATTTGAGTTGTAAAAGAAATAATAATAAAAATAGAAAGAAATTGAAACAAGTCATGGGTAAGATATATATCATTATTTTTGAAAAATAAAAATAGGGATTATCGAGGATCGAACCACCGATCTTATGATCTGCAATCCGTCGACCTTACAGTTATATCTAGAAGAACCCTCTACCTACGGTTGCGTAAAATAAACATATAAATCATTATGATCGACTCCCGAGACAAAACGAAAACTAACCATTATGTAAAGTTGGAATCAATAAAGCGTGTAATTATTTAGATAAAGGTCATGCTCAATCATGTCAAATATTTTAGATTATACAAGACATTTAAGTAAACATTGTGTCCTCCAGAGTGCACATAAGGTTTTTCGTAAATTTGACCCCTTGACCTCATTTTTTTACCGCATTTGGACCCAATAGTTGACCTAGATTCCATGGTGACAAACATTCTGACCAAGTTTTTTGATATTGAGCCAAATATATGGCCCCTAAAATGCACATAAGATTTTTCTAAGATTTGACCCCTTTACTCCTTTTATTTATTTCATTTCATTTCTTTTTTTGTTTTTGATCATCCCATAACTCAGAAGCTGTAGTGGCGAATCCAGAACGAAAGGGGAAGGGGCAATCAACTTCCCCACATGAAGCATAATATATTTTTTTTCTTTTTCACATGGACATTTTATCAAAATTGCATAATAATGAGAAAACCGTCCCCAATTTGTAAGTTTGAGCTCCTATGCAGTTATGAAGAATATTTGATTGAGTTTCAATGTATAATCTAAGCAGTCTAAGCCACTTGTGACGATATCAAAATTTATAACACAGGGAAATTCCAGGATTTTACTGTCAGGAATATAAAAAAAAACAACAACATTCTTTCGTGTTGATATGAATATAATGTTTGAGCTTTCATAATTATATTAGAACGTTTTTAATGGTATCGGTGAGAGTTTGCAATGAGTGAATAGTGAATGGATGATTTAGTCCGGTTTTGCACAGAGGGAGCGTCATTTTGACGATGTTACTTCATCTGACTGTCCTTATAATCATGTAACTCGATCACGAAAAGGATGATAACTTTAGGAACGGTTTTTGATATTTTAGAGCTATTTCCAAAGGTTTATTCAGTATCAAGCTAGGAGACATATCTAATGAGCGGTCAGAACTTTGAACCGTTGACCGGTGAATAATCTTTGTTTTTTTTCTACTCAGTGTTCTTCATTATACAGTTAACAACATCGTGAAATTGACAAGGTGAATGATTTGGGAAGGAGTTTGAATGAAATTGAATGAGTGTGTGGAGCGAGTTTTGAGAGAGTTTAATGGGAGATAATCCTTTATCGCAAATTTTGTTCAGGATGAACATAATTTGCGATATTGATTACCTCCCTTTTATAAAATATGCAAATTAATTTTGTAGATAACTTCCTAATCTTTCAAGAACCAATTAGACACTTACAATTTGAATTATATTAGTGAAATCGCGATTCTTCTCTTTCCAAGCTTATTTTGAATGACGTTGTTGATTCAATATTTTTCAATTGGTTTGATCGTTTTTGAATGGTTTGAGTGAGTGTTTGGAATGAATGATTGGAGCGCTGAGTGAGCGATTTTGAATGGTTTGATTGAGGTGAATGTCAATTTCACGATGTAATTAACTGTACATCTGACCTTTTTGTTCTAAGATAAGGGGAGAGGAGTCAGAGATACTTTATTTGGTGCTGCTCGTGAATTGTATATTCAGTTAGTAACATTCTGAAATTGACATCAATTTCGATCAAAATCATTCTAAATTGTTCGCTCAGCGCTTCCAAACACTTACCTAAACAATTTCTAAACGCTCAAAATTACTAAAAGTGATAAAATCAACAACTTGTACATTCAAAATGAAGACCGTTAGGAAAAAAACCGATTTCACCGACTTGACTGAATTTGATAAGCGTTCGATTTGTTCGTGAAGACATAGAAACGTTTTTATAGAATTTGAATGTACATTTTGTTAAAGGATGGTAATAATTTTCGACAATTTCGGACGATATTAGCGAATTTTATTGTCATCCCATGAATATCATTTAAAACTCGCTCCACAAACTTGGCTCATTTTTATCCCCCGCCGTTTTCAGTGAAGGGGATATAGTAATGCTCTCCGTCCGTCATTCCGTCATTCCGGTTCCGTCATTCCGTCATCCCGTCATTCCGTCCTTCCGTCACTAAACTTGTCCGGAGCATATCTCTTAAAGTATAATAGCTATCAACTTGAAACTTTATGGGTAAATAGATCTCATGGAGGAGAAGTGCAGTGCACAAGAACTACAACTCTTGCTTCCATAATTTTAGAGTTATTGCCCTTTGTTATTTTAGAGACATAGATTTTGTCCGGAGCATATCTCCTAAAGTATAATAGCTATCAACTTGAAACTTTATGGATGGATAGATCTCATGGAGGAGAAGTGCGGTGCGCAAGAACTACAACTCTTGCTTACATAATTTTGGAGTAATTGCCCTTTGTTATTTTAAAGACTTAGATTTTGTCAGGAGCATATCTCCTAAAGTGTAATAGCTATCAACTTGAAACTTTATGGGTAGATAGATCTCATTAAGGAGATGTGCAGTACACAAGAACTACAACTCTTGCTTCCATAATCTTGGAGTTATTGCCCTTTGTTATTTTAGAGACTTAGATTTTGTCCGGAGCATATCTCCTAAAGTATAATAGCTATCAACTTGAAACTTTATGGATGGATAGATCTCATGGAGGAGAAGTGCAGTGCACAAGAGTTACAACTCTTGCTTGCATAATTTTGGAGTTATTGCCCTTTGTTATTTTAAAGACTTAGATTTTATCCGGAGCATATCTCCTGAAGTATAATAGCTATCAACTTGAAACTTTATGGGTGGATAGATCTCATGGAGGAGAAGTGCAGTACACAAGAACTACAACTCTTGCTTCCATAATTTTGGAGTTATTGCCCTTTGTTATTTTAGAGACTTAGATTTTGTCAGGAGCATATCTCCTAAAGTATAACAGCTATCAACTTGAAACTTTATGGGTGGATAGATCTCATGGAGGAGAAGTGTAGTGCACAAGAACTACAACTCTTGCTTGCATAATTTTGGAGTTATTGCCCTTTGTTATTTTTAAGACTTAGATTTTATCCGGAGCATATCTTCTAAAGTGTTAAAGCAATCAACTTTAAAATTTATGGGTGAATAGAACACACGGAGGAGAAGTTCAATGCATAATAGCTACAGCTCTTGTTTGAAAAATTTTGGAGTTATTGCCTTTTGTTTTTTTTGACACTTTGATTTTTTAGGGGGTTAATTTCTTAAAGTTCAAAAGAATCCTTTATATATTAGGCTTCAGTTTTACTATCAAGCTTTTTCGGCGGGGGATGGCCATGTCCGACATGGCTCTTGTCATTCCTAATTCATTTAAAAAAAATCGTCTTTTCAACTTCACAATGTTGATTTATTAAATAGATGTGTGTATCTTTACGAAGCAATTACAGTTAGTAACATCGAAAAATTGACATGGTGAAATAATTTGGAATGAGTTTAGAATGATTTTGGAATGAAATTGAATGAGTGTGTGGGGCGATTTGTGAGTGTCATTAAACGGAGGTAATTCAATATCGCTAATTTTGCCCCCTCTTGAATTTCACTCAAAACTTGCTCCACACACTCATTTAATTTCATTCCATAATCATTCTAAAATCATTCACCTTGTCATTTTCAAGATGTTGTTAACTGAATTTTCCGATTCGAGTGTCTTAATGAACCCACCAGACGCATTAAAATCCACACCAGACTAAAAAATCGTTGAAGAATTCAATAAATTTTAAGAAATATTGATTGTTTCCGTCGATTTTGAATTGTTTTTAGCGTTTTCGGCGCATTTTGGAGTCATTTAAATGAGCCTTTGAAATGAATAAACAGAGCGCCGTGTGAGTGATTTGGAATGGTTTTGATCGATATGAATGTCAATTTCACAATATTACTTACTATATGGAATACCAATACTGGAGCGTTGAGTAAGTGATCTAAAAGGATCTTAAGTGGGTTGAATGTCAATTTCAAGATTTTCTTATCTAGAATTTAGATCATACATTTGTATTTCAGAAAGAATATGGCTGAATGGCAACCGACGATCACAACATTAAAACAACATCCTCTTCATAAGGAACTAACCTTATTCACGTGGATATTTTCCACGTGTTAGGCTGTTTAATTCCCCTCATGTCTTTTCACACGTCGATTTAACGAGACCATGGCAGATTTAATGATTTCAACGACGGGATTCACCTTTGGTATTTGCACATCATTCAGTCACTCTTTGCACAGATGGTATTTATAGACTGTTTAAGTTCCAACGCTTCTAATGGTAGAACAGTAAGTAACATCATGAAATTGACATTCAACTCAATCAAACCCGTTCTTATTCGCTCACTTAGAGCTCAATTCATTTAATCCAAACACTCACTCAAAGCAATTAAAACGCACCGACATCAACAAAATAATTAGATCAACAACAACATTTTAAATTAAAATCGAAAGAAAAAACCCAATTTTACATACAAATTTGAAATTGTAAGCGCCAGATTGGTTCTTAAAAAAACGGAAGGTATTTATAGAATTTATATTTATATTTTATTAAAGGGAGGTGATAAACATCACTAATTTTGTTCATCTTGAACAAAATTAGCTATTTTGAATTCTTTCCATTTGATTTCATTCAAACCTCGCTCTACACACTCACTCATTTAAATATAAAAAAACATTCCAAAATCATTCATCTTGTCAATTTCACGATGTCTTTAATTGTACAAATGTACCAGTTAAAATTTGTTTCATCAATATTCCTTTGGTATCCCTTATCATAAGCTCTTGATGAAATTTTGATTGATCCACTAATATAGGTGGTAGGATGTTTACAATTTTCATTTTCATTTGTCTTCTCGTCGTTAAATCGAATGTAAATTTGCAATGAATTGGACATGGATATGACATCCTCGTAAGTTGTTCACCAAATTTTAATTAGACAATTTATATTATTTAGAGCTAGAGGTGGCTAATTTTCATTTAAATTTCCCATCCTAAACAATCGGTCATTATTTCTTTTAAAAAAAATGAAATGGATGTTGCAATGAACCCTCCTGATTGGCTATCTATCTCGTATTATATGTTTACTTTGCGGTACCATTTTCCAAGGTCTCTTGACCCGGCTTATGCTGAGTTCAATCACACTTAGTATGGGTAAACCATTCGAAATTATTTAAATAGATGAAAGGCATTCAATGCGCCGCCGTTTTTTTTCACCCAGCTATCTTAAGCTGAAATTTCGTCTTTTTTGTCTAATATTCATTCTCGCTGCAGGATCTATCTATACTGAACAACAACAAAAAACGCATCACTTAATTTTTTAGACATGGCTTTTCCGTAATCAAACGTTCGGAAGAGGGGTAATACCAAAATAAACGGTAACCAATTATTGATTTGTGTGAAAAAGAATGATACCGTAGACATACCGTAGGCATTGAAGAGTTTTAAAACACATGAAGGCGGCTACCCCCTAAAATTTTGAAATTAGAGTCAGTTATTATTGCTCGGTAAAAGTCAATAGTGCGGGAGTTTATGTGCAATAATTCCCTCAAAGAATTACTGACAAGTGGATTTCTGAATTTTACCCAGAGGAAATCCCATCATGGCTATGTATTTGCTATTCATGTTGCTGACTCAAACCTTGGGTTTTCCCGATCTTTTTGGACTCTCATTGCAAGCTCGTGTCTGATATGCTCGAGTTTGCGAGTTTGATATAAGTCTGGTCAGTGAAAGGTAATTCATTGATCTAACTTTAAGGGGTTCGCGAATTAAGTAAATATTGTCATGAGATGAATGGATCATGACATTGACTTACTAACGGGGGGTTACCCTATGGCTATCGCTTATAAAGGAGTCGACAAACGGCCCAGACACCTCATCTTTGTGCCTCACTGTTATCACCAGTCTACGATAATCTGAAAAAACTGTGACCTAGAGAGTAAAGAGTTTCCGGTTATAAGACATTAAAATGCGCTCTCCGCCTCCTGTCTACATCCACAATTCAGCGCCGATTACTGTAATAATCTACGTTTTAAACTGACAATGGTCGAATTATCACCCCTCATGGTAGGTGCAAATGTCCTTAATTTTAATCACGCATATGAATAAGTTTGATGTGACTATGCCTGATGACGTTCCGATATTCAATTATTCGCTAACACCAAACTCGAAGACTTGGCATTATCTGATAAATGATTTCACGGATTTTCATTTTCACTTTATTTAGTTGTATTTCTCGACCAACTTTAGTTTCGTACGATGTATTCGATCTGCTGCATGAGCAGAAACGTGTGTAACATATTCGAGTGTTTCTGCTCAGGTGAGTATAGGAGAGGAAAAATATTTTACCACAACGTGGCAGGCCAAATTTAAGTAACGTCATAAAAGCTTATCGTTGGATTTCGCGGCAGAATTATTTGTCATTCAAAGGTGGTGCGATATTTTTGTTGTTCTTTATATAAAGATCTACCAGTTTGCCTTTATAGGTATAGATCCGCAAGAAAGAGTGTGGTTCGAGAAACCGTTATCGCCTATTATTTTCAATGTAGAATTGATATTTGATCTGTCACATGAAATTGCTTGTCTCTATATATGTTATGTTATTAAATTCAATGCGAGGTCCGTTATTATCTCGTTTTATATTGATCATGTAACTTGCTCATTACCAATATCCATTCAATAGATACAACTAGTGTTTTTTTTTCCACTGATGGCTTTTATGAACTACTATTTTTCTTTTCCTTGTAACGTTTGTCTCGAATAATTGTATTTAATGCACATGATGAGGGCGCAGATTGGACTGTACTAGTTCAAGTTTGCACGGTGTAACCTGTGCCTTCACTCTCTGTAACTCATCTAAACAATGGCTAAAGGTGGACCATATCTTCCCTTTAGCATGTGAAATCAATTCGACGGCTCAGCGCGAAACAGTTGTAACTCCATATATGTTTATAGGGAGTTACAACTGTTTCGCGCTGAGCCATCGAATTACTTTGCATGGCTTGAACTGTTCTATGGTGGCATAATACAGGAGGGGATCTGGAACAAAGCACATGTCAGTGTACTGGATTAAAAACATTCGACGCTGGATTTTCTCGAAAAAGAAGTCTGTCATCTATAACTACCGACTACCTAATGACCTTACTTTCAAATTAAATGAAATGTTCCTTCTAAAGGTTTGACTAATCATGTGTCCTTTAACATGTATTATTAAAATTTGAATATTGTAAAAGCTTATGCAGGCATACTTTTCTCATATTGTTCAAACATACACACAGAGTGAAAAAAGGATTTTGTATAAAGCACACGCGATAACCGCTATAGTATAAACACTGGATCAATCCATGTTATAGAAATCATTGTTCATGTCAATTGGCTGTCTTTATTATACTGAAAAACATGCAGAAGTTCATCTGAATGTCGTAGTCGAGTGGATAAGGCGACATGTCATTGACCAAGCGGATCGGGTTCGATCCTGCATTGCGACATAAAAATTATTTTTTTCAGTTATACAATAATTGGCAATGGATTTTTTGTTGTTGTTTTTCAAATTATGTAAAATGTCGTGCTAATTTTGAAAATGCTTCAATGGTCTGCACTTGTATTCTTTGGATTGAAAAGATATATACTATATTTACTGCAACGTGTGGATGAATATAAAGCCAGCTTAGATATAGACTGTAACTGCGATTTGACTATTCGAAAATCAAAATTGACACGATTTCACGCTTACTAATAGAATGCAAAATAGGCAAAACAATTGTGGACTAAAGGCAATTGTTTCATAATTCGATATTTTGTCGCATAGAATCGATAAAGCTTTCTCCGAACGGTGTTATATCGTATATTTGATAATATGATTCATCTAAAAAATAAAAGAAACGCGTAAAAAAGAAATTTGTCTACAAGTATTTGATGATGGAAAAAAGAATAATTTTCTCGAAATAACAACAATGACCAAAACTGGTGCAGCCAGGATACGAACCGGGAGCGTTTTGGTAACAATCAGTCAATAGTGTAGCATGCGTATCCACTGAGCCATCGCAGTCATTTACATATGTCACGGTATTTTAATCAAATTATATCAGGTTCTGTACAGTGAGATTACATATTCGATAAGTAACCTGCACCACCTATAGAAAATTTCGATACAGCCGTGAAAATGTTACCATTATCGCGTGTAATTTATATTGTATTGTATCGTTAATCATTCTCTTAGGTTGTGCACGTTTTTTTTGTTTGGCACATAAAGTCAATAGCATCGTGGAATTCACAAGTTGAGTTGGAACGATTTCGATATGATATTGGGTGAGAGAGTGGAGTTAGTTTTATACGAAATTTAATGGGAGACAATCCCATATCGCTTATTTAGTCCAAGTTGGGTGAAATGAGTGATATCTTTACCTGATATCTTTTATAAAATATGCATATAGGTTCTGTGAATAGCTTTTATGTCTTCATGATCCCATCATACGCTTACAAATTTCAAATTTATCCTTGAAATCGTGGATTTTGCAACTGATTTCTATATATTTTGAATAAAGTTGTTGATTTTATCATTTTTAGTAATTTTGGAGTGTTTTAAGAATGGATTGCGTATTTCACATGGATGAACGGGTGAGTGATTAAGAGTGATTTTGAATGACTGTGTCCAATTTTCACTTATTTTTTTTTATATTTGGCCGCTTCTTTGAACAATCGGTCAATTCCAACTTTGCGAGAATGAAATACATGTAGCATGTAACTAGCGTGCATGATGAACCACTATTACTCTGGCTATTCTCTCCAATGAAATTATTCTCCAATTACAGTTAATAACATCGTGAAATTGACAAGGTGAATGAATTTGAAATGATTTAGGAATGAAATTGAATGAGTGTGAGGAGCGACTTTTGAGTGAATTTAATGGGAGGTAATCCTATATTGCAAATTTTGTTCGGGATGAACAAAATTTGCGATATTGATTACCTCCCTTTAATAAAAAAGTGCATACAAGTTCTGTGCACAGCTTTAAATTTCTTCAAGAACCTATGAGGCGCTTACTATTTCAATTATGTCAGTGGAATCGCGATTTTTCTCTGTCAAAATTCATTTTGAATGATGTTGTTGATTCTATATTTTTCAATAGGTTTGATCGTTTTTGAACGGTTTGAGTGAGTGTTTGGAATGAATGATTTGACCGCTGAGTGATCGATTTAGAATGGTTTAGATTGGGGTGAATGTCAATTTCATGATGTAATTGACTGTACGGTTAGTCTCGTCGTGAAATTGACTCTCGTTTCAACCAAAAACCATTCTAAATCACTCACTCAGAACGCAAAATAGAAGCTATATCTTACAAGGTAGTTTTTCTTACATAAAGTTAATAACGTCGTTAAATTGACAAGATGAAGGGTTTTGGAATGATTTGAAATGTTATTGAATGATAGCAATATGTGTGTTTGAGTGAATTTAAAGGGAGGTACTCTAACTTCGCTTATTCATATAGGATGAACAAAATTAGCGATATTTATTACCTCCCTGTAATAAAAAAGAAATGCATACAATTTCTATAAACAGGTTACCGTCTTGAGTATCTTGTTTACTTCATCGTCGTAGGAGTAAAGTCTACTAGAATATCGTAAGAATACATAGACACTTACGACATTAAGACAATGAAGTGACGAAATCTATGACGTAATTGTTAATCAGAGAAAAACACGAGTTATGTAGATTTCAGCAATTTTCATTTTGCATGGGCTTGTTTAGAAACACATTAGAAAATTTAAAGTTAAGAACATTTGAAGTTGACACTCGCCTCGATAAAGACCATCCAAAATCGCTCACTGAGTGCTCAGTTAACTTGCTGTAAGATAGCGGACTCGTAAAAGATTCGCAACGTTTCGGAAGTCATAAACTTTAAATTTGTTAACCGAGGTTTCCTAATGATTTCATTATATTGCGGAACTATTATGGATGCACTTCCTCAAAACACTTACTCCAATAACTCAAAAACGCCCGGAAAAAGTTTTTAAACGCTCCACACATGATTTGAAATTTACTAAGATATTTTCTAATGTTTTGACTCGCGTGAATTTAGAAGCATCTGGTTGGTCTGCGAAAACACACATTACGGTACATCTTTTTATCTTATAATTATACAAATATCCGTGTGATAACATCCCGTATGATATTTTTTATGATATCACATAGTTATTTTTAGAACAATGATATAATGCGGTTATTTTTAGAAACTTGCATTTCAGTTAGAAAAACCGACGAAAACAAGACAAATATAGGTTATAAGATAAATATAATACGTACTTAGTGTATTGAATGAAAAAAATATCCAACTCGGGTGAGAGAATTGATAATTGTCTCGGCAGAGCCTCGACAATTTTCAATTCTCCCAACCTCGTTAGATATTTTTTCTCATACAAAACACTAAGTACGTATTATATATTTATCAAACAATGCAAATATTGTACCGAAGTACTTTATAAGTCAAGTAATGAAATATCGCTAATTTCGTTCATCTTGATCCCTCAAGTGAAGGATAGAAAACGAGTGCCGTCGTATATGGGAAATAGACACGAGCGGCAGCGAGTGTCTATCACCCATATACCGCGGCACGAGATTTTCTATCTGACTTAGACCACGCTTTTCTAATATTGTCTTTACTTTTTTACCCGAACCTCTAAACAATCAAAAGAAGTCAGATAAGAGTAAAACACACTGTACTATTACTGAATGGTAATACGCTGACATAACTTATTAATCTATTGCTGTCTCTTTTAACATATCTTTTGCAGTTTTTGCGACAATAGAAATTCTTTTGGAAAAGGCGCTCCTGTAAATTAGCTTGTCATGATTTGACCTGACTCGGCACACACAAACTGTCGGGATTCGTGTGCGCGATACACTTCCATCGTATATCTGTAAATACAATGCTCGGAGTTGTATCTGTGATGTTTACTCTTAAAATACTGTTCTCTAATTGGCCAATTCGCTTCAAGCGTGGTCTAAGAGTAAACTATTTTCATTAATAGATGCATAACATTGGTGGAACTAAGTTTGCATGGTTGGATATTAATTTTGTTTCGCCATTCTATTTACCTTAAAATAAAATGTCATTATAGATGTGTCAAGGACGGAATAGGAAGCATCGACAATTGATGCAATTTAACTGGGATGCAAATGAATGCTGTCTGTAAACATTGAAATAATGTTGTATGATAGAATATCAAATACAGCATTGAAGAAAATCAAATAAAGCCTTGACTCACAAAAAGAAGGGGGAGGTCAAACGTCGTCAGCTAAATTAGCTCAGCGGATATAGCAACTGACTTAAAGTCTTCTACAGTTGACAGCATCGTGAAATAGACAAGGTGAATGATTTTGGAATGATTTAAGAATGAAATTGAATAAGTGTGTGGTGCGAGTTTTTGTTGAATTTAATGTGAAGTAATCCTACATCGCAGGATGAAGAAAATTGGCGATATTGACTACATCCCTTTGATAAAAAATGCATACAAGTTCTATACATAGCTTCCCGTTTCTTCAAGAACCTATGGGACGCTAGCAATTTGAATTTTGTCGGTAAAAGCGCGATTTTTCTCTATCAAAATTCATTTTGAATGACGTTTTAATTCTATATTTTTCAATCGGTTTGAGCGTTTTTTTTAATGGATTAGTGAGTGTTTGGAATGAATGAATGAATGAATGAATAAATAAATAAATAAATGAATGAATGAATGAATGAATGAATGAATGAATGAATGAATGCATGAATGAATGAATGAATGAATGAATGAATGAATGAATGAATGAATGAATGAATGGGGCGCTGGATGAGCGATTTAGTAGGATTTTGATTGTGGTGAATGTCTATTTAACGATGTTACTAGCTGTATCACGGTTTCGTTTCCCGGGCTTGATCACTAACAAGCCAATTGTATTTCGGATGAACGCTAAACCGAGATTGGGGCTTTTCCATTGGAAAGTAAAAAACAAAAAGGTTGGGCTCAACCTTTGTTGGTTTGTAGTGTATCCTTGCACTTCCTCCCGTAACAACAAATTGTCTTCTAGGGGTGTCACTCTTATTGGCATATCTTCATTAACAACAGAGATGTGAACAGATTTTTTTTTTTCAGAACAATGACAACGCTCACATTAACGCTTTGATACTATTTTAAAGCAAAGCGTTTTACAAATACGATGTGTGTGAATAATCCGCATTGCTAGGACACAAATTTAATTTACACCATAAATTTCTATGTAACGAATCTATTGTGCGCTTTTGAATTTAATTTTGATCTCAAACGAGAGTCACGTGTAAGAGAACGAAACGCCCTTGATACAATTCAATTTATTAGAACCTTAGCGTGACTTTTCTAACAATTTGCCATGTGCGTGAAGGGCCAAAATTAACCAACCTTGATTGCTTAAGTGTATAATTAGAAGTTTGCTTGACTTTCTAAAGACACTTTTGGACTATATCTTCATACAAAGCGTAAGAGTGAAGACCCTGGTCAGACTGTTCAGATGCATAGGCTGGCAAAAGTTTTTGCTTGGCGCATATTTGTAATTGTTGGAAATGTTGCGTACAGGATCATTATATTTTGAAGCAAAGTGAAAAAAAAATGTAACAACATACATGTTTTATGTATATATTTGTTTATCAAATTTGGTAAATGTATTAAAAGTGTAATTATTCACTTGATATGCACGTATAAAGGCGAATCACGAATGAATTTGATAATAAAATGAAGATTGTTATGATAGTGAATTAATGTCTCGATCACAGACATGTGGTGTCCGTGGTTTAAAGGTAGAGCGTCGGATTCTTCACCCAAAGGTCCCTAGTGCGATTCTTCGGAGCGGCTATCGATTTTGGGTCTTTCATTGACACACATATTTTGCGCGAAAATGGTGATTTTCCAGGTAACGGAATTGAGAGGGATGATTCTAAGTTTAAAGAACATTTTTTCCAAATCGATATCTAATAATTGGTTTATAATATGACCTTCGTCGTTGGAGTGAACTAACCCCGTTGAATATTTTTGATAGTACATGGCTGTTATTACACTAGTAGAAAAGATATGCAAATGAGCTCTAGAGCATAAAGCAACGTCATTTTTTCGTTGTGAAAATGACGTCATAGTGTATTTGCTGATATCATTTCTCAAACGGCGTTATGCGATTCTCGGAATAACTTGAATCGAAAAAGCTCTGGAATTTCCTCGATTGATAAAAAAGTATAGGTCACATTTTCAATATAATATCAAATTTGAGCTCATAAAATACCAAATTTATTAAAACTCGTCATCTGAAAACAGATAAAAATTCGCCAAAGCATTGGTTTTGTCTCTTTATAGATGACTTGTTTAATAAATACGGTTCAATGACCACTCATTCAATATCCTTTAATTAAACCATAGACATAAATAGTATTCTACATACATATATAACAAATAAACAAAATTACGGAAATTTGCAGTACATGTACATGGCAAAGAATAAAAGAAATAAGATAGATGATAATCGATTATATCAGTCTAAGATCGATTGTGTTTCATTCAGTGAACAACAAAATATAAAAAAATAGGCTTTTTTCTTAGAACGCATCATCATGCATGTGATAGCTGTGAAACGATTTTGATCACGTCACTTATTGTGTTCCGCTAACAAAACGTCAGACAGTGTGGAATGAAGAAAAAGCGGCGTATCACATTTTGATAATTTCACTGGCTATAGCGGTGAGTTTATCCAATGATAATCTCCCGTTGTTGTTTTTCTAAAAGATCCACCGAAAAGCATTTTGAAATATCCGATAATTTAATTTCATAATCATGAAATAATTAATATTCCCGTTGATGGCCCGAAGATTCTGCTTTGCACATAATGGTGTTTCTTCTTCCAATTTAAGGCATAAAAAAGCACATGCGAATCAACACCAACCAGGACTAAGGCTAATTGTAATCTAACCACCTAAACTAAATTGAATAAGGATTTTCCTATCTTTATTTTTTTTGCTTTAATATGGAAACCATGTGTTTTTTTTTTGTTTAGTTTTTGCGTATTTGGTTGTAGACCCTGAAATCGCTTCAACCGGACTGACTCTGTGCGCCAAAGGCAACAATTGTGTGTACAGTTAACAACATCGTGGAATTGACAAGGTGAATGATTTTGGAATGATCAAGGAATGAATTTGAATGAGTGTGTGGAGCGAGCTTTCAAGTGAATTTGATGGGAGGTAATCCTATATCACAAATTTTGTTCAGGATGAACAAAATTAGGGATTTTGCTTACCTCCCTTTAATAAAATATGCAAACAAAATCTATAGATAAAATCCCACTTCTTCAAGAACCTATTAGACGCTTAACATTTAAATTATGTCAGTAAAATCGCGATTTTTCTCTATCCAAGTTTATTTAAATGATGTTGTTGATTCTACATTTTCCAATGGGTTTGAGCGTTTTTGAATGGTTTGAGTGAGTGTTTGGAATGAATGAATAAATGGAGCGCTGAGTCAGCGATTTAGAATTGTTTTGATTGAGGTGAATGTCAATTTCACGATATAATTAACTGTATAGCGGGCTAATTCTACTGATAATGATCATTGGATTGGTAACGTTAGGAGGTTCAACATGTTTCAGACGGCTATAAGTCTTCAGGCATGTGTCGACCCAGAAATTCAAGCACATGCCCTTGATTGCTCATATGCTCAATAACAGACTAGCAGTACAGCCAGTGTTTGAAATTCTAAGTCTACTCTGAGCAAGTAACCATGTGGATTTAGAGTTTGGTATCTCACAGCTTCTCTTTTCATAGACGAGTTCAGCTTTTGTATAGATCTTAATGTGTTAAAGCCCCAGTCTGCGTTCAGAGGAAAAAAACCGCTCTTCCGAGAATATTCTTCAAATATGTCCTTATTTATTCTTATGAAAGATGAGTTACATAAAAATACAAATCAATCCACATACGACGGCTCTTTCGTAAAATGCATAATCTGTCGTAAAAAGTAGAATATGTAAATGAGACTTTGGTCACGTGAAATACGCCAACGTACAGAAGCGTTAAAGGAGTGATTTTCATTGTTTCGTCAAGTTCTCTTTTCTTAGTTCAAATCGACTTACAAATTATTTCGATAAACGTTGAATGATATGCTCCAGTTGCGGACCCAGCCCCGCGTTCATGATGACAAAACGTTGCGAACAGTTAGCCAATTATTCCCCGCTTCGCACTCTAGTGCACGTGTAAAGCGGGCACAACATTGTCAAACTGTTTGCACCTTTTTGTGATCCTGAACGCATGGCTGAAGGATCGACACCACCCTCCTTTTTAAGAGGACATTTAATCAAAGGTGCTTAATAATGAGAAAGCAAATTCATTATATGTAAGTTTGAACCCCCAATGCTGAACTCTCGGATCTATAATTGATCTTTAATGTATAACGGTATCTCAGCTTTCTCAACATGGGCCTAGCTGCTTGAGAAAAAAGTAGTTCTTGTAGTGAAAACTGAAAAGTGTTATCGTCAATATCAAAAGCTATTACACTAGGAAATCCCAAGACTTTACTGATATGGATCTAATCATTTCCTTTTAACTGTTTCACCTTTTTGTGAATTTTTTAATAATCCTTTAAAATCATGCTGGAAAAGCCAGGTGCAAATTTACTTCCAAACACACGAGCAGTTTCACAATAATCAAAAGTAGATTATTTTTGCCTACAAATATTTACCAATTAGCTTTTAGTTTCACGCCGTTTTCAAAATGGAAATATTCAATTAATTCTGGTGTTCTTGCTTTGTTTACGTAGACGTGGGGAAATAGACTTTTATTTAATTGAATGCTTACACCTTACTCAATGCACTAAAATCGGTTAACGTTTCTTTTCTTTTCGTTTTTCCTTTCCGATACAGGAGCTTGGATCGTAATATGATCCACGATTTTTCCAAGGTAGGACAGAGCCTAAGTAACGGGTCGATGCACTAAAGATTAAGGTAAATGAGCCTTTATTCATTTTTACTTTCTTCTATAGATAGTCGACACAATTAACTCGAGACCGTAAAGCGTCGGTTGGTAACCAAACCCTCGTATCTTCAGCTTGTCCAAGCTGAAGTTACGAGGCTTTGGTAACCCGACGATGAAATGAGTTCGCTTGCTCTAAGCACGTGAATCTTTTTGGTATAATGATACAATTATTTTCACGCGTTCACGATTCAGCAACTGATATTATTTCAATTATTACAGTAATATCGTTGATCTTTTTCTATATATTTTTATTTCGCACGTTGTTGTTGAAATCATATTTGTAGTTATTTTTTAGCATTTTTGAATGATTTGAGTAAGTGTTTGGAATGAATGAATAGAGCGCTGAGTGAGCGGTTTTGAATGATTTTGATCGGAACGAGTGTCAATTTCATTATGTTTTTAACTGTAACTGTATTTCATTCGTACATGAGAACATTTGGCACAATTTTAGTTATCACAACCTGAGGATCCCTTTTGATAATCTTATGTGTTAGGAAATGATACCATGTATGATAGGTGTAAGCCAACTTTGAAATGCTCCTCCCACTTCCACCGCGCCTTCTCCATTCATCACACATTTCTCTCCGCCATATTTCTGTATTTTCGTATACTTTACCATCACACACCCTTTTCGGATTATTCATACACTCTTTAGCCATTTTATCTTGAAACAGTTGATAACTCTCTAACTTTGGTAAAACGTCAAAATTTTCTTTCCTCTTTCTGAATTCTGCAAAAACGTGAGACACAAATCTTGGCCCCGAACACTGATTAGACGCAAGGCATTTATGTGGCTGTTTTCCTAATTGTAATATCAGTGCATCGTAAAATGGATGACCAGGCTTACAGAGCAGGACATTGTTTGATATAAAGTCTGGGCGGATGGTGCTGTCTCGATGTATAAAATGTTCAGGTGGTTCCGTAGTGATTGAGCACGTTTCATTGTCAAAATAGGGGGCTAGTGGCTTTACGGCAACTGTATCAAGGTCAAAATAAGCTCCACCGAAATGATGAATAGCTAAAAGACGAATAATGTTTGCTCTCTGGACATGTCCTGGAAGTATACATAGGATCGACCATTATGTTTTTAGACAAGATGATCTTAACCGAGTGAACAACAGAAATGTCACAGTTAGAAACATCATGATTTTGACGAGGGAAATGATTTTGGAAGGATTCTGGAATGCAATTGAATGAGTTGGTGAGTTTTGAGTGAAATTGAAGGCAGGTAATACAATACCGCTAATCTATCTTTGTTCAGGATGAACAATATTAGCGATATTTATTACCTCCATTTAATACAATATGTAAACCAGTTCTATAAATAGCTTCACTAAGAACCAATCAGACGCTTACAATTTCAAGTCAGTGAAATCGCGATTTTTTTTCTATATTTACATTTGTTTTAAATGTAGCTGCTGATATTATCTCATTTTAGTCTTTTTGGAGCGTTTTTGAGTGGTTGAAGTGAGTGTTTGGAATGAATGAATGGAACGTTGTGTGAGCGATTTAGAATGGTTTCATTGTAATGAATATCAATTCAACGATGAATCTAACCGTACGGTATTTAGAAAACTTTGGGGATCTTAATAAGTTACGATATTGTCTTATACGAAGCAAGTCACAGATTCATTTTCTCTGTAAATCAGTTCTATATGAGCTTAATTAAGAATCAATCAGAAGCTTACAATTTCAAGTCAATGAAATCGTGATTTTTTTCTATATATATTTATTTTTTACTGCGTTTTGTCATCAAATTATAATATGCCCAAAAGATCACCACAGACGATCGGAAAGAATTAACAAAATGTGATTTCCTTTAAGCATTTTAAATGACCGAAGTAACACCAGAAGCCGAATTACCGAAAAAAAAAACGACCCAAAATTACAACACTTACGTCAGAGGTTCCAGTTTACGGAAAAGTCCGATCGATGTTCCAAATGTAGCAATACCTGGAGTTTGCTCCGAAAACAGCCGAGCTAAACATGTCGCGTAAGCGTTTTTTTTTGATAACGTCATAATTACGCCATTTCAAGACCGATTTATGTACAACAGACAAGGGCATCTTTGATCGATGTTCGTCATAGAGGACGATGTAGAGAAATATACAATTATAGAAATGTAAGATATTAAACGTTGCGGTAGGAATAACATAGGATACAAAAGGTCCTTTGTCGCTCCACTGGCCCTTTGCGAGCCGAGTTTTGCATTAGAATTAGCTTTGTCATTTCAATTGCAAAACTTGTTGCATTGACACGAAACCATTGCTAATTAGGGGACTGGCGTACAAACAGACAGAAGGACTGGCTTATTGACTGGCTCAAAATCTTCAACTAATAACTATGTTCCCTGAAGCAGTGATTAATTAGCATAAAACCAAATACATGTACAAAGAAAATCCAAGAGAGGTCCATCGTTAAAGAATTCCCAGCAAAAAATATTAATATCCGAATATTGATTTTAGAGAAAAAAATGTTTTATATTTCACTGCATAGGAATTTTTCTGGTGTCTCGAATGTCTGGAGGAGTCCATGATGAGTGCACAATCAGATATTAAGGAAGAAATTTGAAAGAGCATGTCCTAAACATCATTCCCATGTTGCTTTGTTGATGTATGTCTAGACGTTTTAAAGAAATAGCTATTTATATTTCATCATATTTGACGTGATTTGGTGACTCGACAGACTGTACCTGTGTCATCAGCCCGATCGGAATTTAACAAAAAAACAAAAACAAAAAAAACAAAAAAAAAAAAAACAAGCGGGGTAAGGACGCACGCAAGACAGACTTCAGGCCAAGACAATAACCATGCTGGACCTCGTCCAGTGGAGCTAAAAACTAATCATATAATGGGGTTAATTTAAGTCATTTATAGTTTTTATTTTTTTCTATTTGGAAACCCTCATTGTTGTATTGGAAGTCTTATGACGGACGACCTGCTTTAACAAAAACTCCACTTGACTTAGTCTAGTGGAAGCTAAGTCGAATAAATCTGAATTTCCGAAATTCAGATTTATTCGACTTAGCTTCTTTCTGGTAGTGAGTGCTTCTTTTAGCTTCGCATACTATCATTGTCCTATAATGTAGCACAGCTTATCCTTGGTCCTGGACTAAGTGAATTATGTCAAAGGTATATTACAGGCTAAGTGATGATATTGTTTAAAGAGAAAATGGAAGGTCAACTAAGGGGCTGGTACTTTTTAGCCCATTATCTGAAAGGCTGTTTTTAATAAAATCTGTTTACAAAACACAATATAATTTGAGCAAGAAAATGATTTACGGTTTTCATATAAACGAACTTCTGAACGGCACATTTGCATTTGTCCTACTTCAATATATTCGATGACATTTAATACAATCACAATAATTTCAACATGAATGTCCGCACAAATTTGTTTATTTTGCAAGACAAATGAATTGACCCTGTTACTAGCTATAAATATTGCCTGTTAAAAAACTTGTTGATGCAGGTGACTTTATCACGTAACAGCTTTATCGTTCACTTGGTCACGTAACCTGCCGTATCTTCTTTTTCGGCTGTTAGGTCCAAGAACGAGTCCTCCATACATGTTTTTTTCAATTAGAAAGTCGATTTTCGTTAAAAACATTTCACTCGATTCCCTTGTCGCTCCAACATCATTGACGTGGTACATGTCTGAAGATGTTATCCATAAATTTGGGTTTCTACAAATGTGGAAATCGAGTAAAATATTTTTGAATGAAAACGACACACTAATTTGAAAAAAAGTGTTAGGAAGGACTCAGGAGCTCAAGAATTCGGTTCATTATTATTTTTGTGGAAACATATTACTCAAACACATAAAAAACATAGTCTAAAGGCTAGACTGAAATTGGAGCACATTCTAGCAAATGATGTGTAGATAAGAAGATGAATGATAAGATTAATCATTATGGACGGACAACTTATAATACGATCCCATTTTAATACCAGAATCACTTCATGCTCATGCGAGCTAAATTTCCCAAACAACAACGGCGTGTCCGACAGATGCGCAGAAACTCATGATACGATTAATAACATCGTGAAATTGCCTGTCGTTCCGATCAAAACCATTCTAAATCGCTCACTCAGCGCTCCATTCATTCATCCATTCATTCCAAACACTCACTAAAACCATTCAAAAACGCACTTAACTCACTCATCGCACCCATTCAGTTTCATGCCGATGTAATTCCAATGTCATTCAGATTGTCAATTTCATGATGTCCATAACCGTAGTACCTGTCTTTATAATTAAAATATTGACTTTAAAACATATGATGGTCGTAGCCGCCGCCATAGCGTAGTTAGTAGCGCGTCCGACTGTCAATCAAAAGGTCCCGGGTTTGATCCCCGACGGCGGCACTCATTCTTTCCGACTATTTGTTTCTCACCAATGGGTTGATAATCGTAGACCTATGTGAGATAGCAGCTGGGGGCTAGGAAAGGATGTGGTGGTTGTACTGGTGAGAGAAATACCAGGAAACCATTGTTAGGTGTTCCAGCTGCCGCGATATAACTGGATAAATGTTGAAAGCGGCGTTAATTCCATTCAATCAATTGAAACAATCAATCATTGAGCAATAAAATCAATTATTCAGCCTTCTGGATCGACACAACTTAAATTAAATTATTCATACATAAGTACATGTGGTACTATATTAGATATCACAATCTTTGGGTCTGTCTTAATAGTCTTATGCGTAAGAAAATGATACCATGTATGGTATGTGTACGCCCACTTTGAAATGCCCCGCCCACTTCCGCCACGGCTCCTCCATTCGTCACACATCTCCCTCCGCCATACTTCGGCGGTTTCATAATTGTTACCATTGCAGACCCTACTCGGATTATTCATACACTCTTTTGCAATTTTGTCTTGAAACAGTTCATAACTTTCAAATTTAGGTAAAATGTCAAAGTTTTCCTTTTTCTTGCGTGACTCTGTAAAGACATGGGAAACGAAAGTAGGACCCGAACATTTGTTAGATGAAAGACATTTATGCGGCTGTTTTTCGAGTTGTCGTATAAGTAAATCGTAGAACGGATGGCGCGGTTTGCAAAGTAGAACATTGTTGGAAATGAACTCTGGACGAGTGATGCTGTCCTTGTGTATGTAGTGCTCGGGTGGTTCAGGAGTTAGGGAACACGTCTCATTGTCAAAATAAGGTGCCAATGGCTTCACTGCGACTGTGTCAAGGTCAAAATAGGCTCCTCCAAAGTGATGAATGGCCAAAACACGTATGATGTTTGCTTTCTGTACGTTACCTAAAAATATACATAGAAAAAACGCAAGTTTAGTTATGTGACATAAGATTCGAGCGTTATGATTGACTTACCTGTCAATCATGAGAGCTCGTATTAATCTGGTATGACTTAAAAGATAACATTTAATGTGAAGGGAGCACAAAGTCAAAAGATGGTAAGGTGATGTCTTGGGTTTTGGACGTTTGATGTGTTTTTTTTTCTTTCTTGTTTTTGTTTTGATTTGTTTTTTTGTTTTTTTTTTTTTTTTTGTTTTTTTTTTTTTGACAGATGGCCATCATTATCGAAAGTAACACTACGAACGACACTGCAATAAGGATGTAATATATTCAATAGAATATAAAAATATTTGCGGTCTTTATTGCGTAAACTAGAAGGCACAAAGTGAAATTCCACAGGGTCCTTTTGACCTGTTTCAAGAGAATCTTCCTTATTTTTAAGGTCATAATCCTTATGACCCTTTTTAATTTGTGAAAGTTTCAAGGGGTTCTGATAATAATTGTGTAAACAGCACGAAGTGAAATTCTCAAGTTAGATTCCATAAGGATCCGGTGCTCGTTTTACTAAACTTCTAATGAAAAATTAACCGTTAGTAAAAACACAAATCGTACCTGGTATTTTTATTAATTGCTAGATTATACCTTGCAATATCTCATTGGAACCGTCTTTAGAAGACGATTCCTATGAGCTATTGCTTGAGAGAATTTCATATTTAGATACCAAAGACTGTACAAGCAATTTTAATTTTTTACTTACACAAAAAATATCGTAAGATGTTTAGTGTAACAGGACCCCAGTCCTTTGTTTTCCGAAAGACCATGCACTTTGTCGAAAACAACGGTCCTTATAGTGCGGTGCCTTATGTAATCCCGTAGGATTTTCGTGCTGAAATTGATTTTTTGAGTTCAATTGGTTGTTTAGGGGTAAAGCAATCGGAAACTATGCGGCTCCAAATTTTTCGGGTCAGTTCCCCGATTTTATGGGCTCTCATATGAGCCCATATGGGCAAAATGGGTACTTACCTAATACCAGGTTCAGGAAAGGCGTTTTGGCTTTCTTCTTAAATGTTTTCTTTAGTTTTAAAATGAATTTAGTGCTAGAACATTATAAAGTGTTGGTTGGCATTGATATAATGCAGGTATATGTTCTCTAGGATCATTTCAAGATTTTTATGGGCTCTCACAGAGCCCAAAAAAGCAATTTTGGCTGTTTCCAATTAATGGGTTTAGGAAAAATATTTTTTGCTCAGATATGATTTCTTAAACTCTATTTCCTATAAAGTGTTGGTTGGCATTGAAATAATGCAGGTGCATATTCTCTAGGATCATTTCAGTATTTTTATGGGCTCTCAAAAAAGCCCATGTGAACAGATTTGGGTGTATTTTTTTAAAAAAAAAGGGCCACAAAAAAGGTCATTTTCGTTGCGGTTGTCCAATTTCTTTCAGTATGATATTGTCTTTCAGATAGCTATAATAACAATTAGCCCATATTTAATTCTAATATTCCTTTGAATTGGCTTGCAAAGGATCCCATAGGAGCCAGACAATGACGGTTCCGGAAGTTTGGTTTTAAGAACAACAGCATTTCTTACGGAGTTCACGGGTACCAAAATTGCTGTAAATGATTCTTTATTGGTTGAAATAAAATGTCGATCAAAATTCTCTGAACCAACAATGAGATGTTTGATCAATTTAACTGGATCTTAATGAGCCCATATGAACCAACATGGATACTTTGCCTTATAATGGGTCGGGGAAAATCAATTTCTTGTCTTAAACATTTCGCGATCCTCATTAAATTATGAAGGGTTATGATGAGGATAGAATTAGAAAAAAATATGCATCAAATATCAAAAGCCCACACATGATTTTTCGGCGCTTGGTGAAGCCCATATGCGCTGGTTTGAATATCCTACAAATATACGAAGGCACTAGTCTATAGTTTGAAGCTTTCTTACACAAGACTAGAATCATTGTAGTTGAAAATACCTAAAATATATAACCCCGGTCAACTGTATCAAACTTGCTATACTAAGCACAAAGCCATGGTCACCACACCCCTTTTACTGATAGATTTGACTTTACTGAAAGTTACAAGATTGTAGAGAGGTTTAAGGTCAAGAAGGAGAATTACACTATAATTGTCGATTGAGAAACACGATTTCTTAACAGTTTTACTGATGGAGACAATTACTCGATCTGTAACTTGGTGATAATGAGTATTCTGACCTTCACAATCACTTTACTATATCTTCTTTTCAGTTGCCACAGTTACTGTCCTTTTTGTTTTGTAATGAAATAGTCAAGAGACTCAGTGCAAGGAATGATAATATTTTTCGATGATCACAGAAGCTGTTTCTATGACTTAAAAGTTTCATTAATAAATCGAAGTTAAAACTTTTCAATGTAATCGAACTGTTCTTGTGGGTCTTATTTTAAAATGACAGGCAACAAATCCAATCATTATTATTCTGTCTTAGCTTTAAGAAAATTTCCTTGTCACTGTGCATGTTTCACACGTATTGTAAACCAAAACAACATACTTAGCGTTGGTGATTTCTTAGAAAACATTGCCTTGTCCCTTGTATAACCAATGAAAACTTGTTGGTGAAAGTCCGTTTCTTTAGATTTGAAAGGGCCTAGCTGTTACCGGACCAGTGAACTGAAGGAGTTTTGCGCTTGAAGCGGAAATAACAATGTCCGTCCATATCATATCTTATCTAATGGTTGTTCCATATTAATTTTCAACCTACATGTATACGCCTAAGAAAATTTATGGTATATTTTAATTTCCTTGAAGACATATCTACCATAAAAAAATCCAAGTATTTTCCTTTAGCTATGTGAATCAAGCAATATTAGAGCAGCCTCGCTTTACCTTAGTCCCCGTGGTATTATAGTAAATACCGGTAATCATTATCTTGATATGCATCGCCTCTTTAAAGTATACATCTGGTCAGCAAGAAAGTCCCTACTTTAGCCATAAAAAACCCTCAATACTCACACTCATCCATTGAATATGGACATTTTTCATGGGCTTTCGTTTTCACTAGGTGTGTTGAAAAATTAAAACAAGAATCGGATGACCATGCCAAATGATGGTCTTTACCAAACATGCATTTTCGGAGGCAGCAAGATATAATTCAAATCTACAAGATTATATGTACAAATCTTATTGTTATTTTGATGGTAATTGTGCCTGTTCATCATTTAAGATTCCTATACTGATCTGAATCATAAAAAAGACGATGTAATTTAACAGGCATCCAAATTCGTGCTTTTCAATAAAATGAAGGATTCCTATGATTTGGTCTCGTCCATGATGTTTCTTTTAACACATAAATGTACCTGTTAAGAGATTATCACATGTCATAACGAGTATTTTGCAAATGAAAAAGTTGTTGTAAATGGAATGAACTCTTGGTCATGTCGTAACTGATTTCTATGAAAAATTAAACAAAATAGATGAAAGTTACAAGAATTTGTTTGTAATAAGCGTTGCAATTATATGCATGTGTCTAAGTACCACCTCTTTTACTTACTTTTTAGGAAGATTCACTATTTGTTTTAAATATGCAGCAAATTTTATCAGAACAGGTGAGATTAATACTAAAAGACATTCCCATAAGAGTGTCTGTGAGTAGGGACATGCATGTGATTTGCCTGCGAATGCTTAAGAATGCTTACAAGTATGACAATCCGTAAGGACTCAATAATCTGTAAGTGTAAACCTTGTTTCAACAGCAATTGTGTGTCTTTCAATGGAAATTTTAAAGGAAGAGAGCTGATGCGCGAATCTATTTCTCTTACTCCTATCTTATTGACGAACTTGTTGTTCGATACAGTTCTAAATTTGAAACAGAGTAAAGTGGACTAATTAGCAAAAATTAGAGGACGTGATTTTTAATCGTGGAAACATATCAATGTCAAAGCAAAAATACAACATTGAATACAAACTTATTTATCCGTTGTACATTTACAATATGTCGAAAAATGCTCTTATGGGCTGCATTAAGCACCAATGAAAGAGGTATGGGCTATGAAGATTTGATTCACATATTTTTTTACGAGACCCGCACCCGTCAACTTATAAGGCTTAAGAAGTGCCTCTCTTCAGAAATCTTTTCTTGAACCAAATTGTTGGCAAAGTAACCATGTTCACATATGGGCTTATTAGGGCTCCATATAATCGATTATAAGTAATCTATTTGGTTACGAAATTCAAAAGGAATAATTCTGCCTAAAGAGATCATTGATACCATTTGTGGTACGAGTGAGCAATATTGAAAACAAACATATCTTAAAAAATATGTCGTTTATTATATATATCTGTCTTATATTTGCATTATGAAAAAAAAAGAAATAGAAACACACACACAAAAAACAACATACACACACAAAAAAAAACAAACAAACACACACACACACACACAAAACAACCCTTCTCTTATGGGCTTCATTTAGAGGTAAAGCAACAGGTACAATTAAGAACATCTTGAATTTGACAGATATTCCTAGCACAATCATTCTAAATCATTTACTCAGCCCCCACATCATTCATTCGCATAATGTATATTTTGAACGCAATTAATGATTTTATGTTACCTCCCTTTAGAATCATTCAAAACACGCTCCTCCAACTCATTCCGCAATTATTCACTATGTTAATATTACTATGTTTTAACTGTAAGGGTTATGGAAATTTGATTCATATACTTTTGTATTAATTGTGGTACAAGTAGGCATCATAAAGAGGGCTATTTTTTTTCAAAAATCGTGAATTTGGAAAACTCCTAAATCTGTTCTGGAATCATTTTAAAGCCCATCAAATATCATATCAGAAGTTAAACATTGAAAAATAGTAGCCAACGCTAGGTATTGAACGTATTTTGAAAAGAAAAGTCAAAGGAATGTCAATTTTGTGAATCTTTGTGAATCTTATTTAAGGAAAACACCCCAATCGGCTCATATGGGCTTTTATGAGAGCCCACAAAAATTCTAAAATGACCCTAGAGAACATAGACATACAAGTATTTCAACGCCAACCCACACTTAATACCTAACAGGGCTTAAGAAATCAGCTCGATAGAAATAAGTTTTTTTCCGTAACCCATTAATAAAAAACCCACCAAAATTGCTATTTTGGGCTCTGTGAGAGCCCATTAAAGGGAAAATAAGCTTTTAAAACATTGCTTTTTGAATATTTTTTCACCCCAATCCATGCTAAATACAAAGTAAATCAAAGAAATCATTTTAGAAGAAAATTACACATTTCATGAGCCCTCTTTTTAGGAAAATACCTATTTTGCTCATATGGGCTCCTTTGAGAGCCCATAAAATCGGGGAATGGGCTCGGAAAATTTGGACCCGCATAGTTTGCGATTGCTTGCCCCCTAAACAATCAATTAAAACCGAAAAATCAATTTCAGCACGAAAATCCTAGGGGAGCCCTATTTCGTACATAAGGAACCGCTCTATTATGACAATTCAATCATTTTGTGCAAGTCAAGACAATCCGATAATACATGTATTTCTTGACTTATTCGCGTAAACAAGTAAAAGGTTACGGACTTACGCACGGACGGACGGAAAGACCGAAAAAAAAACCTTCGGGGAGTAGGGCTTAAAACTGATAAGATACTCAGATATATTTTTAAGGACTTTATATCACCTGCCTGATATCACGAATGATAATGGGAAGTCCATTATAGAAATACTTTACTTTTTCATGATCGTTAACAGAAGTACTTTATGGAGATTTCTTTGATATGAATGATTCTATGAATTTAAACTCTCAAAAATTATCCCATGATAAAAAGAAAAACCTAATACAATATTAAATATACAGTCAAACCTGTATTAGTGGCCACCTGTATTCAGCAAGTAACCTGCATAAAGCAAGCGACCACCAAGTTTCCAAATGAAACAATTACCCAGAAATTCACCTGTATCAAGCAAGCACCTGTCTTAAGCAAGCGACAACCAAGTTTCCAAATGAAACAATTACCAAGAGATTCACCTGTATCAAGCAAGCACCTGTCTTAAGCAAGCGACCACCATGTACCCAAAAGGAACAAATACCCAGAAATTCACCTGTATCAAGCAAGCACCTGCCTTAAGCAAGCACTTAACTTATGTCCCTTAGGTACTTGCTTAATACAGATTTGACTGTAGTTGAGAACGTCGTGAAATTGACAAGCTGAATGATATTGGAATGGTTTCGGGATGAAAATTAATGAGAGCGATGAGTGAGTTTTGTCACGATATTCTCCCAACCTCGTTCAGACAACATGAATATTCCAAGATACAGTAAGGTACACCTTAAAAATGACAAGATTAATTATTTTGGTATGACCTTGGAATAAGATTGAATGAGTGTGTGGAGCGAGTTTTGAGTAAAAGTCAAGGGCGGTAATCTAATATTGCTAATTTTTTTCAAATGAGCAAGATTAGCGATATACATTATCTACATTTAATAAAGTTTACGTTTTTACTGGTTTTTTGTGTAGAAATTTGTGGCCCAATAAGACACTTTAAAATCCACACAAGCAAATAAAGCCATAAAATAATTTGATGGATTTGAATTAAATGTCGATCGTTTTGAACGATTGCGTTATGTTTTCTTAAGTGTTTTGGGACGTTTCGATCGGTTCGAACTTCTGTTTGGAATGAATAAATGGAGCGCTGAGTGATATTGTGACATTGAATGGTTTTGATCGCAGTGAGTTTCAATTTCACGATGTTTTTAATAGTTCTAATATATGATTCTCTTTATTTTGTGCATTATCAATATCGTTTGAACACCTTGTACAAAAGATACATATCAACTGAGGACACTCTAAATCTGACTTATAAGCAGTTTTCCCCCTTTAATCTATACAATTTCAATCTTGTTTGAGATATTCAGTGGAATTTGTGTCTTTCATTTTGAATTTCTAAACTATTCCCATGCGTTAATAGTACGAAAATATGTCGAAAGAATCTGTGGCTCATTTTATGGTTCTATGAATGAATATTTATGATATCAGGGTCGCAGTTACGAAAACCGTGAAATTATCGGTTTGAATGATTTTGAATTATATAGGAATGAAATTGAACATGGCGGGTTGAATACGCATTTTCATATAACCGCGTGCGTCTTCTATAACGAACGGAGACTTGTTTGTATCACGCTTGTGTAGAATAACATTGTAAATGACGTCATTAAAATGTCATTCAATTAAGAACATCCTAAAATTGACAAGCTGGTTCATATTGAAATGGTTGGAATGAAATTGAAAGAGTGAGTGGAACGAGTTTTTGAGTGATTTTAAAAAGAGGAAATCAATTGTCGCTAATTTTGTTCAAGCAGAACAAAATTAGCTACATATATTACCTCCCTTCAATAAAATATACGTCCTCTCTGTTTGTGGGTTTTCGTGGAACGATCAGACACTTTTCAATCCACACGAGCCAATAAAATAGTAGAATAATTTGATCGATTTAAATTCAATGTTGATCCTCTTGGCCGAATTCGAATAGTTTTCTACAGATTTTCGGGCGTTTTTGATCGATTTGAGTGGATGTTTTGAATGAATGAAAGGAGCGCGGAATGAATATTTTAGAACGGTTTTGATCGGAATGAATGTCAGTTAGTGTTTACGTAGTATTGTTATCATTAGGGCATTCCAAAATGAATTAAACGTACAGAACTGTTACGTGAGAAAAATAACGTATCAAATGATCTTGTTTAAGACTAGCTGATCTCAACCTCGCATGATAACCTTTCTATTCTAAACTCGGTTAAGACCAGAAAATATTATGTACTTAAATAAATATTACTTTCCTTTTACGTATTTCATTTAGAACTCGCTAAAGGAAATACGTTCACCTAGTCAATTTCTCTATGTATGAATTTTAAAAACTTTATCGCTGACAATTCGAAATCATGAAGCAAAAGAAATTAATATTATGTCATTTTTGAATAGATATAATTTCTACGCATGCATATTATATAAATACGCATTCGAAAACCTTTACATAGAGGTAATTTAAACGGCATTTTATCAGCCAGTCAAAACTTTTATTTTTGATCGTCTAAATCTGATATCGCTTAATCTCAGTGAAATAGATAAGTATGAAAAGAAAGCCCACGGATATATTTCTAAGGTAAAGTCCATCGTGCAAACACATATGAATGTTTCACAATCCAAAAATTCGTGCTATAGGTCTTATATAATGATCTATATATATATATATACTATATATATAAAGACTATGAAAATGAAATAATCGCCTGTGCTTGCAAACCATACACTACATCCCAAAGCATGCTTTATCATCAAATCCCGCTCACTTACAGTGTACTTTCACCGTCTTAACGTTGTGGACCGCTAAACCAGTGTTATAATTACTCGCTGATAGCAACGTATACAACCGCGTTAAAGCATGCTTTATCATCAAATCCCGCTCACTTACAGTGTACTTTCACCGTCTTAACGTTGTGGACCGCTAAACCAGTGTTATGATTACTCGCTGATAGCAACGTATACAACCGCGTGTGAATGGGTGCCTTCTTACGTAGTATAACCCGTTTATATGTAGTTTATTTCCATCTTTCTGCTGCTGCTTTTTTTATGTTGGGATGGCTTTAAAGTCGCTTTTAACAATATCACACATTCGAAAAACCACTGGGGAAATCTCACGATCAACCTCGGATGTACATAGACGCACTATTTTTAAAAATTACGGGAAAACCTTTGGAAAAACTCGATGACGTCAATTAAAATTGCGTTAGCGCTCGAAACTTTGAGTGAAAACATTCGACGACGCCAACGTCGCCAACGTTACTCGCTTAAGTCACTGATGTGAAACCATCGTATCCTCGTATAAATATCTTTAGATTCTTAGATTACGGCTGGAAAATCTTATTTTTTTGAGAATGATTCGACATTCTCAAAAATTAAGATTTTTAAGCCGTTATTTACTGTAAAAGATGTAAAACTAAAGATAGCTGAGTGTGAATGTTTCCGGAATGATTTCGGCAGGTATGAGATGGGTGAGTAAGTTTTAATGAAAATATAGGAAGACAATACACGATCGCTTATTTAGTGCAATTGACGAACGTTTTGAACAGTAAAGGGGCGTTTTGAACTGTGACTGTGCGGTACATGTAGAGATGCTAATAATTGGGGGGGGGGGGGGGTGTCTGAGCGACGCGGTTTTGAGTCGTATGGATCGAAATGAATGTCAAAATTACGATCTTACCAACTGAAACAAGGTCGCAAATTATCACAAGAAACGCCCTTTACACTGCTAGATGTCTAAGCACATGATCGTGAAATTGACATTATGATTGATCTTGAAACAATTTTGGAGGGAAATTGAATGAGAATGCCGTACGACGTTTGAATGAAACTGAAGGGAAGTATTCCAATATTGCTAATTTTGTTGTGGTGAACAAAATTAGCAATATTTATTACCTCCCTTTTTTGTTTTTATGTATTCGAGGACCGATCAGACATTTTAAAATCCCCACAAGCTAATAATATTTTAGCATAATTTTAACGATCTGAATTAAATGTTGATAGTCTTGAATCGATTTCGAGGTGCTTTCTAATGATTTCGGAGCGTTTTTGATCGATTTTAAAATGTTAAGAATGAATGAATGGAGGGCAGAACAAATGATCGTGATAGGAATGAGTGTCAAATTCACGATGGTTTAACTGCATTAAAAAATAACAAGGGCTTCGCAGAGTGGCGCATATACGCCCGATGGGGCTTGTCAGTAACCTTGGCTTGTCAGTAACGTGAGCTTGAATGATAGCTAGAAAACTGCAGACAGACAGACGACTGGGGCCATAACATAGTATGACCCTTTGAGTGTAAATTGAAAATGGTTTTATGCACAACTATACGCCAAACAGTCATTTTGCAAGTTTCAGTTCATTCTAAGTCAAAGTGTGACCAGGTGCTCACAAAAGAAATATAGTGAAATCAAACAATTCAAGGGCAGATCATACAAGAAAGACCCAAGCTTTTTGAATTTCTGAAGTCTTAAGTTCAACCAAATATCAGGGTTACATTGTGGCAAGATTCATTTCAATCCAATCAAATTTGTAGGAGTTGTGCGCACACACACACACACACAATCTATAATTTTAACCTATTTTGTGAAGTAAAGGGCAGATAAATCAGGAACTTCTTAACATGTGAAAAATATTTAGTCATAAGCACAAATAGACAACCTACAGAGTCATTGTGGCAAGTTTCCTTTTATTCCCATCCAAAATGATATTTAATAATTCCAATTGATAGTTAAGGAGCTGCACACAAAAAACAGTGATTTTCGTTTAATTCAGGGGCAGATAATTCAAGATTTCTCAGGAATGACTGGAGCCATTTGAATTTCTAAGATCTTTACATAATTAGACATCATAGAGAGTAATTGTGTCTTGAACCCTTTCAGCGCAATTGGCTTTTGAAGGAGTTCTGCGCACAAAATATAGTCATCAAAATATAGTGATTTTCGTAAAATTCAAGGGCAGATAATTCAAGATTTATCAGGAATGGTTGGAGCGATTTCAATTTCAAAGGTCTTATGCACAACTAAACATCATAGGGAGTAATTGTGTTTAGTTTCAGCTCATTCCCATTGATAGTTTAGGAGGAGTTGCGCACACAAAAATTGCTAACGAACGGACAGACAGACGGACGGACAGACGGACAGACTGACGGACGACCGGGGCCATAACATAATACGACCCTTCGGGTTAAAAATTAAGCGAGGTAGAGTATCAGTTCTTATACACTGCACTTTTAATCAATTATCATGAGAGAAACACGCTTGCCTAGTATGAAGTCAATCGGTCATACGGTGACAGGTCTATGCCTTTTTAACGTGTACGCCCCCCTCCGCTCACTCTGACGCCCGATGTTTGACGCCATTTGTAATCACAAAAAACGGGACGTATCTTGCGATGGGCTTAAAAAGGGCAAGTAATCAGAGTAACAAAAACGTACCTGAAATATTGTAGAAGGTCAACAAAGATGGATATTTTCTCTCAATCAATTTTCTGCCAGATTTTTGTGTCCAGAAACAGTATTTCCACTCTGGTGGTGGGTTCAGTTCGACCAATTTCTTAATATGGTCTACAAAGTCCGTCGGAATAATTTCATCTGACCATACTTGGTGGATGATCTTTGGAATACCCCTTGTTTCGGCTGTAAAAGATAGGTAAGATTATGAATATTGTGGTACATTTAAGAGCACCGTGAAATTAATAAGATGAATGATTTTCGAAGGAATTGAATGAATGTGTGGAGCGAGTTTTTGTTGAAATTTACTGGATGAACAAAATTAGCATTTTTTATTACCTCCCGCTAATTAGATATGCAAACAGATTCTATGATTAACTTTCTATATATTCTACAGATTTTTACGAGCCCGTCATACGCTCTCAAAATTCAATTAACTCCGTCAAATCGTGGACTTTATCAACCAATTTTTATTTTGAATGTAGTTGTTAATCTTATCATTTTTAATGATTTTTGAGCGTTATTTAATGGTTTGAGTGAGTATTTGGAATGAATAGATGGAGCGCTGGGCGAGCGATTAAGAACGGTTTTGGTTGAGATGAATTTCAATTTCACGATGTTACTAACTGTACTTAGTACTTTTGTACTAGATACAAATGTGACCCGTCACAGAAAAAGGAGCCATCTTGGAACTCTATGAAAATGAATAAAAAGAGATTGGGTTCAGCATTGGTCAACCAGAGGTCGCATTTCAAAAATCCTTTTACTGGAAGGTAGATTGAACACTCAAGCCTCAGAAAATAAGCACATTGCGAATAGTTTCGAGCCTAGTCAGTCTGCGCAAAGTGCGCAGTCTGACTAGGATCGACACTTTACGCACTACCCAGATGGTCCCTTCGCGCGTGGCGGGTCACAAATATGAAAGACAACGCTTACAAGTGATACTTTCACAGCAGAGCCATTTACATGCGATACGATTTTGTATACCAACAACATAGGGTGAAGTAAAGAAACAAAGATTTTTTACACTGGCCTCTTTTTAATTTGACTTTAGAAAAGATAGTAAGTTTTGTCGCGATATTGTAAAAAAGTAAAGGCAAATGCTTGGTTTTGGAGTGAATTCGGAATTATCTCTTTAAAAAAGGATTAGCGTGATTTAGAATGAAATTAAAGCTAAGTAAAAGGAAAACCGCAGATTTTGTTCAAAATGAACGAAATATGCGATATTATTTCAATTAAATATAAAATAATCTGCGTATTTTTTTGCTATATACAAAATATGTTTAGGGACCAATCAGACATATCTGTATCGAAGTTGATATCAATGAAGCCGTAGATCGTTAAAATGAACCATTTGAGTTTAAGGCAGAAATGCTTTGAATGCAGAGATTTAAATAGATTTAATCAGGATATGTAATGATAAGAGCCTGTGCGCGAAACTTCCACCACTTTTGTCTGTGGTTGAGGTACAGTTAAGAACATCGTGAAATTGACAAGATGAATGCTTTTGGAATGGTTTCGGAATGAAGTTGAATGAGTGTGAGGAGCGGGTTTTGAGTGAAATTAATGGGAGGTAAACCAATATTGCTAATTTTGTTCAAGATGATCGAAATTAGCGATATTAATTTCCTCTCTTTAATAAAATAAACCTACTTTTTTATCTGTACATCGTCGTGGACCAATCAGACACTTGAAATTCTACACCAGCTTATAAAATCGTGGAATAAATAGATCGATTTGAATTTATTGTGGAAAGTCTTGAACGATTTTTAAATGTTTTCTAATAGTTTCGGAGCGGTTTTTTGATCGATTTGAGTGAGTGTTTGGAATAAATGAATGGAGCGCTGAGTGAATGATTAAGAATGGCTTTGATCGAAATGAAAGTCAATATCACGATGTTGTTAACTGTATAAACTTTGAGTAGCCTGAACAGTCACACAAAACAAAAATAATACGAGCCGACAGCCGGAGGATGGGTTACATGTAAGACCTTGTTTATTTACAGGGTGCAAAGTTAATACCGACAGCAGGCCTTGCGTTGCGCACTGTTTAAGAATGTCGGACTCGTCACGCACAGGCTCATATTCAAGGTGTACCAAGATCTCAGAAGGACGGATTTTGAGAAGAATTGCCGCTGCCGAAAATATATGGTAACAGACGTGAAACGCACAGCAAAAAGTTAAAGGTCCAGTCTGTATTTAAAGTAAAATAGCCGCCCTTTCGTCAACTTTATTTGTATAGTTTGTCTTGATTTAGACTTATATGTAATGAAAGATAAAAAAAATAAAAATACAAATCAATTTAATGAAACGTATAATCTGACGTATAAAGGAAAATATGTACATAAGATTTTGGTCAAGTGAGATTCGCCCACGTGCATAAGTGGTATTCAAATTAGAGTCAAAATGTTACGGGTTTAAATATTCATTAAATTAGTTCTATACTTACAGATGACAACATCGTGAAATTGACAAGGTGAATGATTATGGAACGATTTAGGAATGAAATTGAATGAGTGTGTGGAGCGAGTTTTGAGTGTGTTTAATGGGAGGTAATCCAGTATTGCAAATTTTGTTCAGGATGAACAAAATTAGCAATATTGATTGCCTCCCTTTAATGATAATTGTATACAAGTTCTATAGATAGCTCCCTATTTCTTCAAGAACCTATCACACGCTTACAATTTCAATTAAATAAGTGTAATCCCGATTTTTTCCCAGCTATTTTTATTTTGAACGATATTGTTGTTATATGTTTTTCAGTGAGTTTGGAGCGTTTTTGAATGGTTTGAGTGAGTGTCTGGAATGAATGAATGGAGCGCTGAGTGAGCGATTTAGAATGGTTTTGATTGAGTTAAATGTCAATTTCATGATGTAACTAACTGTAGATCATTTCGTGATAATCACTGCATTACCGAACACCGGAATGACAAATTCAAGATTATATTTTATACTAAAAGTCTAGTTTTGGTGTACATTGAGATCATTGTCTTACGTTTCAAAATTTGCACAGATGGGGGTTTTAAAGGGTTACCCAAACCTCGTCCGTTGCCATATATTTTGCAGATAAATGACGTTTCAATATCGGGATGGGGGGGGGGGGTCGTAGGAAGGGACCAGAGATTCACCAATCTTACAAGTACTCACGTGTTTCCGGTATTGCCCGGCTCGTTGGAGGTTTCGGTGTTTTTTTCGACTGTGGTTTCGGTGTTGTAGGTATGACCGGATGTTTTGTTACTAGCGGTTTCGTCGCTGGTGGTTTAGCTATCGTCTCTACTGGTGATTGTTGGCGGTACATGTACGATGATAGATTGTGCTGGTACAATACGACGATACAAACAATCGTTACGACTGATAAGATACTTAATTTCCGTTTCCTGTAAATGTGTAATTTTAAAAAGTATTACAGTTAAGAACATCTGGAAAAAAAGGTGAATGATAATGGAACGATTTTGGAATGAAATTGAATGAGTGCGATGAGTGAGCTTTGAGTTAAATTAAAGGGAGGTTATCCAATGTCGCTAATTTTGTTCAGGGTGAATTACCTCGGAGTCCTTAAAAATATGCATATATTTATATATAAATAGCTCTTAATTTCTCCAAGATCCAACCAGAGTCTCGACACTCATCCAATCCGGAACCAGTTTAAAACACTCACTCATTCCTTCATTCCTTCATTCAATCCATTCAGAAAAGCTCCAAAATCATTCAAAAGAAATGCAAAAGAATCGTTCACATTGCTTTATTAATTAGTTCAAGTTATTTTTGTTTTTATTATAGCTGGCGTTGATTTAGAAGTGTCCGCAAATACACACAAATCCTTCTAAAGAAAGGAACGTCGAATTTTTAAAGTAATGTAAATAATATAGGATTAATTCACGTTTTTGAGGGCGTAAACATTTGCAGAGACCAGAAAAATTCGCACTCGGGCGTTAAAGCATTATGAGTGTCTCTGCAAATGTTAACGCCCGAAAAAGCGTGAATTGACGCTATTATTGCATAAAAAGATACATAAGAGCAAAATAATTTCATAGAAACGATATAGGGGAGACTGGGGTACTCTGGGACAAAATTTACTTTTTTGTGCGTACACCTCAAATAGTTCAGAGGACATAAAGAGTCTTTTGTTGCACAAAACATCTATGAATACTTTATGTAAGGAATGGATTATTAAATTCATAGGATACAAATAGATAAAGAAAATTCAATCTAAAAAATGTCATAAAAGTGTCCCAGAGTGCCCCATATATGGGGTACCCTGGGACACCTAGCGGGGTACAGTGGGACAATGTTTGGGAATACTTTTCAACATCCACTTTTCTGATTAGAAATATACTGGTCTCTTTAAAAAGCGCCTCAGACATACAAAAAGGGCTTTTATTTAAAGTAGAGGCATTCCACATTATTTTTTTTCTTCATATTGAAGACAAATTCATTGAAGTTTAGCTCCCGCAAGAACTGTTTTTGAGTCAATATTTGAAGATTCAAAGATTGACACTCCAAATTTCGAGACAATAACGGGACTACCACATTGACTTTAGATAAAACCAACAAGTCCATTGCTCACTTAACCGCCGTCATAGCGCACTTGGTAGCGCGTCGGACCATTGAACTGTCAATCTAGAGGCTCCAGGTTCGATCACCGACAACAGCATCCTTTCTGACTTTTTGTCTCTTAACAATGGGTTGATAATCGTAGACCTATGTGGTATAGTAGCTTGGGCCTAGGAAAGGATCAATGACAATTTGTGTGGTATGCATTTCTGTAGACATTTTTAAAATGTTCTAGAAAACATTTTGTCAGTGTACAAGGGGCCAGATAACATAAATCATGAAATTGGGTAAATTCTTACATATAATAAAACAGGTCACAAAAAAAATGATTACATCTAGATTTTCGAAGATGTAAAATCAAACCTTTTATTCAGTATGCATTAGGCTACAGTTTATAACACCGAGAAATTTACAAGATGAATTATTTTGGAATGATTTGGGATTGATATTGAATGAGTGAGTGGAGCGAGCTTTAAGTGAAATTAAAAGGATGTAATCCAATATTGTATTGATATGTATTAACTCCCTTTCATATAATATGCCAATAAGTTCAATAAATAGCTTCCTATTTCTTCAAGAACCTGTCAGAAGCTTTAAATTCAATTATGTCAGTGAAATCGCGATTTAGTTCTTGCCTTATTCAATTTGAAGGTAGTTGTCATTGGCCCCTCAACTTTGAATTGCTAGGGATCAAAGCTGTAACTATAAGGGCCTAAAACAAGAAAACAAGTTTATGATCGATAAGAAACTACACTATCCCAAAGAACTACACTATCCCAAAGTTATAAGTACTCCGATTGGAAATATATTTTAGTGAAATCACAGTAGCAACTGGAATCTACTTTTATGTGAAATAGATATTCAATTTATAATTTAATGCCTATTCTATTTTCCCAAATGTACTGCCTAGATTCAGCTCAAAGCAAATTCCTTACACAGCGATGTCCTGACAAATTAACAAAATCTACAGCCTAATTCACCAACAAGACCTAGTAATCAGAAATTTATCTTGATATCATTGGAGTAAAGACAAACATTAAGCGAAAACTCTTGCTTCTACTGCAGAGTCAATAAATTATTTATTCACTATGATTTTACATATTTGGCCTCTTTGAAGACTATGTTGATAATTTCTAAGAATTTGAAGTTCGATAAAAATGCCCAAAATACTTTGACTGTTGGTACAAAGTGGGCGGGTTAATTGAAAAAATCATGAGTCAAGGTGTCTTCAAAGATATTTTGGGCACATTGTTTAGAAAATTGATATCTTGACTTCGGCCTTTGACAAACACATTGTTTTGAAGGCAGAGTAAGATTTCCTTTCCAATTAACTGATGAAAAAATCTGCAGCAGTCGAAGATGAAGAATATGCTTAAACTTGATTAACATATCTATGATAAAGAAGTTTGTAAATGAATTTAAAGTCATTCATTGAATAAAAAATGATTCTAAAGCAAATATGAGATCACACATCCATGGAAGATCATGTAAAAGGACAGTGGGGTACTCTGGGACACTGTCCCAGGGTACCCCAAATGCAATGTCCCAGAGTACCCCAACCCGTCCCTGCAAAAGTAAATGAATGTAGTTTTAAAAATATGTATAACACAGCAGTTATCAATATGTCACATCTTAGTTAATATGCAGTACTACATTAATGACTAACAAGAAATAAAAGGCAATTTAAGCTGACAAAATATGAAGAAAGTATAGTTATTTTGCAAAATTTACTTTCAGTTGTGAAAACCTCAGTTAAGATTGGAAATATATCAAAATTTCGTTTTACCGCCATGAAACTTTTGTAGGGTAAGAAGTTTGTGTGGATCACTATTCTGAGTGAATCTGAATAAAATCAAATCACACAAAGTACCTAAAATCACAAGTGTCCCACTGTACCCCATGTCCCAGAGTACCCCAGTCTCCCCTAAAACCAGTTACAAACCTACTTATATGCCGCCATGCATTACACCGTCCATCTTGTTTATGCCGACGTTGCTTGGTAAATTTATGACGTCACACAATTTAAAGCGGTATTTTGAGCAACGTCTTTATGTATGCTCTATAATAACGCTGGACAAGGAAACTGATAAAATGTATAGGCCCAGATCGAGAAAATTTAAGTGAAAAATGCCGGGCGTTAACGGCACGTGATTTTACTTCTTAATCCACGTTTTCTCTCGTTAACGCCCGGGTTTTGTCCGATAACGTATGCCTATAACGACCCGAAAACGCACATTTAATGCGATAATAGTCGTTAATTTCGACAACAGATAAGAACATCGTGAAATTGACAAACTGAATGATATTGGAATGGTTAAGGAATGAAATTGAATGAGGCGACTAGTTTTGTGTGAAATTAAAGGGGGGGGGGGGTAATCCAATATCGCTAATTGAACAAAATTAGCGATTTTAATTACCTCCCTTTAATAAAATATGCATAAAAACTCTATAAATTGATCCAAATTTCTTCAATCCAGTAAGACGCTGACACAGTTTAATTGAGTCATTGAAATCGTGTTTGTTTTACTTTCGATTTATATTTTTAATGAAGTTGGTGCTCTAATCATTTCAGAGATTTTTGAGCGTTTTGAATTATTTGAAGTGAGTGCTTGGATTGAATGAATGGAGCGCTGAGTGAGTGATTTAGAATGAGTTTGATCAGTGTCCTTAACTGTACATGTTATTGGACGAAATAAACGATTTTATATTTATCTTTTAACTATATACATATCTGTATGATAACAACCCATATGATATTTTTTATGATATCACATAGTTATTTTTAGAACAATGATATAATGCAGTTATTTTAAGAAACTTGCATTTCAGTTAAAAAAAATCGACGAAAACAAGACAAATATAGGTTTTAAGATAAATATAATACATACTTAGTGTATTGTATGAAAAAATATCTAACTCGGTTGTGAGAATTGATAATTGTCTCGGCAGAGCCTCGCCAATTATCAATTCTCCCAACCTCGTTAGATATTTTTTCTAATACAAAACACTAAGTATGTATTATAAATCGTATATTGACCGATCGGTGGAAATCATCGATATCATATTTCGTCTCTTTTAATTTATTTTTTTTAAATCTTGCTCTTCACACTCATTCAAAAATCATTCAACTTGTCAATTTCATGATAATTCCTTTTATCTGAGAACGTTACCAGGGGCCCGTTTAACTAAAATTCTTACGAAAAAAAATATAATGGTAGGTCAAAATCAAACATCGTACCACGTGTTTTCATTCAATTTTAGATTCTGCTTTACAATATCTTATTGTAATCGTATTCTGAACGATCAACTTGTCAATCTTATAACAATTCTAATTGTCCGAGATTGTTGCCTGGGACCCGTGTTACTAAACTTCTGACAATAATTGATCGTATGTAAAAATAAAAAATCGTACCTTGTGTTTTCATTCTTTATTAGATTCTGCATTGTAATGTCTCGCTTGAATCGTCTTTAGAAGACGATTCCAATGAGATGATGCGTGGCAGAAAGCGATATCGTATTACTGCTATAGAAGCAAGTTTAGTTTTTGACTTGCGCAAAACATGGCCTTAAGATGTTTAGTAAAACTGGCCCCAGAACTGTCAAACTTGTGGCAAACATAGTGAATCCATTCGAACCGATAAAGTTTTGGGTTCTCTTTCCTAGATTATGGGGATTTGCGGCCGTCATTTTATGAAATCCGGGTAATAGAAAATCTATATCTATAGACATTTTCTCTCGTCATTGTTTTTATACAGTCAAGGCTTTCGTGAAATTGACAATGTCAATAAATTCGGGATTTTTCGGGAAGAAATTAAATGAGAGAACTGAACAATTTGTTCTATGAAACTATGGGGTACTGTGTAATGTAATATCGTTAATTGCTTCTAATTCCAAATGGAATAAGCAATATATTATTATCATGCTCCCTTCATTAAAAATACGTGCTGTTCTATTAATATATATTTTTTTCGTTTATGCGGACCAATCAGAAGCTTCAAAATTCATTTAGTTTAAACTAGTCAATTAAACTATCGCATGATTTGATAGCTTACAAATAATGAAGCTTAGTGTGTGTAATGATTCGGGGTCTTATTTTCATGATTTCGGGGCGATTTGAACGATTTTCTAGCTAGGACTGCAGCGTTTATTTAGCTTTTTAGAATGGCTTTGGTCGGGTGACTGCTAGTTTAACGGTGTAATTGGCTGGGAATGTAAGGTAGTATGTTTACCTATGTATTAAAATATATTGGTAACTCAAAAGAATCAAAGTGCTGTCAGCACTGTAAATCGGGCATCATTGAGAGGCTGGGATAGTGCAATAGTTCGCCAATCAAAAGGGCTCAAAATTGGACAATAAAAGTTGGTAAAATATTCGCCCAATTTGTGAGTTTTTTGTCTTAACACTCCATCTTTTCGAGGACATCGCCAGCTCATCCAACTGGAGTTTGCAGAATTTTATCCACCCAACTTGAGAGATATGTCACAAAACGTTTTCCATTCAACCTGGGACTAAACCCAGTTCATCCAAGATTGATTATCCAACATGCTACTAACTGCGCTCTACGGTCAAACGTCAAGGAGGTAGAACCGGCATCAATTTGATGCCTGAGGGAAGCATTTATATAGAGGCAGATAACGGCATATTTGGTAGAGATGCCAAAATTGCAATTAAAATTTGATAAAGTTATTTAGCCTTGGTCCAGTGGACTGGAAAATGCCTTTTTCGCGCAGAGAGCTAAAACTTAGAACACAATGGGGAACGATTTTATCCAGTTAACAATGACGCAATGTCGGACAAACAATTTTTCATGGGTGTTGTTATAAATCTCGTAACCACGGCTTCAGTAAAGCCGTAGTTACGAAATTTTATATCAGCACCGACGGTTTATTAAAACGTAACGGCAATCCTAGGCCTTAGCGCAGTTTTTAACGCACCTACCTCTCGTTCGAGAGGTCCCGGGTTCGATACTCGGCCGCGGCAAATACCCTTTCAGACAAAAATGTCGTCCATCAATGGTTTGATATCGCGAACATATGTGATGGAGCAGCTGGAGGCTGGGTAAGGGTGTTGTGGTAATACTGGTATAAGAAACAATAGGAATCCATGGTTAGGTGCTCCAGTCGCTCAATATGACCACATCAGTCGAAAGCGGTGTAAACCGTAATAAACCGATCAAAATCAACACAATGGCAAAGAAATCTGTACTAAAAATAGACTAGGATTAAACCATGTCAACCATAGAAGCAGACGATTCCAACAGACGACAAAATAAAGAAAGAACTCGAGACGAAGGAAAAACGGAAAGGAAGGAGGAGTAAGGAATTGTTGTTGTTGTTCTTTTATGAAATATAAGAAGTTGTTTCCCCTTTTTCACAATGTATCCCCTCCGTAGGGATAGACATTGATCACATTAAACAATAAATTGGAACAGCACGAAGATAATTTCAATTCATTTACTTAACCGAAAAGCTTGTAAAAAAACGCTGAAAATACTTATTGGTAATTATTTAAAACGGAAATTACATCAAATTATGTATAAGCCTCTTCCTTTTTTGTCGCAAAAGTAAAAGAGATAAAAAAAAATGTAGATTGTAACTAAAAAGGCCGTTTCTGCGCTGTTTGTCTTGAACAAATAGCTCAGTGGATAACACGCAAAATGTAAGTGTCCAGCCTCGGTAAGCCATTACCATTACCATTTAATTCCAAAAAAGCTTTAAATACTTACCGTGTTTCTAGCTACATATTACAATACATAGTACAAAACACAGAGGTTAACAAAGCTCTATACATATGTAAAACAATAGTCACAGGATACGGTGGCTTCAATATTAGGATTAAATAAAGTTTTGTTTGTTTCTTTTTTTTTTTTTTTTTTTTTTTTTTAGTTTCTCATTTTGTTTGCGAAATAAATATATTTAGATGTGTGAATAATTTCCTTTTTAGAGCTTGATGTTAAAAGTGTTTTAAATTTGTATTAATATGGCTAAGTGTAAAAATATTACTTTATGTGCCTTTTCCTTAATTCTGGGTATTTTGGGCAAACCAATCGAAAGTGATATTCGTTTTCAATACAACTCATATTGCAGTTTAAGCATAAACTATTTTCACGAGGGATGTTTGTATATCTACCTTTTCGATGTTAAGATCATGTGATGAGGTTCTAAATTTTGTTAATGCTGTCTTAAACTTTACGTCATATTCGATATCTAGATACTTTTCAGGTACAAGGGATTCCTTAAATAGATTGTAGCAGGCCAATTTAGACGTATTATTAATTTCTGAGGACCAAAACTTAACATAATTATCAAATAGTCGTTGTTAGATACATGCGAGATTTATATGGGGCATTCTTTGATTAATTCATAAGAAAGATAACCCATTATCCTGCAGTATACTTTTAACTTGGAAAGCCCAGTTATTTCCCCTGTATGTATTTCCATTTTCACAGTCCGATTTTAACATATTGTAGGTTGATTTGAGAATGCTGTTTTCATTTTTGGTGATTATGTTCGTCCAATATTTAATCATATTGAATTGATTTGAAACGCTTTGTGGTATCCTACCTCTTTCTACATATAGTGTGGCTAACGGGGTCGATTTTTTGACGCGCAGTGCGAGACGTAAAAACTTAGTATGAATGTTTTCAATATCTTTTGAAGTGTGATAACCCCACAAAGGTGAACCAAATTGAAGGATGGAACCAACCAGACTATCAAATAGCTTACATTGTTGCAACATGGGTAATTCTAAACTAACTGAAATTCTGTTGATGTTATGAAGAGATAAAAAGGCTTGTTTGGCAATATCTTTTTGTGTACGAGACCATAATCCGTTAAAGATTAATCCCTAAATATTTAAAATATTTGACAGTTTTAATGGCGAAATTATTAATGTGGAATGTATAACTAGTATGTCTTCCATTCTCAAAAATCATTGCTTTAGTCTAGGATGTGTTAATTTTTTGCCAGATAAAGTACAATATGCTTGTAAATCATTCAACATGGATTGTAAAGAAGTTGGAGATTTCGCGAATAACACTTGGTCATCTGCATACAATATCAAGAATAATTTCACATGGTCCAAAATTAAAAATTTCATCAAGAGCGGAATTTATATGTTCGATGACGTCATTGACGAACATCATGAGAACTCATGTTCGTAACGAACACAAGCTTTTACTGACGTGTAAATAGATTTTAAATGTTTTACAAAATGAGTGCTTATGTTTTCCTGATTAATACTATCGAAACACTTTTCGTAGTCAATGAACACGCAATAAAGTTTATCACCAGACGATAACACTTTTGATATAACCGAGTTCATAATGAAGATGCAGTCTAAAATGGATTTTCCTTTCTGAAATCCAAATTGGTTATCATTAAGTTTTTTTTATTCTTTTCTGTCCACCTAGTGAGTCTATTTAGCAGAATTTGAGAATATACTTTTGAAAATATGTTTATTAAGGTAATACCTTTATAATTTTCCGAAATTTTAGGATCACCCTTTTTAAAATAGGAGTGATTATTCCCCTTCCCGATGCTCCGGGTAGTCGCCCGTTTGAAACATGCGATTATACAAAGTAAAGAGGAACGGTGCAATAATTTCGTAAGACACTTTAATAATTTCACAAGGAATTTCATCGATACCGGGGCTTCTACCGTTATTTTGCTTAAATACAGCTTTCTTAATTTCTTCTTCTGAGAAGATCATGTCAAATTCGGGATTTATTTCACTATTTTGCATATCAATGTTGCTTTGTGGATATTGTTCGTTTTGGGTGTTTTCGTCTTGTGTATCAATTATATTTTTAAAATGATCAAACAATTGTTCTATGGAGAGAGAATCTGGTGGATTTTTTGGTTTTGTATATGTACCTTTTATCTTACATCAAAAACCTTGTGGGTCCGATTTTGAAAGTTTGCTGACTCGATAGCCCTCTGCTAGTCTAAATTATTTCACAGCAGATATTTTTACGTTGTTATGATGAGCACGCGCCCGGCTAAAAGCTTGTCTGTTAATATAATTCCTCTCTCTATAGAGTTTAAAAGCCTGTTTAGCAACAAAACATTTTTCATTAAACCATTTACAGTTTTGATTACCAACATGTTTGTGTTTCAAGCATTGGGTTTTCTCAAATACTATAAATGCAATATCCCTTGAGAAACACGTGAAATCGCCAACTATGCTATTTATATATTTGGTTTCTGACCAATCAATTAAATCTAGCAGCACTCTATGATTATTCATGAGTTGTTCTAAAAATAGATCGCTCTTACTGCTATCCTATATCAGTTAATCGTATGTTTTTGTCGGTTTATTTGTTGTTGAATAATTTTTCTTCATACTCAAATTTGAATTTATTGAAAATAGGATTGGAGCGTGATCAGAGTGCTCATTAAAATCAAATATTTCAAAATAACAAAATTCTTTCCATTTGTTAACACATAGTCAACAGTACTCATTCCACAATGCGAAGAGTAAACTACCCACGCTCCCTGTCCGAGTGTAGACGACCATTGACCAATGACAAACAACTTAATTGACACATTTCGAGCAGACGATGCCCATTTGCATCTACCACGTGGTCTGACTTTACGCGTGGGTTTTGACCGAGTGATAATCATAACAGAATTTGATTGGTTGTCAGCCCTACAACTGGTAAATGACCGTTCGAGAAAAAAATCAGAGCAGTAATATTGTAAGTGCTACGAATTTATTATACAGTTAACCTATTGTACGTTTCAACTCCTTTACTCAACCGAAAATCTTGTTATAAACACTGAAAGTACTAACTGGTAATTACTAAAAGCGAAAATTACATCAAATTTTGTATTAGCCTCTTCTCTATTTGTCAAAAAGTAAATAAGGTAAAAAAGTTTGTAGATTGTGACTGAAAAGGCCGTTTTTTCGGTGTTTGAAAACACATAATTTGGTTTGATAAAGGTAAAAATGTACTGGGTCAAACAGACTGGATTTCTGAAAAACGGTATTAATAAATGCGGACTGCTTCGCAGCCCGACTTAAAAATCGCACCTAATGTTTTAATTCAATTTTAGATACTGCCTGGCAATATCTCATTGGAATCGTCTTCTAAAGGCGATTCCAATGAGATGATGTGTGGCAGAATGCGATATCGTATCACTGCTATAGAAGCAACTTTAGTTTTTGACATGCGCAAAAAATGACCGTAAGATGTTTAGTAAAACAGGCCCCAGAACTGTCAAACTTGTGGCAAACATTGGCAAACAGTGTGAATCCATTTGAAGCGATTTGAAAATTTAATTGAAAGTCAAATTGTTTGATTGGGTTTTACGCCGTTTTCAACAATTTCGCAGTTATATCGCGGCGGTCGAAGCACCTAACAATGGATTCCTATTTCTTTCACCTGTACTTTCATTACACCCTTTCCTAGCCTCCGACTGCAATCGGATATTTGCCGCCACCAGGGATCGAACCCACGACTTCAAGATTGGAAGTCTTATGCCTAACCAACTGCGCTATGGTGGCGGCCAATTGTAAGTCAAAAATTAAATCGTACCTAATGTATTAATTGATTTTTAGATTCTGCCTGGCAATATCTCATTGGAATCGTCTTCTGAAGACGATTGCAATGAGATGATGCGTGGCAGAATCCGATATCGTATTACTGCTATAGGAGCAACTTTAGTTTTTCTCTTGCCCAAAACATGACCGTAAGATGTTTAGTAAAACAGGCCCCAGAACTGTCAAACTTGTGGCAAGCATTGTGAATCCATTTGAACCGATAAAGTTTTGGGTTCTCTTTCCTAGATTATGGGGATTTGCGGCCGTCATTTTATGAAATCCGGGTAATAGAAAATCTATATCTGTAGACATTTTCCCTCGTCATTGTTTTTGTACAGTCAAGGCTTTCGTGAATTTGACAATGTCAATGATTTCGGGATCTTTCGGGAAGAAATTAAATGAGAGAACAGAACAATTTCTTCTATGAAACTACGGGGTACTGTATAATGTAATATCGTTTATTGCTTCTAATTCCAAATGAAATAAGCAATTTATCATAATCATGCTCCCTTCTTTAAAAATACGTGCTGTTCTATAAATATATTTTTTTCGTTCATGCGGACCAATTAGAAGCTTCAAAATTCATTTACTTTAAACTAGCCAATTAAACTATCGTATGATTTGATGGCTTATATAATGAAGCTTAGCGTGTGTAATGATTCGGGGTCTTATTTGCATGATTTTGGGGCGATTTGAACGATTTTATAGCTAGGACTGTCGCGCTTATTTAGCTTTTTAGAATGGCTTTGGTCGGGTGACTGCTAGTTTAACGGTGTAATTGGCTGGGAATGTAAGGTAGTATGTTTACCTATGTATTTAGATACTGCCTGGCAATATCTCATTGGAATCGCCTTCTAAAGACGATTCCAATGAGATGATGCATGACAGAATGCGATATCTTATTACTGCTATAGAAGCAACTTTAGTTTTTGACTTGCGCAAAAACTGATCGTAAGATGTTTAACAAAAAACAGGCCCATTTCTGTCAAACTCGTGGCAAATATTGTGAATCCATTTGAACCGATAAAGTTTCGGGTTCTCTTACCTAGATTATGGGAATTTGTGGCTGTCATAGCATGAAATCCGGGTAATAGAAAATCTATAGACATTTTCCCTCGTCATTGTTTTTGTACAGTCAAGGCTTTCGTAGAATTGATAATGTCAATGACTTCGGATTTTTTTTTTTTTTCAGAATGAAATTTGATGTTTGAACTGAACGATTTGTTGTATGAAATTAAGGGATATAATGTAATATCGTTAATTGCTTCCAATTCCAAAAGAGATAAGCAATATATTATTATCTCCCTTCATTAAAAATATATGTGCTGTTCTTTGAATATATTTTTGCGTTTATGCGGACCAATCAGAAGCTTCAAAATTCACTAATTTAAAGCTAGCCAGTTACACTATCGAATGACTTGATGGCTTACAAAAAATGAAGCTTAGCGTGTGTACTGATTCGGTGTCTTTTTTGAACGATTAAGAGGGCGATTTGAACGAATTATGAGCTATGATTGCAGCGCTTATTGAGCTTTTTTGAATTGCTTTGATCGGGACGACTGCTAGTTTTACGGTGTTATTGGATGTAGATATTAGGCAGTATGTTTATCTACAGTGTATGTATTATTTCCTTAATATGCATGATTATAGAAGGGATTGTAATAGCTTTCTCGTCAACGAATTGTTTGCCCACGTCATAGAACTTTTATTTCGAAAATCGCTTAACTGTTTTTTCGGCATTTTTAATTCTTTTTCTGAATAACCTAACTAGTACTATCGTGTCATCTTGTGTGTTTCTTAGAAAAATATTAAACCCTAACGCGCTAAAAAATATGGAACGCATTTCACCGAGCTGTTACTAAAACCTCATACAGTTAAAGACATCGTTCAATTGACACTTATTCCAATCAAAACAATTCTGAATCGCTCACTCAGTGCTCCATGCATTCATTCCAATCACACACTCAAACCATTCAAAAACGTTCAAACCCATTGAAAAATATATAATTAACAACGTCATTCAAAATAAATTTGGGTAAAGAAAATATCGCGATTTCACTAAGATAATTCAAATAGTTAGCGTCTTATAGGTTTTTGAAGAAATAGGAAGTTATCTATATAACTTGTATGTATATCTTTTTAAAGGGAGGTATTCAATATCGCAAATTTTGTTCATCCTGAACAAATTTGCGAAAATGGATTACCTCCAATTATATTCACTCAAAACTCGCTCCACACACTCATTCAATTTCATTCCTAAATCGTTCCAAAATCATTCACCTTGTCAATTTCACGATGTTGTTAACTATAAATTCCGCTTATTCATCATTAATGACTCTACCCATACTATGGATGAAAACCGAAAAGAAAAATCTCCCTGGAACTATAATCATTCAATCTAAAACAACGGGTTTCGATCTTCTGTCATTTTATACGGTTGACGTTTATTTGAACTAAGCATACCGTGGTCATGGCGAGCTTTTGTGAAACTTGGTTATTCGTGGTTCAGTGTCCGTCGCGATTTGTTCGTCGTCAACAAATATTTTGAGGCTACTATTCTAGAGGTGACATTTTATGCTCAGTCTTCCTCAAAATTGCTTCGAACTACATGTATTATCTCGTCATAAGGAAGACCCCTATTGAATAACACGTACATAGATCCCAACATACAGTTAACAACACCGTGAAATTGACAAGGTGAATGTTTTCTGAATGATTCGTTAAAATGGCTTGAGTGTGTTGAGCAAATTTTGAGTGACATTCAATGAGGATGATACATTTTCGATAATTTCTGCCAAATAGGGCGAAATTAGCGATATATATAATACATACTTAGTGTATTATATGAAAAAAAATATCTAACGAGGTTGGGAGAATTGAAAATTGTCGAGGCTCTGCCGAGACAATTATCAATTCTCACAACCGAGTTTGATATTTTTTTCATATAATACACTTAGTACGTATTATATTTATCTTATAACCTATATTTGTCTTGTTTTCGTCGGCGTTTCTAACTGAAATGCAAGTTTCTAAAAATAACCACATTATATCATGTTCTAAAAATAACTATGTGATATCATAAAAAATATCATACGGGATGTTATCATACGGATATTTGTATAGTTATAAGATAAAATCTATTACAGTTAGTAACATCGTGAAATTGACATTCATCTCAATCAAAACCATTTGGTTTTGGAATACGAATGAATGAGCAAGAGGAGTGAGTTTTGAATGAAATTGAAGGGAGGTAATCGAATATCGCTTATTTTGTTCAACATGAACAAAATTAGCGATATTTATTACACCCCTTCAATAAAACATGCATACAAGTTATATAGATAACTTTTAATATCTTTCTGAACCTATTAATCGTTTCTGAATCCAATAAAGTCAATGAAACCGTGCATTTTTTTCATTAATTTGTATTTTGAATTTAGTTTTTGATCTAATGTTTTTGTTAATTTGGAACGTTTTTGAATGGTTTGAGAAAGGGTTTGCGACGAATGGATGGGGCGTTGAGTATGCGATTTAGAATGCTTTTGAATTAGAGTCAATTTCACGATGATACGAACTGTGTAACTATGGTCAGTTTTGGGGTGATTCAAATATCGATATCATGCGGCTTTTGATGATTTTAGAATTGTAACGACTCGGCCAAGTGGTAGGGGCTTTTATGAAGTACGGGACACACGATTTATTTTATTTTTTTATTCATTTATTTTTATGTTTGTGTAGACTTTGCGTAAAATTCAGTATATTACAAACTATAAAACAAGTATTGAATATTTATATCTTCCCGATATAATAATTCATATTTATCATTTATTTATGATACAATAAAACTATCTGACATAGGAAGTGTTGGATTTCATTTGAACGTTTTGGGCTTTCGCGGTCAAGGGATATGATAAAGTACAATGGAAATAAAACAAGCAATAAAGAAATTTTTATTAAAAAAACCGCTTAAAACTATACTGTATCTTACAGTTAACAACATCTTGAAATTGACATTCATATCGATCAAAACAAGTCCAAATCACTCGCTCAGCGCCCCATTCATTCATTTCGAAAACTTACTCCAACCATTCAAAAACGTTCCAAACTCACTGAAAAAGTTAGAGTCAATAACTTAATAACAAAATAAAGCTAGGAAAAAAATCGCGATTTCCTTGCATAATTCAAATTGTAAATGTCTGACAGCTTCTTGAAGATATAGGAAGCTATTTATATAACTTTTATACATTTCTAATTGAAGGGAGGTAATTAATATCGCTAATTGTGTTCATCCCGAACAAATTTGCGATATTGGATTACCTCCCTTAAATTTCACTAAAAACTCGCTCCACACACTCATTCAATTTTATTCCATAATCATTACAAACTCATTCTTCATGTCAATTTCACGATGCTGTTAGCTGTACACCCATTATGTGTGGATCGAGATATTGTAGCTTTTATTGTGTTGAGTGTTTATGGTTGAAAGATCAAGCAAAAAAAAATGCCCAAAAGGGCATTTATGGCTTCCACTGTCTTTAAGATCTCCAGATTTGATAAGCTATTCTAAAAAAAGAAGGTTATAAAAGACAATTAAAGTAAAAAGTAAATCAGGGAAGAGTTAAGGTTGTGTACCCGTAATAGTTCCACAACATTTCGGGAGTAATGAACTTTGACAGTGTTAACCGAGGTTTCCTAATGATTTTCATTAGGAAACCTCGGTTAACATTGTAAAAGAACATGTGGTCCGAAATGTTGCGGAACTTTTACGGGTCCACTACCTTAAATAACAGTAGGATTGATATTCACTTCGATCAAAACCAGTCTGAACCACTCAATCGGCGCTCCATTCAATGCATTCAAAACACTCACTCCAATCCCCCCCCCCCCCAAAACACTCCAAAATCCTTCAAAAGGGAATCGAATCCGTTCAAAAAGATAAACTTTTCATACAAGTCGATCAAATCATTTGATTTTTTTATTGGCTGGTGTAGGTTTTAAAGCGTATGATTGGACCGTGAAAACACACAGTCAGAAATGACCGCAGATTTTATTTAAGGATGGTATAAAAATCGCTAATACATCAAAATTATCAATATTAAATTAACTACCCTTAATTTCATTCAAAACTCGTTACTCCGTGCGAGATACTACAGTTGGTAACATCGTGGAATTGACATTCATCTCAATCAAAGGCGTTCTAATTCGCTCACTCAGCGCTCCATCCATTCAATCGAAACATTCATTCAAAACATTCATAAAGCTCGAAATCCATAAATAAAATCAACATTAACATTCAAAATAAAAATCTCTAAAAGAAAGTCATAAAGAAATTGGTAGATATTTTTAAAACTTTTATGCATATCTTATTAAAGGGCGGTAAAATATCGTTAATTTTGTTCATCTTGAACAAAATTAGAGGTATTGGATTACCTCCCGTTAATTTTACCCAAAACTCACTCATCGCACTCGTTCAATTTGATTCTTAATTCATTCCAAATCATTCACCTTGTCAAATAATTGTATGACAGGTGAGGAAACGAATTGGTTTACCCTTATCCTGTTGTGACCCATTTTGTTTGTCCGGGGTATTAATTCCGAGTTAGCATATTGGCTTACCATGTCATTTCAGTGCTTTCATTCCTTTTATTTCATTTATTTGTAACTATCTTTTCTTTGCATGATAGGGCTATGGCTTATTTCAAATCTTTTTAGTGAAAAATTGCACCACTACGGGAAAGTAAACATTGCGTTTTTGTTTTTTTAATTTATTTTTTTTATTCATGACATTAATTCTAAACATAAACATTAATTCTAAACAAAAAGAAAGTTCGATATTAAATCACGTTTCATTTCTTAGAGATATAAATGGATAAGAAGATGATTTTTAGAAAGTTTTACTTTTTTTGAAGTTATCTTTTGACCCTACACTTTTCTTGTGAATATTGCAAGGAAGTCGGTTATTTGTGGACTTTATTGCTTAAATAAAAAAAGTTAACTGACGGAAAAACGGACAGGCGGGAGGCATACCTTCAAAATGGGCAAACTTATTTCTGGCTCGGGTTCGGGTCAGAAATGGGCCAGAAATTAGCTGGTCAATAGAGCTGAATACAGTAAAAAAATCGTGAATTTGACATTCATCTCGAACAAAACATTCTAAATAACCCACTCAGCGCTCCATTCATTTATTCGAAAACTTATTCAAACCGTTAAAAAACGCTCGAAAAACACTAAAAAGATCAGATCAACAAGTTATTTCAAAATAGATATGGCTAGAAATCTGACTGAAATAGTTGAAATTACGAGCGTCAAATTGGTTATTGAAAAAAATATAATTATTGAACTTGAAAAGGGAGGTAAAAAAATCGCTATTTTTGTTCGACTCGTAACAAAATTAACGATATTGGATTACCTCCCTTTGAATTTACTCAAAACTCGCACCTCATTCAACGCCAACGGTTTCATACATTTTCTTATCTAGTAGTCCGGCAGAAATATGGCATATTTAAGCTGAACCTGGAAGTAGGGTTCAAAGTTTTTTTCTTGACTGATTCTTGTAGCCAACGCCTTCCCCAACCAGAATCTGTTTGATGACATCTTGTCATCATTGAGCATTTTGAAAAAATCGAGATGGCAGGACCATCAAAAATCAAGCCAACGGCTCCGTAGATCACTCTCTTTGAAATATAAAACCGATTTGAGTGGTCATTGTATTGTTTAGATATTGACCTGAAGCTATGCAACAAAATAAAAGCATAACATGACATAAGATATGAGTGTGGGAATCAAGATGGCAGCCAGATCGAATTATTAAATATTTTTAAAGTAATTCTCGATCCATGAGAGATATAAAGATCTTAGAAATATGTTTAGAGTTTTCACAAAACATTTGTAAGCTTTTTATGACCTCAAAATATCTGACAAGTAACACCTTTCATGTAGTGTTATGAAAATCCTCAATTTGAAGATGGCAGCAAGAAACACAAGATTTTTTTCATGCTAAGAGTTTGCAAGGTATTTTGCAAACTATTTTTCTAGTACTATAGCCAAACCTTTTAGGAATCTGTTTGGTAGTGTATTTCCATCATGAAATAGTTTGAAAAAAAAGACGAGATGGCAACCAAGACTACCAAAAACATACATGTGCTTGCTACTACGATTTAAGAATTCATCTAATTAGTTTACTTAATTTACTTGACAAGATGCTAATTTGAAGTTTCCTTGTGTAATGAACACCTTGAATAAAGATTAGAATAAATATAGCTGTCATTTTGGCTGCCAAATGGAAAATCTGCTTGATAAATAGTGTTTATAAAAGTGTTTATAGTTTTTTGTAATCATTTGAAGATACAACTAAAAAATCGATTTAAATCTTACATGACTATAGACACCTTACCATGTGAAAATAATATGCTATTGATCTGATGCCTGAGCAAGTTAGAGAAAAAATGATCTTAGCCGAGATGGCAGTCAGTTAAGAGAGTGTATAAATTATAAATACATGTACTTTAATGATTCTAATGAGAATATGATGGTCTGTTTTTCCTATAGCAAAACATATCTGCTAAAAATCCGTTTTTCGATAACTATGTTCAGATGTTAAGTATTAAAACATCTTATTTTGAAGATGGCAGCCTGGCTGTTTTTCCTTCCAATTATTATCAAATTCATTTGAACTATTTAGAAAACGCTAGAAACCTGTTGACAAACATGTCTGTGTAATAACAGTTAATATGTTTCGAAATGACCGCTTTTTTTTAAATGGCCCCTTAAGCTTGCTCATTAAATTATCTTTAAAAAGATAATTTGTGTATATAAAAGTTCGGTTTCTAAGAGAATGAATATATAATATTGTAGATCGCATTTGTTTCAAGCATAAATCACTAAAATGATCTCATCATAAGAATGGTGGGGATTAACTCATATTCAATTTTATCTTTCATGACTTTTAAAGTATGGTAATTAACCATTTGTTACTTATATTCCTTGTGATTTGAATCTAAAGCAAAATGTTGAGGTCTATCAGAGGTGTTAATGATAAGATGTAAACATAAAATATGATGAGCAGTACGGCAACTGTTCCACATAGTGGTTACCAATGAATATACTGAGTAAGTGCTAATATCACAATAAATTGAATGGTGGCAAAGCTTTCTAAACCTATATCGCAATTATAAGACCTTTGATTTTGACTTTTTGTCCATAAAAACCTAAGGTTCAGAAACCTACAGCCTTGTCTGAGGTTACAGCAAAACATATTTTATTGTGTAGTGATGGTCTGTTATAGATCCTTACAAATTGATATTCAAGTCTGAAGTTCCGTTACATTAAGAGCCGTCAAAGTGCAGTTAGTAGTGCGGAGGTCCCAGGTTCGGTCCCCGACGGTGGCACTCATTGTTTCCAACAAATTGTCTCTCACAAATTGGTGGATAATCGAAGGCGGGATAGCAGCTGAAGGCTAGGAAATGATGTAATGGTTGTACTGGTATGAGAATTACTAGGAAATCATTGTTAGGTGCTCCAGCCGCTGCAATATAACTGAAAGATTGTTGGAAGCGGCGTAAACCCCATTCAAACAAACAAACAAATCTGGTACAGTAAATAAATATTTTAAAAAATCGTGCGGTGCATTTTTATTGTGTGTGAGTATAAAATGGAGTAATAATTTGCTATGACAATACAGACAAAAATGGTCCCTATCTGAGATGTATGTTCTTTGTCTACCGACATAGTCTTGTTATAGGTGTATTTTTGTTTAATGCTTGATTCAATGATTATGAAGTGCACATTATACCGGTAAATTTATTTTGAATGATCGTTTTCATTATTTTTACTTTTTCAATTTGCTCACGATTGTGTTAGCTAGCTCGTTTGATAAGTAATGATTTTTTTACATAAACAAGATGAAAACAATTATAGCCATATAGTAAAGCTACAATACTGTAAATCAAATGCCAACAAATTGAAATAAGGACATGCAAAAGGGCGCTTTTGATCAAACACTTTTGACAACATTTGCAGCTATATCCGCTCTGAATCACCAACTTTTTGTGATGATTTGAATAAATCAACTGCGCTGATTTCGAGGATATGAGGTATGTGTATAAATCAGGATTTTAGTCTTTCTGTGTGCTTGTAATTTACCACATACATCTAGTTTGAACAAAGCTTGCAATTGTCGCAAATATAGGGAGTACATTGCATTTTTTTAGCATTACCCAATACACCAGGGTAACACAGAATAGTCAATCATAATGCTTACATGACACGGTGAACGGTTGTGAACATGCAATTTAAGTTTACCGCTTAAAGTTTGTAGTGCTAAAAAAAAGCCTTAGCAAAATAACTTCTTTTCCACTAATTAACATTTATGACAATACATACGTATGTGGTCTAATTGGTCAGCTACAATGAATCTATCAGAATATTTAATAAAGAAACTCTGGAGATTATATTTGTAATAGTCATCATGAAATAATATTAATAATCTAAAATACAACGTAATATTTCCATAGTAAACTAGCGAAAAAGAAATAATTCAGACAGAGAAGAATTATATTCAATCAAAATATCTACGTTTTTTTCAAATCATTCATAAAAGAATTTACAGTCAGTATGTGACCATATCGATGTTTCTTTTGAGCCAATCCATCGATATGAGATGAATATATTTTGTTGTGCAATAATTTTCTTTCAAAGCAAATAGAATTTTTTATTTTCAAATACCATGCATGTTCGTATGTGCTATGCATTGTTCGCTAGAATATGTGTATGTAATAATGCAACAAGTGAAGTAAGACTTCTATTTAGTTATTCATTTTATAGAATGTATTGTTGGCCTCCTTTTCGTCTTTCTGCAAGATATTTCAAGTAAAATTGATTGTCTACACATGAATTCCGCAAATATTATACCTTGAACTTCAAAACATTTAAAAACGACAGAAATGCGATAATTTTGCAATATTGGCTGCCATCCTAGAACACAATAATACTTAAAATATTACATATGTATTTTTTCTAATTTCAAAATGATGACTTGTTTTTTCATTAGTAGAAATGAATCATTTTCTAATATAATTATGCAACCTCAAACTTTCTTTCGGGTATATTTCTTGGCTGCCATCTCGAATGCTATCTATAATTTTAGGCATCATATTTTAAAACAACTTCGAAATTGACGTTGAAACCATTAACGTAGGCGTAAAAAATCTAATTTTCAGGTTAAAACACAATAACTTAGCATCGTCTTATTCCTGGCTGCCATCTTCAAATCAAGAATAAATGTAACAATAGATGAGAGTTTTCATTAGCCTAGGCAAAAAACCACTTACAAAGTGTACTGAATTAGCCCTGAAACCCTTTCCCAACATTCTTATGTCACATGGGTCAAGAAATAATTCAAATGGCATTTAATTATTGGATTTGGCTGCCATTCTGACTACCATACTAATTTCTAATGTCAAAAGATGCATTAATTTTATCATTTACTTTTAATTTCGAGCTTTATGAGCATATACAACACACAAAAACCATTTAAAAGGTTGCCATGGTGATCTACCCAGCTGTTGGCGTAACATTCGATAGTCTTGGCTGCCATCTCGATTTTCTCAAAATGCTCAATGATGACAAGATGTCATCAGCCAGATTCTTGTTGGGGAAGGCCTTGGCTACAAGAATCAGTCAAGAAAAAAACTTTGAACCCTACTTCCAGGTCAAGCTAAATATCTGTCGGACTATAGAATGGTCATTCTATTTTACTTTACTACTGCTGGTCCCGGTACCCTTTTCGTTTTTTTTTTTACAAAACCCCACGACTGACCCTTTTGCTATGACAGATAACAATCGTGAATCAAAATCCTTACCTTGAGAAATCCATCATCCAACGATTTAGATCAACCATGATTAAAATAACGTTCCAGGTTAATTGTCTTAAATATTTACATGTATATGTATGTTGCATGTAGGTGTGGTTTTTTGCGACAAATTAGACCTAAAGCGTGATTTTTAACAAACCTCGTGCGCGATACGTGTATTAAACTTGACCCTTACTGAATCACAAAGAAAACGTCGCATTTCCATTTCCTGCTTATTAGAATGGGGTTTAAATCACAGTTATTTAGTCGTATCGCGGCGGCTTGAACACCTAAAAGTGAATTCTAGTTGCATTGAAAATCGCCATGAAGTTAGTAAGGGTATGGTTTTTTTTTTAGTTATTTCGATATAAAATTATGTGAGTATAACGAGCGAGTCTTGAACGAAACCAACATGTGATTATATACTGAACCATAAAAGAAACGCTGCATTTTCCAGGACAGTAGAAAGTAGTTGAAATAAGAGACATTTAATGTTCCTGGATGACTATAAATTCAACTTGACTCGAATTTAAAGACAAAGTAGCCATTAGGTGACATTAATACTTTGGTGTTGAAATGAGTTGTGTATTGCGTTGGTACTCCCTGCTTTTGATGGAGGGAACAACTTGCCAATTGATTTTTGGAAAGACCAAATGTTCCCAATATTCATGAGTTGGTTCTGGTGATGAAACAGCCGAACAAGTATTCGCTTTCGGTGTCAACAATCGGAGCATCGCTCGGACTTTTCAGTAAACTGGAAAAGTACCTCGGACGTGAGTGCAATAATTGTGGGACATGTTTTAGGTAATTTGGCTTCTGGGGGTCCTTCGGTTATTTAATACGCCCCAAGAAAAAGACATCTTGTTAATTCTTTCCGGTTGTCAGTAAAGTGTTGCGTTTCGTTATCAAATCATAATATGCCCAATTTATTTTGTTTTTCGCAACGCCATCCTTGGTAATGTTTGTGACGTCACATAAAGTCACGTGCGATAAATGTATGGTGCTATTTTATATCTGCGACCTCATTATTCTCGAGATCTATTCCGTAGAATGGCCGAAGGTTCACGAGTGTCGGTGTCAATTATCATTAGAAATTTTTCAAGATTCATTTCCAAATAAGAGTAAAATTACATTTAACGAATTATTGGACTAGATTAAACCATGTTGTTTGTGACGGATATCAGTTATAAGAACATATAAATAACACAGGCAGTTTGTATCGGCAAGTTAGAAAGGGAACACGGGAATTTTCCACGAAAATTCGACAATATTTTCGGAATTAGTCTCCGACATGGCACCGAAAAGTTCTTAAAATCCGGTCTTTACACAAACAGTTGACAACATCGTGAAACTGACAAGATGAATGATTTTGGAATAATTTTGGAATGAAATTGAATGAGTGTGTGCAGGGAGTTTTGAATTTTATTGGAAGTAATCCAATATCGCAAATTTTGTTCAGGATCAACAAAATTAGCGATATCAATTACCTCCCTTTAATAACATATGTTTTAAAGTTTAGACGTATTAGAAGTTTACAGTTTGATTTATATCTGAAATCGCGATTTTTTTCTAGCTTTATTTATTTTGAATGATTTTTTTGATTCTGTCTTTTTCAGTGAGTTTGGAGCGTTTTTGAATAGTTTGAGTGAGTGTTTGAAATGAATGAATGGAGCGCTGAGCGAGTGATTTGGAATGGTTTTGATCGAGATGAATGTCAATTTCAAGATGTTGTTAACTTCACGCATCCATTCAAAGACCACATCACCAACACCTGCTCCATTTTGAGTAAGTTTGGTGTCGCAATATTTAAAGGTCCTTTGTTTGAAGCCCGACGCAGAGGAACGTTTCGCCGTAATCTAAACTATTGCTATCATTGATGTTCTACATCAATTTTGTAAATAACTTTCCAATGAAAAGTAAAAAAAAAAAAATAAGCACTGTCAACAAGAAAATCTGTAAAATAAGAATTGTTCTATAGCAACGTCTTTTTGTGGTTCAATATATAATGTTACTTATTACAGACAAAATGAACGAAATGAAAGAAATTTTATTACTTCATTCTTTTATTTATTTTTCTATTTTATTCTATTTATTTATTTCATTTATTTATTTTTAATGAACTGTTTATGCGTTTGTTATTATTTTAGATCCTGTCGTGCTTGAAGCAAATGTTGTATGGACCTCAAGTTGCGACCAACCAGCCTGTTAAAAAGCAATGATAAATCCTTCCAATGTTGAATAAGACGGTTGAACTTGCGATGAGAGTTGTTATAAGTTCAGATCGTTCAAATGAATCCAGTTTCATGCCCAAAGTTATGGACACCAAGCATAGATTATACTTCAGAAGATTGTTCAACAGTTCACAACGTCGTAAAATTGACAGTTTGAATTATTATGAATAGGTTTAAGGTCAAATTAAAGGGAGGTAATACAACATCGCTCATTTTTTTTCAGGATGAACGAGCCAGTCACACTATATTCTCATATGCATTAAAGAATCTTTTTGAAAGAAAGAAAGAAAGAAAGAAAGAAAGAAAGAAAGAAGGGAGAGAGAGAGATCAAAAGACGAGTCAGAAAGATAAAAGAAATACCTGAAAAAAATATCCAAATTCTTCATGCCTTTTTCCGTCTTTTTGTCCTTTTCGATAAGATTAAAATGTTATTACTTTAATAGGCGCAGACATTACATTCTCCTGAAGAAAGGTGGTTCGTAGATACATGTAAAATCAAATACACCTTTTATGGTCGCAGTGTAAGAGCGGTGTCATATTTTATTCCGTTTTGTTTTGAGATGTAACGATCTGAATCGAATGGTTTCTTTCCGTTTTAAATTATGCATGGGTCTTACTCCCGGGTGGATTGTAGTTTAGGACTTTAGTTTAACTTACATCTATAACTTAATGACCAGTTATTTGTAGAACATAAAAAGATGCCGTGGTATACGGAATATAACCGGCAACTAAACGCTCGTGTCTATGTCCCGTTTACCGCGTGTACATACTCTGTCTAATCTATGCCTCATTCCTTTCCAGGCGTTTCTTATATCTGATTTTTCCCAATATACGGAAATTCAGGATAAGTCCTCGGGCTTCAATTTACATGAAGCCTACCTTCATGAAAATTTACATGAAGCCTACCTTCATGAAAATTAGTTACTAAAGAGAAACTGAAAAGTGATATCGTCACCCCATTTACGATATTAAAATATATTACACATTGAAATCCCAAGATTTTACAGTCAGGCATGTAATAAAATTTGATATTAAAAAGAAGTGTAATATGTTTGTTATCAAATTATAAAATGCCGAGTTTTAAGGACGTTTTCTGTTATTGATCTTTTTTTAGATGAACAATTCTCATATCTTTTTTTAACTTTTCATATTTATGAAGATTAAAATGGGAAGAAAAAATAAGTTTTCCTGCTAGGTTTTTTATATATGTAAAATAGTGGTTTCTATGGTTACCGGATTAATAAAAATCATACAATTGTTTTATCTCTTCGAAGAACGATATTATTTAATCGGATAAGAGCCATTATTATGAGATTTAAAGAAACTCGACAACTCCACTCAAATGTTCCGAACGATAAGCAAAAAATGATACGGAAAACGTCCTTAAGGTGGCAATGGACAGTCGCCTCCCGACTCTATATACCGGAAGTGGGTTTTCGTTTATTTTACGGCTCTTTTTGCGCGTTGTTTCAAAAGGCCGGTTTTGTCAGATTCTGATTATGGAAATAACACAGAATAATAATGGTAAAATGTTATAACTTAGTCTCTTTTCAACATTTGATATCAACTGAATGACTGGATCATTAAATTTATCAATAAAAATGCATTAAGGGTCATTCAATATAGAGAGGTCACTGTAAAAAAACGAAAAACTTTCTTATTTGCATGGAAAGGTATGCTGAATGTTTTACCAAATATAGGAAAAATAAAGGGTTTAAACATATCGGAAAATAAGAAAAATTCATAGGGTAATTTCATAAAAAAATAGGGTTTTGTGAAATTTTTACCCAGTAAAATTACAAAAATTAGTGCATTTTTAACTTTTGAAGGCAAATTGTGCAAATGCAATTGATCAAAGAGAAATTTTCTTGGCAACAGCCATTGTGTATATGTTTAAGGTCTATCAAAATGTATGTGGTTTATAGCTATAAGCTAGTACTTAGTTTATACTACACCTAAAACGAATATAAACGTTTTACTGAAAATGGCTTATACCACTCAAGGGCAGATAACTATAGCATGAAAACGAGCATGGAAAGGTTACTTCAATTTTTTATATAATGACTAGACAATGTTAATCTACAACATATGTGAACAAGAAAAAAATTCATAGGGCGGAAAAAAATGACGCACTGTGTCCATTGCTACCTTAACAAAGCTTATGTGCATATAACGCCAATCGCCGAATGTTAGCTAGCTATTGGCATTTACAGGAAAGGTAGCGAAGTGGCGGAGTTTGTCTTGTTCATGCATCTACATTTGTATATATGTAGACAAATCTTGAAGTGCGTTTGAATGTTGCTACAGTTAACAACATCGTGAAGTTGACGAGGTGAATTATTTTGGAATGATTAAGGAGTGAAATTGAATGAGTGTGTTGACCGAGTTTTGAGTGAATTTAAAGGGAGGAAATCCTATATAGCAAATTTTGTTCAGGATGAACAAAACTTTTGATATTGATTACCCCCATTTAATAAAATGCAATAAAAGTTATATACATAGCTTCCTATTTCTTCAAGAACCAATGAGAGGTTAGAATTTTGGATTATGTCAGTGAAATCGCGATTTTTCTCTATCAAAATGCATTTTGAATGACGCTGATGATTCTATATTTATCAATTGGTTTGATCGTTTTTGAATGGTTTAAGTGAGTGGTCGGAATGAATGAATGGAGCGCTGAGTGAACGATTTTGAACGGTTTTGAATGAGATGAATGTCAATTTCACGTTGTAACTAACTGTAGCGTAGAACGTAGAATTATTTGATCGACTTGAAATAATTGAGTGAACGTTTGGGCTGAATGAATGTAGCATGAAGTGAATGGTTTTGATGGCTTTGATCGGAATTAAAGTAAATTTCACAATGTTTATTTTTCTGCAGAAAGAGTGATTAAAGATCAATTCTATCTATGCGGAAAAGACAAAATTTATCTTGGAGCACCATTTCTTACTTGTTCATCGATAAAGTTAATAACATCGTGAAATTGACAAGGCGAATGATTTTGGAATGAAAAGTGTGATGAGTAAGTTTTGAGTGAATATGACGGGTGGTAATCCAATACCGCTAATTTCAGGATGTACAAAAATTAGAGATATTCATTACCCCCCTTTAGTAGAATAGGCATCCAAGTTCTATAAATAGCCTCCTTTTTCTTCAAGGACCAGCCAGACACTTACAATTTCAATAATGTCAGTGAAATCGCGATTCAGCCCAAATTTAGTTTCAATGTAGTTGTTGAGGTTATATTTTAGTGATTTTCGAGCGTTTTTGAATGGTTTGAGTGAAAGTTTAGGAATAAATGAATGGAATGCTGATTGGGCGATTTAGAATGATTTTATTTGAGATAAATGTCAAAAACACGATGTTATCCATTGTAAAATCTATCGTTCTTCAACAAAAGTATACGCTTGTCTCAATTGAAAATGTAAACAGGTTATGAGATGGATAATGCATCAAACGTGCAAGTTGAATCAAATCTATAAACCGATAAGCATTATGACATTTTATAAATTTGACCTCAAAACAATATATACATGGGAAAATGTGCGAAAAGGAACACCGTGACTTTGACAAGTTGAATGATTTAAGACCGATATTTAAAAAAAAAATGAATGAGTGTAATGAGCGAATGGTTTTTAAGGGAGGTAAATCATAAACGATAATTATGTCCCTTTAATAAAAATTTAGTACGTACTTTTCTGATTTTGTCTCTATCTGAAAATCGGACTCATAAAATCAACAACAGCCAATAAACCCGCTTTTTTTTATCATTTTATTATATGTCGATCATTTTGAAAAGAAAAACTTGGAATGTTTTAGATTGATACGAGTGAGTGTTAAGATTGGATTTTTGGTGCGTAGAGCGAATGATTAAGAGTGGTTTTGATCGAAATGAGTTTCAATTTTCCGATGTGATGAACAGTATCCAAGACACCGGCGGTTGCGGTACTTGAAAAAAAGCATATGATAGGAATTGAACGCGATACCTCCTTTTCAACTTTGAAAGTACATGAATGAGTAACTCTTTTCAAAGGTAATTTGTATCATTTGTATGTGTCGTTTTAACCTGTTTTATCTATTTTGAAAGAATAGCAGGGGAATTTAACCGTAAAAGTAATTTTCACGGCTCACCGCGCAAAATCTACCTATACATGTACAAATAAAATTCGCCATTCTGACTCGTCGATTGTACACAAATGTAATGTTATAACAAGTCACAATACCGTGTTCGAGTTATATTGATAGGCAATATTTTAAACAATGACACAGTTGTACATCCCCAATTTCACGTGAGTGATCAAAGGTCAATTTTGTCTATACACTGTACCTTTGATCACTCATTTAAACTTGTGGATCTATAAGTAAGCACATGAGAATATCGTTAAATTTAAATGGTGAATGATATTGGTGAATGGTATTCGGATGAAATTGAATAAGCGGGGACAAGTAGTTCTTGTTGGAATGAAAGACAGGTTACAGTTAACAACATCGTGTAATTGACAAGATGAATGATAATTGATTGATAATGGAATGATATTGAATGAGTGTATGGAGCGTGTTTTGAAAGAAATAAACGAGAGGTATATATAATACGTACTTAGTGTTTTGTATGGAAAAAAATATCTAACGAGGTTGGGAGAATTGATCATTGTCGAGGCTCTGCCGAGACAATTACCAATTCTCACAACCGAGTTAGATATTTTTTCATACAATACACTTAGTACGTATTATATTTATCTTATAACCTCTTTTTGTCTTGTTTTAGTCGATGTTTCTAACTTAAATGCTAGTTTCTAAAAATAACTGTATGATATTATTGTTCTAAAAATAACTATGTGATATCATAAAAAATATCATACGGGTTGTTATCATACGGATATTTGTATAGTTATAAGATAAAATCCAATATCGCTAATTCTGTCCAAATTGGACGAAATTAGCGATATTTTTAACCCCTCTAGATAAAGTACACGTATTCTTTCTGGGTGTTTTGTGTGTCTTCATTGACCAATCAGAAAGTTTATAATCCACACCAGCCAATTAAATCGTAGAATAATTTGATCGATCTTGATTAAATGTTGATCGTCTTGATCAATTTCAAAATGTTTTCTAATGGTTTTGAGCATTTTTGATTGATTTGAGCGAGTGCTTGGAATGAATGAATAAAGCTCTGAGTGAATGATTTAGAATGAGTTTGGACCGAGTGTTGATTTCACGATGATTTAAATGTAACAATGTCCAAACCATTCTAAATTGTTCACTCAGCGCTCCATTTATTCATTCCAAACACTCATTCAAACCACTTTAACGCTTCAAAATGAATGAAAAAGATACTATCAACAACTACATTCAAAATAAAAATGAATAGAAAGACAAACAACTCTCGTTTCACCGACATAATTGAAATTGTATGTATCTGATTAGTTCTTGAAGACATATGAAGCTATTAATAGAGCTTGAATGCAATTTGGATTAAAGGGAGGCGATCAATATCGCTAATTTTGCTCGGCCTAGACAAACTTAGCGGTCTTGGATTACCTCCCTTTAATTTGACTCAAAACTCCCCTATCGCACTCACTCAATTTCATTTCAAAACCATTTCAAACTCATTCAGCTTGTAAATTTCACGATGTTCTTAATTGTATCAACAGCCCCCCCCTCCCCCCTCCGACAACAGATAAATAAATAAGTTTATATATTTTTATTAAGGAAATGAAAAAAATCGATTTATGAAAAGATTATTCCTTTTGCCCGAAGAAATTGTATCCACAATTGTCGTAATATTTTGAAGGACACGGTAATTATTCATGATTTATTCAATTCTATTGAAACAATTTGCCATTTCTTGCGTAAAGATAACGATTAAATAAAGACTTCGAATCTTAATTCTATTCAATATATATGGATGATCATAGCTCTATTCATACAAAACTATCTTTTTTACCTATTCCTTTGATTACAGTTAGTAACATTATGATAATTGACTGTCATTCTCATCAAAAGCATTCTAAGTCTTTAACTCGACGCTCCATTCATTCATTCCAAACACTCACTCAGACCATCAAAAAAATTGCAAATTCAATAAAAATACTACTTCAACAACTCAATTTAAATTCAGAAAGACAAAAATGCTATTTATAGAACTTGCACGCATATTTTATTAAAAGAGGGGGGGGGGGAATAAATATCGCCAGTTTTGTTCATTGTGAACAAAATCAGCGATATTTGATTACTACCTACCTTTTAATTTCATTCAAAACTCTCACTTCTCGCTCATTCAAGTTAATTCCAAAACCATAAACAAATTTAATTATATCCAATACATTCGTGAATTCTGAGTGGCTGTAAAAAACATTTTACTTCATACTGTAAATACTTTTAAGTACAGAGCTACTTTGTAAGCTTGCGCATAAAGTACCAAAATGAGATCTCTATCTATCTATCTATCTATCTATCTATCTATCTATCTATCTATCTATCTATCTATCTATCTATCTATCTATCTATCTATCTATCTATCTATCTATCTATCTATCTATCTATCTATCTATCTATCTATCTATCTATCTATCTATCTATCTATCTATCTATCTATCTATCTATCTATCTATCTATCTATCTATCTATCTATCTATCTATCTATCTATCTATCTATCTATCTATCTATCTATCTATCTATCTATCTATCTATCTATCTATCTATCTATCTATCCCTATCTATCCCTATCTATCTATCTATCTATCTATCTATCTATCTATCTATCTATCTATCTATCTATCTATCTATCTATCTATCTATCTATCTATCTATCTATCTATCTATCTATCTATCTATCTATCTATCTATCTATCTTTCTATCTATCTATCTATCTTTCTTTCTTTCTATCTATCTATCTATCTATCTATCTATCTATCTATCTATCTATCTATCTATCTATCTATCTATCTATCTATCTATCTATCTATCTATCTATCTATCTATCTATCTATCTATCTATCTATCTATCTATCTATCTATCTATCTATCTATCTATCTATCTATCTATCTTTCTATCTATCTATCTATCTTTCTTTCTTTCTTTCTATCTATCTATCTATCTATCTATCTATCTATCTATCTATCTATCTATCTATCTATCTATCTATCTATCTATCTATCTATCTATCTATCTATCTATCTATCTATCTATCTATCTATCTATCTATCTATCTATCTATCTATCTATCTATCTATCTATCTATCTATCTATCTATCTATCTATCTATCTATCTATCTATCTATCTATCTATCTATCTATCTATCTATCTATCTATCTATCTATCTATCTATCTATCTATCTATCTATCTATCTATCTATCTATCTATCTATCTATCTATCTATCTATCTATCTATCTATCTATCTATCTATCTATCTATCTATCTATCTATCTATCTATCTATCTATCTATCTATCTATCTATCTATCTATCTATCTTTCTATCTATCTATCTTTCTATCTATCTATCTATCTATCTACAATCAAATTTTCCGATAACTAGAGATCTCAGGAGAACATTTCTGGCCTTTCAAAAATTTCAGTCCCTAATTCCCGGATTTTCGCCATTCTTGGGACTATTAGAATAAAATCTCTTAATTAAATAAAAAAGATATAAAAAAATAGTAAAAAGAAGATAATAAACTGGTTATGTCTTATATCAAAAACATTTCACGATAAAGCGTTTTTAGGCGTTAAAGAACGAGTCCAAAGACGATTTTTTTAAAAAATATTCATAATAACGTTTTCTCGTGAAATATTCATATCAGAAATAACCAGTCACGAATGTTTCCCGAAGATCCATTCAATGGTGAAACCGGTAGAATAATTTTTTTATTTGCTAATTTCAATACTTTATAAATTTAACAAAATAGATAATACATAAGGCATAGACAACATCTTCTCCATTTTTTCTCCCTGTATTCGTACGTATTTGTGTTTTTTTTTTTCGCATTTTACGATATATATATATATATATATATATATATATACAGCAGCTTCAGTCGCGGTTCCAGAGGGAGGGGGGGGGGGTCAATCAATAGCCATTCTGTAGCCTAACATTTTCATTTTCGCTTGGATATTTAATCAAAACTGCATAATTATATATAAAATACCCTCCAAAATTATAAGTTTGAACCCCATATGCAGATATCCAGAACCTGTGATTGTGCTCCAGTTTATAATCACAGTAGTTTGAGCAGGAACCGAGGTGCTTGGAAAGTAGTTCCTTTAAAGAAACTGAGAAGGCTATCGTCACTATTGACACGACATCAAAATTTATTTCACTGTGAAATCCCAAGATTTCACTGCTAGGAATATAATCAAAGACCTTTTAATCTAAGGTTGATACATGTGTTAGATTTATTATAAATGCAATGCTTTAAAATCATTTATATTTTTTCCTGATATGTTAATTATATGCTGCGAGCGATTTCCGATGTGGGAAGATCCAAAAGAATAAATGATTAACCCATATTTTAATCAAGTAAGAGCTCAATAAATAAATAAACGAAAAATAAGAAATGACAAAGGATGTGAAAGAAAGATCAAGAGATAGATAAACAAAACACAAAAAATACCTTGAAAAAATCATCATGTTAATTCCGTCTTTAACATGAATTATGGTCACATGTTAATGTTACCTGATTATATGTACGTATATCAGTGCACACCAAAAGGAAGAGTTATACCGTCATAAATAACGTTGATTAGGGGGTAAAGTCTTATTCATATTTCACAGTTAACATCATCGTGAAATTGACGAGATGGAATGATTTTGGAACGAAATTGAATAAGTAGGATTAGCGATTTTTTAATAAATCATAGGGAGGGGGGGGGGAGGTTATAAAGATATCGCTTATTTCGTCCAAATTTGACGAAATCATCACTATTTATTACCCCCCTTAAAACGTACATACAGTACATGTAAATAACATCGCGAAATTAAACGTTCATCTCAAAACAATTCTAAATCGCTCGCTCAGCGCTCCATTCATTCATTCCAAAGACTCGCTCAGACCATCCAAAAACTCCAAAATCACTAGATCAACTACATGTACATTCAAATAAAACATAGCAAGAGGCAAATCGCGATTTCAATGACATTATTGAACTCATAAGCGTCTGATTGGTTTCTTTAGATATATGAAGCTATTTATAGAACTTACATTCACATTTTATTAAAGGGAGGTAATAAGGTAATAAATACGCTAATTTTGTTAATATATAACAAAAAAAGCGATATTGGATAACCTCTTTTTAATCTCACCCAAACACACTCATGGCAGTCATTCCATTTCATTCCAAAATCATCAATTTTTGTCCATTTCACGATATTTATAACTATGTAAGCTCTGTAAATGGAATTCTGTCACCACGAATTAATGAGAAATTTTCGAATCAAAGCAAAACGATACCAATTTGAAACTTTTCGAGTGAATTTTTTGGAGTGATTTTGTAATGCTTTTGAATCGTTTGAGTGAGTGTTTAGAGTGTATGAAGGGAGGCGCTTTGCGAATCGATTTTGACTCGAGCGAGTGACAATTTCACGATGTTACTAACAGTTTATTCTCATAACTTATGTTGATTACGGGGTAAAATCAAATACACCTTTAATGATTGTGCAGAGTAAAACAATATCCTGTCAAGTGGTATAATATATCATTCGATTTTGGCTTTAAGATGTACGACCCGGATGAAATTGTTTTCCCCTGTTTTCAATGATGTAAATTGTGCACATCTGAATTTGTGGTTTGGTATATCGTGGTTTATTTGACCCGAATTTGATCTTTGAGATAAAAATGCTTAATTAACAATTACCGACATATTTTATCAATTAACAAACTATATACTGCATTTAATACCGCTTGTTATGCATTCCTGTCAAAGCATGTGCAAATCTGAGTAGGAATAATCATATTTTAATTCATCTAAATAGCAGGGGTCAGATTTGGATCAATAAAACCGCACTATACAGATAATATGCCATACGTTGCGGGAATTACAAAACTTGTGTAATAACAAGAGGCCAAAGAGGGTCAGTATCGCTCCACTAGCACTTAATGCCTAACCGATTTTTGAAAATTTATTAATTTATTGCATTAAAAGTATTAATCTTAACAATAATCTATTCTAAAGTAAATAATCATTGAGACTAAGGCTGGTTAATGCGTGAAACGAAAAGAAAAAATTCAGTCAACAAACAATCTTTCACGAAAGTCCACTTCTTCCATGACACGGAATAACATTTTAAGAAAAGTCTAATGCGTGTATAATGACAAGATAAGTAAACATATTATGAAAGTTTCATGAAATCTGTCAATAAATGTACAAGTTAACGCCTAAAGAAATGTCAAAAAGTCTCCTTTTCCATGACACAGCAACATGATCACCAAGAGAGAAATCAGAGAGGGATCTGTCCAAAGAAATAACCTGACATCAATCCTTTGCATCCAAAAATTAGTTTCAGAGAAAAAGGATATTTTTTTAATATTTTGTCAAATGACATCTTTTTAAGCTGAGTCTACAGCAACCATGTTTTCCCTAAATCATAATTTCAGGAAGAAATTTAAGAGAGCATACCTTATGATTCATTCCTGTAAAATTTGGTGGAATTCTAATCAGAAGTTTCTGAGAAGATATTACCATTTAAGGCCATTGGGGCGATGTAGCAGCTTGTAGCAGCTAAGTTATCAGTCCTACTATGATTAAATTGATTGATTGATTGGTTGAATGGAGTTTAACGCCGCTTTCAACATTTTTTTCAGTTATATCGCGGCGGCCGGAGCACCTAACAATGGTTTTCTGGTATTTCTCTCACCAGTACAACCACCACATCCTTTCCTAGCCTCCAGCTGTTATCTCACATAGGTCTACGATTATCAACCCATTGGTGAGAGACAAATAGTCAGAAGAATGAGTGCCGCCGTCGGTACTAGGATTAAACGAAGGAATCTTGAAGAGCATTTCCAAATCATCATTCCTGTGCCGTTTTGTTGAATTCTGAATGGTAGTTTTAGAGAAGAAGATGATTTTTATATTTCAACATATGGAGTCCCTTTTTTTGGATGATGTGGCAGCCAAATAGCACCCTAGTTATCAGCCCGATTAGGATAACTTTTCACCATGTTTCAGAGAAGAAGCTTTTTTATGTATATATTTCACAACACGTGGCCTTTTTTGTGATTCGACAGCCAGTAGCGCCCAAGTTAACCTAATCTGGATTAAGAGAAGATATCTGATACAGCGTGTCCTAAGCATCATTCTTGTGAAATATGGTTGAATTCTATATGTAACCAGCAGATTCAGAAAAGACGATGATCAAAGAAAAAGTTTACGCACGCACGGGCGGAAAGACGCACAATGAACAAAGTTCCGTGATATAAATCTACTGGAATTCGTCCGGTGGAGCTAACCATGCAAATAAATGCAAATGGTGTAAATGGAAGGTCCTGAGAGTCCTTAAACACGATTTTGACGACATGATTAAATCCCTATTCACAGTATCCAGTATTGCTAAAACGGTCATGGAAAGTCCCACTGCTCTTACGGGTGTATTTGGGGATGTACTGCGTAAGAAATCTTTATATCCGATGAAAAGACGCTTTGTATCTGTTTCTTACCCTTTATATACGCGTTGCATACGTTCTGTCCGTTGAGCGTCCGTCCTTTGTGATTTCATCCGCACAGAAAGCCTATAGAGCAGATAAACTTCCCGCTCTGTACGATATAGATGCGAAACAATACGAGAGACAAACGAAACCTACGCTATACCATCCGTTATTCTTCTTACATTGCAAAAAAAAAAAAAAGGAAAAAACCCCAAGGTACAGTAACCGCTGATTTGGACCTTTCCTCCTTTGGGAGTATTTCAAGGGAGATAATCAACCGATATCCCTCATTACACCAGGTAACCTCTTCTGAGCTGTCAAACGTTTTATCCACAAAGCTACCGATGAACATCCAATCAACATCCCGGCTGAATACTTTACGCGTCCGATATTTCCTTTCTGTATTAGGAAATTTTGCCACTATTTTCTGTTTATATCAAGCGTATGAGAACGAATTTAATTCTTCCGTCCTATCCGTTTAGCATACCTTTTTTAGACCGTTTGGCAGTGGAACCGGGCTTTTAGGTCAACACCTGGAGAGAACATGCTTGAAAATGCATGGTGTAAGCTGGGGCCGTATCCACGAAACATCTTAGTTTGAGATTTTTCTTAGTTTGGCATTTTTTACTAAGTTTTCCAATATTTTCTTAGTTTTTCATTTTTCACTAAGTATTTTTCTAAGATTTTGCTAAGTTGAAAATTTGCCACTAAGATAATTCCATTTTCTGCTAAGTCGAATTTTCCACTAAGTTTTTGACTAAGATCGGCGATTTTTTACTAACAATTTAAGATAGCTACCGAGCTGACTTAAATCCTGAGAAATTTCTTAAATATGGCGGTTTTCATCTTAAAAATGGCGACAACCACCGCTTCGGACAGAAATTCGACGGATTTGGATGGAATTAGGCGAAAATTCTTGGAACTTTTTTCATTTCTTCGAGTTATTTATCGATTCTGTTAGTTTAATGGCAGAAATGAGTCATTCTAAGGGCGATAAGCGAAAAATCGACGATCGACCAAAAACGTTCGGAGCTACGATGTATTACTCGACATTTAGTCCATTTTCTCGACAACCCTCATGGTAATCGATGCAATATACGCTAACGCTGATGGAGGAAAGGTTCGTTCAGTTGAAAACAAACTCACGATATGGACACAAATCGTTCAGAAACAGGAATTCATCGTTACCCCACCCACCCAAAACCACAACAAACACTCGGAAATGTTGAACTTGAAGCTGATTTTCCTCGTTCGTGACAGTTACTGGATTGACCTGCTCCAGACTCCAATTAATTTATTGCAAAAATAAACAAATGCAGAGATTCTCTGTCCATCTGACTGCCTTCTATTTAACTACCAACAAGGAGGGAGCTCAGTTGAAAATGAACACTCTTGGACGTTACATTTTGGGATCAAGATAGGAGTTTCAAACACTTCTTTGCTCTCTCAGGAACTCCAAGAAATCAGTATAGACTCGGTCACAGGGAATAAATTATGTGTCCAGACAAAACTGAGTGAATGTCCATTGATATTAGCCAAAACAAACTGAAGTTGGTTTTAGACTTGCAAAATAAATAGTGAAAATTAAGGGAGTGATATAATTCCAGAGGTGTGTTTTCTACATTAAGATGAAAATTTTCCCTAAATGGAATTATTAAGAAGTCATAAGAAACTATTTTTGACATTTTGAGACTGAAAACATTCGACGTCGAGGCTACTCGTTTTAAGCCATTGCAAAACCATTACGTTTCCCGGTTAAGATATATTAAGATTTTTATTAAGCCGCTTAAAAAGCTTTATCTAAAAAACATCTTAAAAATCTTAATGAGACTCTTAAGAATCTTAATCTAAGAAACGTACCTAAGTTTGATACACATGTAGCCTATACTATACTGGTTAGAGACCAATTCTCGCCAAGTACCAGTTCTTGCCACCACCTTTTTTTCACGGTAAAGACAGAAAGGAAACCCTTCTAAATTATAAGGTTTTTTTTACAAGAATTTCTTCTAATCAGAAAATAATTTATTGTGAATGACTATTGCATCTTTACTGTGAAAATGGTCGGTTGGCAAGAACTGGTACTTGGCGGGAATTGGTCTCTGACCAGTAGATCTACTTTAAGTGCTTTAGAGTTACCGAATAAGTCATATTTTGAAGTGAATTCTGAAAGCTGAATGATAGACCGATGCAAAATTATACCATTTTGAAATACAGAATGAGATTTAAGGAAGATAAGGGTCTACAAAATGCAACCATTTCATTATGTACAATGCCTTAATAGTATTTTGAGATATTGAAAGATATTTAATTTTAAATTGTTTAATGCTATCGAGATATGTTGGTAGATTCTCACTTGGTAACAGGGAAATAATCAATTTTGCTTTAAAACCAGTGAAATTATCAAAAAGAATTTTCCATAACTTTCTGATAAGTAGAAAACTATCTCATGTCTTTGGACAAGCAGAGATATTTTGTATTCTACAGCTTTGGCAGGAGCTATAGACAAACATCAGCCTGCACATATGTGCAGCCTGATGTTAGTCTACACCACCTGTTTCTCACTTCAAACCAGAATTGTCAATAGATTTAGTTTTTCAAATATAAATTGACCTACAGTTAGTAATTTCAGTGCTTTTTGCCCTTTGATTTTGATGAAAATTTTAGCCAAATTTTATTCAGCATGACAAGGGTTAAAATTTGTCGACACTTGACCTAGGTGGAGTTTATTTCTTTTCACAATATTTACTCAAGAAGTTTATAGACCTCTTTTTGTGTGACAGTACACAAAATAAAAAAAAAAAAAAAAAAAAGAAAAAGAAAATTACGGGTCATTCATTATCAGATTATGAACCTTTTATAACTAAGGTACGTGTAGTGTGTAAAATTCTATATTGGCTGTGAACTTTTTATTTCATACTGAATCTGTACTAGAAGATGCCAAAAGTTACAATTCATTAAGAAATTATGAAGGAATGGCTTAAGGTAGTGGACCTGTAATTGTTCCATTACATATTAGAACACATGCCCTTTCACAATGTTAGTCAAGGTTTCCTAATGAAAATCATTAGGACACCTTGGTTAACACTATTAAAGAGAATAATTTGGAATTACACAAATATACACTTGATAACTTTGTGAAATTGACTTTAAATTGACATTTACTTCTGTCAAAATCATTATGACTATCTTGCTCAGCACTCCATTCATTCAATCCTAGCACTCACTCAACTCATTCATAAACACTCTAAAATTATTCAAAAACACTTCAAAATTGTTCAAAAGGATCAATTTCATTCAAATTGATTAAATCTTTCTCTAAATTTATTGGCTGTTGAGGCAGGGATCATTTTTTGAAGAGATACTGAGAGATTCTCTCATTTTTCTGTCAGAAATCTCATTGAAACTGGCTTAATGAGAAAAAAATCTCAAAGCAATGTGTAATTCAGTGAAGAATTTGGTGAATTTCGTTGATAAAAACTCTTGATTTCTCACTAGGATGGGCAAAATGAGATGTTTTTGCAAAAGATATTCTGAGCCAGAATTATCCCTGTTGAGGTTTTTAAAGTGTCTAATTGTCCTTGAAAACACCAAGACTCAAAAGTATGTAAAGGGAGAGAAAAATATTGTTATCTCCCTTTAATTTCATTAAAAACTCTCCTTCAACTCCATTTTATTTGGAAATCAATCCAAATTCATTCACATTTCGATTTCATGATGTTAATGGTAGTATTATGACATATTCCTTCTGTTCACAAAACTCTGGCAGACACTTTCTACTAAGATCAACCTGCACAGATGGGCATTCTGATCCTAGCACAGACTGCCTGCTCTCTGCTTAAATATTGTGGAAAAAACTATCTTTGACACATTTTAGTTTCAGCAGGATAAGGGTTAATAAGGAAACACAAAGAATATTGAGATGATAATAATTATTTATTATTTATTTCACAAATTTAGACAATATCATGTAATCTGTGATTAGGAAAATAACAATTAAAATACAGTCCATGGAAAAATAAAAGATTTTGTTTTGTCCGTGTTGTATAGAAGAAGACCCATTACACAAGAAAAAAAACCCACTGTTTTTCTCTTAAATTGCATAGTCTTGGAAATGTGATTAATTTTAACTAGTTAATATGGGAATTTTCATAAACATTCTTTTACAAGATAAAAAATGTTTTTCAAATTCCTATATTTATGTTCACCCCATGCAGGGTTCCTGTTTGACCCTAAAACCAGGGTTTTGACCCTCAAAAATTTGAAAACATCTGATTTTGACCCCTCAATTTTCTATCAGGAGCAGTCATTTTGACCCTTTTGATTTTCAGTATTGCATATCAAAACTGCTGCATATTGTAAATGTATTAGAATTAGTTGTCTCCTTCATATCTTTAATTCTTTAAAGGAGTTTCACATGAATCTCTTACATAAAGATATGAAGGAGATAATCAAAGAAATTCATCAGCAAAATCAAAAACAATTTACCAATTATATCCTCTCTTAAGACTGTTTTGACCCCTTCAACAGCAGTTTTGACCCCTACAATTACAGTTAAGGGTCAACGACTCCTGAATTTGAAAAGCTAGCACAAGCCCTGAAGGGAAGATTAACTTGAAAAAAAGTATTATCAATTGATTCTATTTTCAAAAATCTGTGAGGCCAATAACACAAGAGGCCAAAGAGGGTCCGTATTGCTCAACTGGCTTTAATAACCCCAGACTATTGCCCTGCCATGCCCATATTTGGGGATCAATCACAACTTCTTGAACAATTTAAGTAAAGGGTCATCCAAGGAACATCCATGCCAAGTTTCATTAAAATCAGCCCAATGCTTTGGGAGGAGAAGATTCTTAAAGATTTTAACGTTTAACCCCCCCCCCCCCCCCCCATCACTGCCACGCCAATATTTGGGGATCAATCAAAATTTCTTCAACTATACTTAGCAAAAAAAGAAACTTTACATGACTTACTCAGGGCTGTAGTATCGCTATGAAACCATAAAGAATACAGATGTTACTATTACATGAAACTTGAAGGCAATATCCGTCGGTTTATGGAAGGGTCAGTAACTTGATGTTTGTAAAATGAGGTTTGGTGGTCTAAGGACAAAGGGGTCGATTTCAAAAATCACAGAAATGAAATCAAGATTGTCGGTGATGTTTTGAGTATAGGTCCATGACGTTTTTGTGATTAGAGTCGTTCCAACATCATGATAGACCAACGTCTGAGCTAAATAAGCATACTTGTCTTGCAGTTATCTTTCCTTTGATGAAATGAATTGAAAAATATGCAATGGTAACAGGGCCATTACATGACGTCAAAAGTGGCCTATCTCATCTCGGCCAACACTTCATGTGGTTGTAACTGGTTTTTTAGCTCCACTGGCTGAAAGCCACTGGGGCTATTGTCATGACGTTGTGTCCGTCGTGCGTCCGTCCGTCCATCGTGCGTCCGGTCGTAAACTTTTCTTTAAAAATCTTCTCCTCAGAAACTACTGAATGAATTTCAACCAAACTTCACAGGAATGATCCTTGGATGACCCTCTTTCAAAGTTGTTCAAGAAATTTTGATCCAATGAAAAACATGGATTTAATGGGCGTGGCTAATTTCCAAATATGGTAAAAAGTGAGTTTTCTCAGATTCTAATCAATGGATACCAATTAAATTTTACATGAATGATCCTTGGGTGACCCTTTATCAGTCTACCAAAAATCATTGTGATCGGATGGAAAGTATGCATTTTATGGGCGGAGGTCAATTCTCTATATGTTATATAGTGGAAACATTGAAAATCATTTTCTCAGACCGTAATTGATGGATATCAACCAAATTTCACTGGTTTGATCCTTGAGTGACCCTTTGTCAGTCTACAAAAAATCATTGTGATTGGATGGAAAATATGCATTTTATGGACGGAGGTCAATTCTCTATATGTTATATAGTGGAAACTTTGAAAATCATTTTCTCAGAATGTAATTGATGGATATCAACCAAATTTCACTTGAATGATCCTTGAGTGACCCTTTATCAGTCTACCAAAAATCACTGTGATCGGAGGAAAAATGTGCATTTTATGGGCAGAGGTCATTACTCTATTTGTTATATAGTGGAAAATTTGAAAATCATTTTCTCAGAATGTAATTGATGGATATCAACCAAATTTCACTGGAATGATCATTGAGGTACCCTTTATCAGTGACACTTTTTGTCCTTTTGTAAAATCGGTAGTTAGAGTAAAAACAATTATTAAATTAAAGAAATGTTCCGGAAAAATACGGCATGAATTATCACTAGCGGTGAATCTCTGAAACGCCGTGCATGTGCTTAATTCCGTCGGATAACGTATTTCAAAAATGGAAAGCTCCGGATCAGCCCACTGATCAGACATGTGTTGAAGTCAAAAAAAAAAGAAAAGAAAAAAAAATGAACACAAATTAAGAGACAGGTGTTTCGGAAAGTTTAATTATTTCAATAAAAAAAAAGAAAATAAGAAAAAGAGATAACCAATGCAGTTCAAACATACAATCTTTTGTAATGAATATCAATTCTGAACTTTTTCTCTCAATTGACAACATCTGCAAAGAGAATCATGACATAGACTATTGGTATATGTTGAGATTTTTTAAAGTCTAAATAAATATAATAACATTTTTTGACTTCTTTTTAACTTCTGTCAAAAAGAAGATATAAACTGTTTCAAATACTTGCTTTTGTACTAGTCAATGGTTTAAACTGAACCGGGAAAAGTTTTGTCATCTACTGAGCTCATCTCCAAAAATGAAAAAGAAAATGTAAAAAGCATTGGGATAAAAGAAGAAAATGTTTTTAGGAAAAGAGTTGGGTGCAAAATGTCGAAAATTTTGTCTATTAGTACCGGCCCAGACACTCGAAATGTGGCCCCAATTTTCACCAGGTTGGCCCCAACTATTTTCATTTGGCGAAAGTGATGGCCCCAACTTTTTGAGAGCCAGAGTGAACCCTGAGTGTACCAAAAATTGTTTTGATTGGATGATAAATATGTATTTTATGGGTGGAGGTCATTTCTTGTTTGTTAATTAATATGGGTTTACAGGTCACTTTTGATAGTTTTACATTAAAAATTCGTGAAATTCGTTAAAAATAGGTGCACCTATCCATAGTTTCTTATCGTTTCTCACAGTACAGCTAGAGCTTTCATCTGAGGCACCAGTCGCCATTCTCTCATAGGCGTATCACTTGCCAATTGCATGGGAGAGAAATGACACTTATCACAATTCTTTTTTTCAAATATGGGATGAAAGACAGCCAAGCCAGAGGTCGAACCCACAACCCCATGAATGAAAACCAGACGCGTAACAGATTGTCCTAACTGGGTGCAGCAGTCCTAAGCCTAGATGTTAAAATGTGAATTGCCTGTCCCTAGTAGCCAAACTTTAGAGTTGTGTTTTAAACAGACATTCAAGCTCTATGTATACCCATAGTCTAATTTCTGCCTTTATTCGATTGTTGTTACATACCCATTTCAATAAGAATGTACAAACAATTTTGTTTTTTATGCTGATGCTAAGGAATGAGTGTGACTGTGTTACAAAAATCACTCAAAATGAATTTTGGGTAGCCCAACACGAGTATGTGACCAAAACCGGAAGTTACAGACGCATTACCTCGGACTCGCTTCAATCGCGCAAATTCCTGTGTCTGTGTAGTCTCTGTACCTAGTCCAACTAACACATGTGAATAAAGTTGGCCTATAGCCACTGTAGGTCATTCAAAACAGACCAACAAGTTTGTAAAGTTTCTTTTTTTGCTAAGTATATTTAAGTTTAGGGTAACCCAAGGAACTTCTATGCCAAGTTTAATTGAAATGGTTTCATTGGAGAAGATTTTTAAGGATTTTAATGTGAAAAAATGCCACGCCCATATATGGGGGTCAATCAAAATTTCTTGAACAATTTAAGTAAAGGGTCACTCAAGGAACATCCATGACAAGTTTCATTAAAATCAGCCCAATAGTTTGGGAGGAGAAGATTTTCACATGAAAAAATGCCACACCCTGCCACCCCCATATTTGGGGGTCTATCATAATTTCTTGAACAATTAAAGTAAAGATTCACCCTAGGAACATTCTCGCCAAGTTACATTGAAATCAGCCCAATGGTTTGGGAGAAGATTTTTAAAGATTTTCATGTGAAAAAATGTCCCATCCTGCCACGCTCATTGGGGGTCAATCAAAATTTCTTGAACAATTTAAGTAAAGGGTCACCCAAGGATTATTTCTATCATGTTTCATTAAAATCCGCTCATTGGTTTGGGAGGAGAAGATGTCTAGAGAAAAAGTTTACACACGGACGGACGCAGGACGGACACTCCGCCATGACAATAGCTCGCTGGTTTGGCCAGTGGAGATAATTATTCTGATGTTAACCTACTGTCACTATTGTGGGCTTAGTCTCTCCAAAATCATTAGCTTGGCTGTTTTTGGAGATAACCAAAGGTATTGTCATCACCTTGGCGACATTGTTAATTGTGTGACAAAATTTAATGTTAGTCATATTTTATCTGTTGAAGATTTATTCATGAAACCTGGCAAGTTTGTTCACTAATATGAGCTATCCTGACTATCATGGGGGATAACTGAAAGCATTTCTGTAAGAGTTATGCCCTTTTCCTGATTTGAATTGTTTGCACCTGAAGTCAAGCCTTGGCACATATGAACAGGGGTCTTTTTCTGTTTATGAACACTAAACTGACCCTGAGGATAGCACAGTGGACTGCATATCAGGGGGCTCATAGGTTTAAACCCCTCAGCCTCAGCGGCTTTGCCAACATTCTTTTCAATATTTGTTTGTAACTATTAGTTGAATAGTAACCTATTAAGTGGAATGAGCTACCATTGGTTTGGATGTGATGTTGTGGTAGTATATGACTCATCACACTCATTCTGTTTCATTCCAAAATCATTTACCTTGTCAATTTCACAACCCATTAACTGTAGCACTTATTGTGTAAGAGATATGCTCAGAACAAAATGTAAAGGTACAAAATTTTAATTACAAAGAGCATTAACTAGAAAATGGGCAGGCTAGCATTGGTCTTGTACATGACCCTTTTCACAATGTGATCTTTAAGTGTATAAAGTTGCCAGTTGCTAGCACTTAGGATTCAGGAGGAATGCTCGGGGAAAAAAATGTAACAGAAAAAACAATAAAGGGAAATAACTCAATAAGTATGCAAGCTAGAGTTACCGTTCCTCTCCATGACACTTGTCTACGTTGTGATCTATAATTGTTATGATTTCAAGTTGCTAGAACTTGCAAATTAGGATTTATGATATGACCAATAGTATGACAGATGGACAGACAGAAGGATGAAATCAAGTCAACCTAACAGTTAACAAGAGCACCGCCTACGGGTGCCTACGCTCGGCTGTCGAGTGCTGGATTGTGGGAAAAAATCTAAGTCGAAAAAGGGGCATAATTTGCACAAAATGCATCTAGAGTTATCCCCCTTGATAGTATAGGTTGCTCTTTTGATGGTGAACATGTGTGCCAAGTTTCAAGTGAATGCCTTCAGTAGAACTGGAGATATAACAAAATGTCAAAGTTTTCGCACGACGACGACGACAACGACGACGACGACGACAACGACACGGAGGCTATAGCAATACCTCGGGTTTTCTCCGAAAACAGCCGAGCTAACCAGTGGGGACTAATAAAAGAAAAATTAAGAAGTGCCAAATGTAAAAATAACCTATCTTGACCCTCAAAATTTCTATCAGGATGTTACCGTTAAGAACATCATGAAATTGACAAAATGACTGATTTGGAATGATTTTGGAATGAGATTGAATTAGTGTGTGGAGCAAGCTTCGGGTGAAATCCAAGGGAGGAAATCCAATTTCGCTAAATTTGTTCTGGTTGAACAAAATTAGCTATATTAATAACCTCCCTTTTATAAAACATACATTCTATGCTGTTTGTGTATCTTCATCAATGAATCAGTAACTTTAAAATCAACAACAGCTAATAATATCTAATCGATTTGCATTAAATTTTGATCGTCTTCAACAATTCTGAAAGGATTCAAATGATTTTTTAGCGATTTTGATCAATTTAAGTGAGTGTTTGGAATGGTTGAATGGATCGCTGGGTGAATGATTTAGAAAGATTTTGATTGAAATGCGTGTCAATTTCATGTTGTTGACTATACCCTGGTTTCAAATTTCTTTGCTGGATCACTAAAACTCTTAGAAATTTTTATGTAAACTTTCTTGAAATTCTTCAGAGAAAATTTTATTAACCTATGAACATAATTAAATGGGAAAAATGGCTTGTTCAAGCAATTTCTTCATTTTCCACATTATTTTATCTAGAAGGCAGTTTTTGAAAATAAGGAAGGGGGAAGGGAGGCCTCCCCTCTGCAGCCTATAGATTTCAGTTTCATGCAGAATTTCAATCAAAATGAATCATGATGTAATCCTTGGAAAAGAAATCATCCTATTTGTATGTTCGAACTGAAATCCTGAATCTGTGGATACCAATACCCAAGCTACAGTAAATATAATAAAAATTACATGATGAATGATTTTGGAATGATTCTGGAATGAAATTTAATTGGAATGATGAGTGAGTTTTGAGTGAAGTTCAAGAAAAGTAATAAAATATCCCTAATTTCTCCAAAATAAGACAAAATCTATATTTTTACCTCACTTTAATAAAATAACATACTTTTCTGTTATCTAGTATTCAGGGATAAATCAGAAATTCACTCTACCCAATAAAATCATTTTATGATTGATAAATTTGAATGCAATGTTAATCGTTTGAAACTGGATTTCAAAGTGTTTTTTGAACATTTTGGAGCATTTTTTAATGGTTTGAGCGTTTAGAATGAATGAATTGAGGGCTGAGCAAATGAATTTCGGATGTTTTTTATCAGAATGAATGTTTATTACATGATGTTACTGACTGTTGGCTCTGAAGTGTTTGAAAGTAAAATTGTGGAACAATCTTGTGAATAAAGGGTTCAGGAAAATGAAAACTACATGTAGGTCAAAGAAATAACCAAAAGTTATTAAGTCATTGTTTCCCATTATTGAGGAAATTTTTGAACAAGTCATAAATTAATCTATGGTTCAAAACTTATTTCAGCACTGCTTAATATGATTATAAATATATATTACAAAATTTGGTTATTTGTAATATCGATTCTATAATTGTGGATTAATGTCACAGTGTCTATTGGCCTAGCAGATAAAACTCTGCTCACCTCAAGTTAAGAATACATTGTACATGTATGTACATAATGCATCTCGATCCTGTTATACAGTGTATACCATTCTGTTCCTGCGTAAATGCATTTACAAGCTTTAAGCACTAGGATGTCAATTTATTAATTGTCACTACTGTAGAATATTAGCTGCACCCCAAGAAGAATATTTGTTAATACAGCGGAGGATAATGATGGGATACCACGATGAAATCACTCTTGAGATCTGCCTGTTTCTTCATCAAACTCTTTGTAAAGCACTGTCTGATATCGAGATTATGGGAACACTTGTCACCCAGAAAGCAATTAGTTTGTTAGTTGGCCAGCCTAGGGATCAAACCTGTGTTTTAACAGTTTTTAGCTATTCACACAATCAACTAAGCCTGCTTCTCGACCATAAATTGACAAAGATTCTCTTAAAATTGTGAATAAAAAGAATCTGTGGAAGTTTGTTCTCTGTATTTTGCCATGTGACATGATTGTACAGGCAGTCAAAACTCAGTTTCTGTCTTCTTGTAACTGTATCAAGGACATTACACTTCCCTAGGATGGATATCCTTACATTAGACAATGCGGAGATTTCATAATTCAGCATTCATTTGGGCTCCTGAAACAAAAGATTCAACTCATGAAGTTCTTCAACAACATTCCTACCAATTTCTTTCAAAACAAAATGGTAACTTTAAAATCTATTCAAATAAAATAGAAAAAAAATGTTTATATATGTTAAATACAATTTATGTTATTGCAGAGATGGAAAATTAATTTGTTTATTTTTCGTTTTGACACCACATGCAACAACATTACAGATGTATCTTGGCAGTTGGTGAATGAAAAATTGTTTCTTTTTGTTTCCCACACTGAAAAATGACAGGATTTCATCATATCCAACAGCTACCCGCCAAATTTAGAGGTCCTACCTAGTATCAATCTAAATGTGTTAATAAAGACGACTGTCGTAATGGCTTTTTTAACAGATCTTAATTCACAGTGTTAACTGTCCAATGAGTTTCCTGTTGACCAAGTTTATTGAATTTTATTCCATTGAGATATGAAACTAAAACCTAATCACACCTAAGTATGACTGATTTGCATATTCATATAGTGTGATTTAATTTTTAGTTTCATATCTTCATGAAAAAAATCCATTTGTAAATTGATCATAGAATAATCAGTGAAACCCAGGTAAAGTATCAAACTTTTTTTTTTATAAAATTATGATAATAAAAATAATTAGTAAACCTTCAAATAATTAATTTTGTAATATATTTGGACACTTTCAACTGCATTTAAACACGCAGAATTTTTCACGACAGCCTCAGGGTGTGTTTTCCCATCTACATTGTACGTTGAGGACTAGGGCCGAATAATAAACTGGTAATTGGCGCTCGAACAGGGTTAGCTAGTACTGCTTTCATTCTCAACAGTAAATTGGTCGCACAGTAGTAGAACATAATCATCGATCGATTATTCTGGAGAAAAGAAAAGAGCCATACGTTCTCGGATGTCGAAAAATCGGACTAGATACGGAGATCAAAAACTAATAATCTAGCCTATTTCCTACCTTTGTCAACGTAAAAATGGATGTGCCCTATTGTCTGTGTTTAATTAGAAAATTCAAAGGCATATTCTTGACGTTTCAACTTTATTTTGGCGAATCTTCTGCGTTTCGAAATTTTACTTCCGTGTTTATTGTTTACAGGCAAAGTCGCGCGCTAGGCAGGAAATACGTCATCTAAAAGCCAAACAAATGTATATTTGACTAAGAAAAAAACTAAGATTAAGTTTCAACTTAAACTTAGATTTCCACTAAGAATTGGCTAAGTCGTTACTTAGTGAAAAACTAAGCAAATATTTTTCACTTAGTAGAAAAATTTTCAACTTAGAAAATTTCTTAGGAAAAATCTAAGATGTTTCGTGGATACGGCCCCTGGTCTTTGGCCATTAGAGATAAAAATTAACTGTTTTCTGTCATAAAAAGTTCATTTTTTTCTACAAAATAATATTAGAGATCATATTATAATAAGTAATAAGTAATGATTTATCATTTCTCAAGTTGCAAATGATTAGCAAAATTTTCCTAAATATTGTCAAAGCCGATACAAATCAATTCTAAAAACCGCGTGAGTTGCAGCGATTTTTCGAATGAATTAGGAAAGATCGGCTTTTCTGTTGTCTTATATTTATCAAACCACCTTATTTTTGAGTTTATATCAAATTTGTACACTGTTCAAACGGAAGTTGTATTAACTTATGGTTACTTTCCTCCACCGACTTAGACAGACTTCATCTACTCAGACCCATTCTCTCCTATAAACCATCTGTTGACATACTTGCCAAATAGTGGATAGCGCAAAAAAGCATTAATATAATCACTGAAAAAATCTATAAGCCTTTAAGTTTGAAATGTGTGAAAATATTTGACATGCAAACAATGGCAATATTTAATTAGCACCTTTAACGCATTTCAATACATTTTATTTAGATTATGTCCACATTTGTTTGTTAAGCTTTTCCTCGATTTTGCTACACAAAAATTGTTAGTTTTAAGATCATAGCATCTAAATTTTGATAGAAATGCATATGGCAAATAAAGTATAAAAAGATCAGTTCAATATAGATTTTCAGATTACTAATGATATAACTGAAGAAAAAAAAAACGCGTTTCCCTTAGTTTTTACATGTATTATATATAGTATATTATATAATTTATGCTGCTTTTTGACAATCCTGCATTAATTGACTTTAGTGTTCATTCAATACACCGACATTTTCGTTACAAAGACATATTTTCTGGGAAGAAATGTGGTTGTTGTAACGACAGTTGACTTTATGATATAATGAACAAATAATGCTTTGGGTTTTTTAACGGCTGTTTGATTCTAAACGTGTTGATAAAGTTATCACCAGGGTGCTGATGAATATTTGATCAATTTTTGTTTAGTGTCGTTAAACTTTCAAACTCATATCTGGACCGTTAAGCAACACTGATTCCCCCTGAACACGAAACTATAGTCAACTAAATAGACAATATTTTATATACCTTGACATCGATAGACATGATGCAAATTGCTTTCGCCTGTATGTGTATTTGTACGGTAACAACATCGTGAAACTGACAAGCTGAATTATTTTGAAATGGTATTGGAATGTGTGTGGAGAGTGAGTTTTAAGTGAAATTAAAGGGAGGTAATACAATACCGCTAATTACAATATTAATTACCTTCCGTTAATAAAATAAATATGTAGGTTCTTTAAATAGCTTCTATTTCTTCAAGAACAAATCGACAGCTTACAATTTTAATTATGTCAATAAATTCGCATTTTTGTAATGCGCCCACTCAGCGCTCCATTCATTCAATCCAGACACTCACTCAATCTGTTCGAAAACGCTCAAAAATTACTAAAAGATATACAATCAACAGCTCAAAATAAAAATGAAAAGAAGAAAAAAAATGATTTCACTGACATTATTTAAATTGTAAGCGTCTGATAGGTTCTTGAAGAAATAGGAAGCTGTTTATAAAACTCGTATGCATATTCTATTAAAGGGAGGTAATCAATATCGCTAATTCTGTTCATCCTGATCAAATTTAGCGATCTTGGATTACCTCCCATTAAATTCACTATGAACTCGCTCCACACTCACTCAACTTTTTTTCCAAAATCATTCACCATATCAATTTCTCCATGTTCCTAACTGTAGATTCTGGAGGGCCCGAAGATATAAAATTTTGTCTCATTAATTATGGTTTTCTAAAACTTAGGATTTAAAAACTGTATGAACATAAAATAATAATAATAATAATAATATCAACTTATAAATATTATCTTTTATGTTCATTCATTTATTAAAGTGCATGTACTATTACAGAATAGCCGCACTAAACTAAATTTGAAATTTGTGTATATTCTGATTTGAGCATAAGGAACCAATTATTCATAAGTGCAAATTAGGCCCCTTTTTATGCTGGGAAATGTACAAACTTCACTCTTCAACTTATAAGGTAACATGTACGTGAATGTCATTTTTCAAGTTCAAATTTGCGTCAAGTTAAAAGTCTTATTTTTGGACATGATATTTGAATGGTGATTAATGTAAACCAAACATTTCACATGTGCATTGCTTAAGACTCGTTACATTTTTCAGAAGATAACATAATTCCAGGTACAGTTAACACCATCGTGTAATTAACAAGTTAAATGGTTTGGAATGATATTGACATGATATTGAATAAGTGTTTGTGAGAAGTTTCAAATAAAATTAAGGCGAGCTCACACAGGGGACGAAATGAGCGATATTATTTACATCCCTTTATTTAAATCTAATTCATTTTTTGCATGAGCGTCTAAGCGAACCAAAAACGATAGTAAAACACACTACAGCCAAAAATCCTTGGATAGATTTGGTCAAGCTGAGATGATTTCACAATGTTGGAGCGTTTTGAATGGTAATAGTTGTGAGAACATTGGTAATCTAAAACGTCTTGTTAAATATGTTACCGATTGCTCAGCGCGAAACAGTTGTAACTCCCTATATGTAAATAGGGAGTTACAACTGTTTCACGCAGTGACATCGATATGCAACATTAAACACTTAAATGATTATTTAATGAATGTTTCCACTAGATAAGTTTTTCGATGCTGGAAATGTCAACAATGCCAATTAAAATGACCTTGGAAGGAAACAGTAAAGGACACCACCCTTTACAATTTAAAAATTGATATATTTATCTGTTTGAATTGGTTTAACGGCTCTTTTAAAAGTTTTTGAAAGTCATATCACGTTTGCTGTAGCGTCTAACAATGGATTCCTGGTATTTAATGCTCATGTACTGTCATTCTTAAAGTTGAAAGCGGCTCTAAACTCCAATCAATCAATCAATCAATCAATCAATCACTCACTCACTCACTCACTCACTCACTCACTCACTCACTCACTCACTCACTCACTCACTCACTCGCAGTATTCTGTACTACAAGACTATACGGATAGGGTACGGAGGCATAGACGTGCGCTGGGAGACGAAATGATGGAAGCCAGAAAAGAGGGTAAATACGCTGTTATTAGGTATGACAAGCTTTATATTGAGAATGAAGTGTTCAAATACGAGGAAAGATCAAAATCCATTGTGAAAATTGGCTCGCGTAGACGTCCTGCAAGGGTGAATGGCGTGCATGGACAGCAAAGGAGAGAAATGGCTCAGCCCGCCTCTTCATTTTCACAAGATGAGGCACCAAGTCTAAATTCAAACCAGGCTAGTGAAAGTACAAGGGACATAGAAAACGACAGTAATGAATAGGACAGTGGCCAAGGTCCATTACCTTATGACAAAATGATAAATACCAGTCAATATTTCTATAAATCGTCACTAAAGATATTAACGTGGAATATTGAAGGTTTACGTAAGCATTACGATAATAATGATTTGAAAAAATATTTTACTCAATTTGATATCATATGTTTATGTGAAACTTGGAGTCAATATTCGTGTGAATTTGATTCATTTCTAGATAATTATGTGCATCTAAGCTGTGTAAGAAAGTTTCAGAGAAATCTTAGAAGAAATCATGGAGGAGTGAGTGTCTTTATAAAACATGAAATTAATTTGAAATATGAAATCAAACGAGTATATAGTAATCTTAAAGACTGCATTGTGATCAAACTTAATGGCCAAAATTTTGTCGACAAAACAGACATTATTATGTATTTTACCTATGTTTCACCAGAAGGTTCACCGATTTACAAAGAAGAAGAAAAAAAACGGAATAAAGTTGATGCAGAATAATATTTTTAACATAAAAAACGATCATCCAGAGTCAAGTATCTTCATAGCGGGCGATTTAAATGCAAGAACTAAGGATTTTCCAGACTATATCCCATCGGATAACCTTTTTTATATTTTTGGTGAATCAGATTATCCGGGTGATATTTTCAATTGTGAAAGAAAAAATAGAGATATTTTAAAATTCAACCTTTTTGGAAAAACGCTGGCAGAATTCTGTAGGATTTTCGACTTACACATCATGAATGGAAGGCTTTATGATGATACCGAGGGTTATTTTACATGTGCAGCAAATGAAGGGGCGAGCACTGTAGATTACAACATTTGCGACACACACCTCTTTAAAAAATGCTCATATTTTACTATAGAAGACAGGGCAGAGTCCGATCATTTCCCAATATACTGCAAATTTACATTTAGAATCAATAATAATACGGGAACATATACAACAAACCATGTTGAACAAGTCCCAACTCGAGACCAATTAAAATATAAATGGGCTCCGGATAAGGCCGAAAATTTTACTTCATCCTTTCGAAATCTCATTTCAATTCACAAAACAACAATATTTCAATTGTGCACTCAAAACATAGATCTTGGTCTAGACAAGCTTGAGGGTTTACCGCGATTTGAATTCACAGAAACTGAGTCAATGGACATGAAATTAAAAACTCATACAAAGTAATCTATTGGACCAAAACTGATATAGTAGCTTTAAAATATTACTAAAGAATGCAAAATAGTTTGGATATGTAGAAAAAAATATCAAAAAGTGTCTTTAAAGCATGAAAATATGACACATTTACAACATTTTCTATTTGCGTTCAACTAAAGATTCAGTTGCACAATAGATAAAACAAGAAATGTCTACATGTAGAGGAAAAGCTAAAGAACAATGAAGGAGGCTTAAATTTTGCATAAACATTTCACATAACTCACATTTTGCATCTGAAAATGACCAACTCCAGAAAAATAATTTGCAAATGGCAGACATAGAGTTTGTTTACATTTACTATTCCCACGCCAAATGATATTTCATTCATAAAAAGAAAGTAGACCGCTTCATAACATATGGTTACCAAGTTAATACTATGTCTGAACATTTCAAGTTGTTGAATTAATTTTTACCTGTTACCTGTGCGTCCGGACCATTAAGTTTCACTTTAAAGAGGAAGATGAAGATCAAAACTATATGATTAACTTTCATTTTTGATTGATATTTGCAAAATAAATAAAAAATACCCATCAAACTATAGTGGAAATACGTATGGTTCCTTTTGGTCTCCATAGGTAAGATTATTTGAAAGATTTATGTTGTAAAAACATCACGTGAAATCTACGTTTAGCGTAAATTAACAAAATTGGCTGATTTTATTGATTTAACTCAAATTTTTTGGCGTTTCCTTCTGCCTGCATATAAGGAATGATGTAATGAACAGAAAAAATGGCAAAAACTACCTTGATCTATCGATTAAGCTTTTGATTTTCCAGGTTTTCTTCGATTTTCACCTTTTCGCGGAAAAACCCAACTACACTTCCGGTTTTTGTTCTTGTGCAAAAAGTAGGCCCATTTTAATTTAGACTGGCTAGCCTGTCCTCATTTATCGATACTAGATCCTAAAGTAAGCATGGCCACCATTGGTCCGTTGCTTCCTCTCGTTTATTTGGTCAAAATGTATTGAGGCCTTTGATTGGTCATCTCACGTACGAGCGTAGCGTGTTTAAACTGAAGAAAGGGAAAGAACGGAATTTATGACTTTCATGGTTTTTATTAGAGCTTAATAAATAAAGTATCATATGCTAAAGATTTTGAATACACAGTTTCTACGCAGAATTTTTTAATAAGGTTGACTTTTGATATTCAGATTAGTAATTATTATAATTTTGAAGAAACTTGACTCTCTCCTCTATTCTTCTTTCTCTCTCTATTTCCCTCTCAAAATTAATAAAACGCATAGTTTCTAATCCCCATAACTTAGCTCTTCAAGCGGAAAACGGTTTTGATAAAAGATAATTTATTACTGCATTTTCAAACATTATTTATAATCAAGACAACAGGCTTAAACGCTTGAAATACCGGATAATAAGATGACATTTGATAACAGTCAATTTAATCGTAAAAAAACCTGTTGTTAATAAAGTGTTTCATAAAAAGAGTACAGAATTTATATAAACCTATTGTTAATAAAGTGTTTTATAAAAAGAGTACAGAGTATATATTTAGAGTGCATATATTATCATACGGAAAAGGTGTCCTCAAGGGAGTTGTATTAAGTGTCCTTCGATTATACAGAAGAAAATAGGAAGCATTAACGAAATTAAGTGTTACTTTTTTTCCATTTTGAAAAAGTACGAATTAATGTTTTTGAATTGCCTCACCCTTTTAAACCTGTACTCTCTAAATAAATTTCTGGCGTTATAGAGAATATACCAATTAGATATGTAAAACATTCAATCTCTGCGACCCCTTTTTTGAATGACTCAACCATACCTGTCTTTGAATGTGGTCTGATTATTCGGTCATAAACTATTTACAACAGATAGCGAGCCGCTGGGCATCATGCCAATGTGTGGGTAGATCAGGTGACCTTGTTCTGTTAGGAATGTACACATACAAGAGGTATATAAAGGCGCCCACAGAGCGGTGAGCGGTGAGAGACTTCTTTGGAAGATAAGAAGACAGACAAAATTAAGTTAAAGGTTTATTAAAGAAGTGTAGTGTAGTAAATTTGACTTTGATTCATTTCACCAATATAAATATTGGTGTCACAGTCTTTCTTTATACGATTTGCTGCAAAGTATAAAGTATGATTATGACCACATTATTATCAACATGTTCTTCACAATTCCTTGTTAATAGTAGCGCAAAATTTCACAATAGAGCTTGTGATGGTATCTCCTTTGTTCAATTGAAATTACTCAAAGGCTGAAGCTCAATTAAAGAAGTCATATTTTCATTCTGATGTATGAAATCCCAATATTTTATTCGTGTTTGAATTAAAGTGGTAGATTTCGCAAACGAAACGTCAAAAAAGGGCCACCCACACTTGGATTGTCTTTTGAACTCAATAACAATGATACAATATAATTAAAAGTAATTTTCAAGCGCAAATTTTGCTTATCATAATATCGTTTTTTTTCAATCTATTACCATGAAAAAATATGTTTTCATGATTTTTGAAAGTAAAATAATGATTTTGTCTGTCCGTCTACATGAAACTCCTGGCCTATTACAACTTATTGTTTCTATAATAAGGGAAAAGTGAAGTGTCTTTCTCAAAATAGGTACCAATTTGCATCGAATCAAAAGATGATAATTTTAAAGGAGCCGTTTTTTTGTGTGTGTTTTTTTATATTTAATCTCGAGTATTTCTATACAATTAATTATGTTTGTGTAATTCACGCGTAAAGTATATTAGAATGAGTGTGTCCTGTCTTTGTTCGTGAACCTTTTGACAAGATATTGATAATCGCCTATATCTTTTCATGGATGAACCCTGTACTCTCTAATTCGGACCAATCAAATCATGGATTATTGAACGAAATCGTTGCGTTTTTCACGAGATATAACAAGTAAATAGCGAGTTATGAACGGTAAAAAATACGTGATATTTTAGTTTAAAATTGAGTACCGTCGATATGAAAATACGCATATCCAACAAAAGAAAATTGTTCATTTATTGTGTCAAAAGTTTAGTATAAAAACACAATTTTTTAGTATATTGTGTCTTACTACTTAGCAGATAATATGCCATACGTTGCGGGAATTACAAAACTTGTGTAATAACAAGAGGCCAAAGAGGGTCAGTATCGCTCCACTAGCACTTAATGCCTAACCGATTTTTGAAAATTTATTAATTTATTGCATTAAAAGTATTAATCTTAACAATAATCTATTCTAAAGTAAATAATCATTGAGACTAAGGCTGGTTAATGCGTGAAACGAAAAGAAAAAATTCAGTCAACAAACAATCTTTCACGAAAGTCCACTTCTTCCATGACACGGAATAACATTTTAAGAAAAGTCTAATGCGTGTATAATGACAAGATAAGTAAACATATTATGAAAGTTTCATGAAAGCTGTCAATAAATGTACAAGTTAACGCCTAAAGAAATGTCAAAAAGTCTCCTTTTCCATGACACAGCAACATGATCACCAAGAGAGAAATCAGAGAGGGATCTGTCCAAAGAAATAACCTGACATCAATCCTTTGCATCCAAAAATTAGTTTCAGAGAAAAAGGATATTTTTTTAATATTTTGTCAAATGACATCTTTTTAAGCTGAGTCTACAGCAACCATGTTTTCCCTAAATCATAATTTCAGGAAGAAATTTAAGAGAGCATACCTTATGATTCATTCCTGTAAAATTTGGTGGAATTCTAATCAGAAGTTTCTGAGAAGATATTACCATTTAAGGCCATTGGGGCGATGTAGCTTGTAGCAGCTAAGTTATCAGTCCTACTATGATTAAATTGATTGATTGATTGGTTGAATGGAGTTTAACGCCGCTTTCAACATTTTTTTCAGTTATATCGCGGCGGCCGGAGCACCTAACAATGGTTTTCTGGTATTTCTCTCACCAGTACAACCACCACATCCTTTCCTAGCCTCCAGCTGTTATCTCACATAGGTCTACGATTATCAACCCATTGGTGAGAGACAAATAGTCAGAAGAATGAGTGCCGCCGTCGGTACTAGGATTAAACGAAGGAATCTTGAAGAGCATTTCCAAATCATCATTCCTGTGCCGTTTTGTTGAATTCTGAATGGTAGTTTTAGAGAAGAAGATGATTTTTATATTTCAACATATGGAGTCCCTTTTTTTGGATGATGTGGCAGCCAAATAGCACCCTAGTTATCAGCCCGATTAGGATAACTTTTCACCATGTTTCAGAGAAGAAGCTTTTTTATGTATATATTTCACAACACGTGGCCTTTTTTGTGATTCGACAGCCAGTAGCGCCCAAGTTAACCTAATCTGGATTAAGAGAAGATATCTGATACAGCGTGTCCTAAGCATCATTCTTGTGAAATATGGTTGAATTCTATATGTAACCAGCAGATTCAGAAAAGACGATGATCAAAGAAAAAGTTTACGCACGCACGGGCGGAAAGACGCACAATGAACAAAGTTCCGTGATATAAATCTACTGGAATTCGTCCGGTGGAGCTAACCATGCAAATAAATGCAAATGGTGTAAATGGAAGGTCCTGAGAGTCCTTAAACACGATTTTGACGACATGATTAAATCCCTATTCACAGTATCCAGTATTGCTAAAACGGTCATGGAAAGTCCCACTGCTCTTACGGGTGTATTTGGGGATGTACTGCGTAAGAAATCTTTATATCCGATGAAAAGACGCTTTGTATCTGTTTCTTACCCTTTATATACGCGTTGCATACGTTCTGTCCGTTGAGCGTCCGTCCTTTGTGATTTCATCCGCACAGAAAGCCTATAGAGCAGATAAACTTCCCGCTCTGTACGATATAGATGCGAAACAATACGAGAGACAAACGAAACCTACGCTATACCATCCGTTATTCTTCTTACATTGCAAAAAAAAAGGAAAAAACCCCAAGGTACAGTAACCGCTGATTTGGACCTTTCCTCCTTTGGGAGTATTTCAAGGGAGATAATCAACCGATATCCCTCATTACACCAGGTAACCTCTTCTGAGCTGTCAAACGTTTTATCCACAAAGCTACCGATGAACATCCAATCAACATCCCGGCTGAATACTTTACGCGTCCGATATTTCCTTTCTGTATTAGGAAATTTTGCCACTATTTTCTGTTTATATCAAGCGTATGAGAACGAATTTAATTCTTCCGTCCTATCCGTTTAGCATACCTTTTTTAGACCGTTTGGCAGTGGAACCGGGCTTTTAGGTCAACACCTGGAGAGAACATGCTTGAAAATGCATGGTGTAAGCTGGTCTTTGGCCATTAGAGATAAAAATTAACTGTTTTCTGTCATAAAAAGTTCATTTTTTTCTACAAAATAATATTAGAGATCATATTATAATAAGTAATAAGTAATGATTTATCATTTCTCAAGTTGCAAATGATTAGCAAAATTTTCCTAAATATTGTCAAAGCCGATACAAATCAATTCTAAAAACCGCGTGAGTTGCAGCGATTTTTCGAATGAATTAGGAAAGATCGGCTTTTCTTTTGTCTTTTCTGTTGTCTTATATTTATCAAACCACCTTATTTTTGAGTTTATATCAAATTTGTACACTGTTCAAACGGAAGTTGTATTAACTTATGGTTACTTTCCTCCACCGACTTAGACAGACTTCATCAACTCAGACCCATCCTCTCCTATAAACCATCTGTTGACATACTTGCCAAATAGTGGATAGCGCAAAAAAGCATTAATATAATCACTGAAAAAATCTATAAGCCTTTAAGTTTGAAATGTGTGAAAATATTTGACATGCAAACAATGGCAATATTTAATTAGCACCTTTAACGCATTTCAATACATTTTATTTAGATTATGTCCACATTTGTTTGTTAAGCTTTTCCTCGATTTTGCTACACAAAAATTGTTAGTTTTAAGATCATAGCATCTAAATTTTGATAGAAATGCATATGGCAAATAAAGTATAAAGAGATCAGTTCAATATAGATTTTCAGATTACTAATGATATAACTGAAGAAAAAAAACGCGTTTCCCTTAGTTTTTACATGTATTTTATATAGTATATTATATAATTTATGCTGCTTTTTGACAATCCTGCATTAATTGACTTTAGTGTTCATTCAATACACCGACATTTTCGTTACAAAGACATATTTTCTGGGAAGAAATGTGGTTGTTGTAACGACAGTTGACTTTATGATATAATGAACAAATAATGCTTTGGGTTTTTTAACGGCTGTTTGATTCTAAACGTGTTGATAAAGTTATCACCAGGGTGCTGATGAATATTTGATCAATTTTTGTTTAGTGTCGTTAAACTTTCAAACTCATATCTGGACCGTTAAGCAACACTGATTCCCCCTGAACACGAAACTATAGTCAACTAAATAGACAATATTTTATATACCTTGACATCGATAGACATAATGCAAATTGCTTTCGCCTGTATGTGTATTTGTACGGTAACAACATCGTGAAACTGACAAGCTGAATTATTTTGAAATGGTATTGGAATGTGTGTGGAGAGTGAGTTTTAAGTGAAATTAAAGGGAGGTAATACAATACCGCTAATTACAATATTAATTACCTTCCGTTAATAAAATAAATATGTAGGTTCTTTAAATAGCTTCTATTTCTTCAAGAACAAATCGACAGCTTACAATTTTAATTATGTCAATAAATTCGCATTTTTGTAATGCGCCCACTCAGCGCTCCATTCATTCAATCCAGACACTCACTCAATCTGTTCGAAAACGCTCAAAAATTACTAAAAGATATACAATCAACAGCTCAAAATAAAAATGAAAAGAAGAAAAAAAATGATTTCACTGACATTATTTAAATTGTAAGCGTCTGATAGGTTCTTGAAGAAATAGGAAGCTGTTTATAAAACTCGTATGCATATTCTATTAAAGGGAGGTAATCAATATCGCTAATTCTGTTCATCCTGATCAAATTTAGCGATCTTGGATTACCTCCCATTAAATTCACTATGAACTCGCTCCACACTCACTCAACTTTTTTTCCAAAATCATTCACCATATCAATTTCTCCATGTTCCTAACTGTAGATTCTGGAGGGCCCGAAGATATAAAATTTTGTCTCATTAATTATGGTTTTCTAAAACTTAGGATTTAAAAACTGTATGAACATAAAATAATAATAATAATAATAATAATATCAACTTATAAATATTATCTTTTATGTTCATTCATTTATTAAAGTGCATGTACTATTACAGAATAGCCGCACTAAACTAAATTTGAAATTTGTGTATATTCTGATTTGAGCATAAGGAATCAATTATTCATAAGTGCAAATTAGGCCCCTTTTTATGCTGGGAAATGTACAAACTTCACTCTTCAACTTATAAGGTAACATGTACGTGAATGTCATTTTTCAAGTTCAAATTTGCGTCAAGTTAAAAGTCTTATTTTTGGACATGATATTTGAATGGTGATTAATGTAAACCAAACATTTCACATGTGCATTGCTTAAGACTCGTTACATTTTTCAGAAGATAACATAATTCCAGGTACAGTTAACACCATCGTGTAATTAACAAGTTAAATGGTTTGGAATGATATTGACATGATATTGAATAAGTGTTTGTGAGAAGTTTCAAATAAAATTAAGGCGAGCTCACACAGGGGACGAAATGAGCGATATTATTTACATCCCTTTATTTAAATCTAATTCATTTTTTGCATGAGCGTCTAAGCGAACCAAAAACGATAGTAAAACACACTACAGCCAAAAATCCTTGGATAGATTTGGTCAAGCTGAGATGATTTCACAATGTTGGAGCGTTTTGAATGGTAATAGTTGTGAGAACATTGGTAATCTAAAACGTCTTGTTAAATATGTTACCGATTGCTCAGCGCGAAACAGTTGTAACTCCCTATATGTAAATAGGGAGTTACAACTGTTTCACGCAGTGACATCGATATGCAACATTAAACACTTAAATGATTATTTAATGAATGTTTCCACTAGATAAGTTTTTCGATGCTGGAAATGTCAACAATGCCAATTAAAATGACCTTGGAAGGAAACAGTAAAGGACACCACCCTTTACAATTTAAAAATTGATATATTTATCTGTTTGAATTGGTTTAACGGCTCTTTTAAAAGTTTTTGAAAGTCATATCACGTTTGCTGTAGCGTCTAACAATGGATTCCTGGTATTTAATGCTCATGTACTGTCATTCTTAAAGTTGAAAGCGGCTCTAAACTCCAATCAATCAATCAATCAATCAATCAATCAATCAATCACTCACTCACTCACTCACTCACTCACTCGCAGTATTCTGTACTACAAGACTATACGGATAGGGTACGGAGGCATAGACGTGCGCTGGGAGACGAAATGATGGAAGCCAGAAAAGAGGGTAAATACGCTGTTATTAGGTATGACAAGCTTTATATTGAGAATGAAGTGTTCAAATACGAGGAAAGATCAAAATCCATTGTGAAAATTGGCTCGCGTAGACGTCCTGCAAGGGTGAATGGCGTGCATGGACAGCAAAGGAGAGAAATGGCTCAGCCCGCCTCTTCATTTTCACAAGATGAGGCACCAAGTCTAAATTCAAACCAGGCTAGTGAAAGTACAAGGGACATAGAAAACGACAGTAATGAATAGGACAGTGGCCAAGGTCCATTACCTTATGACAAAATAATAAATACCAGTCAATATTTCTATAAATCGTCACTAAAGATATTAACGTGGAATATTGAAGGTTTACGTAAGCATTACGATAATAATGATTTGAAAAAATATTTTACTCAATTTGATATCATATGTTTATGTGAAACTTGGAGTCAATATTCGTGTGAATTTGATTCATTTCTAGATAATTATGTGCATCTAAGCTGTGTAAGAAAGTTTCAGAGAAATCTTAGAAGAAATCATGGAGGAGTGAGTGTCTTTATAAAACATGAAATTAATTTGAAATATGAAATCAAACGAGTATATAGTAATCTCAAAGACTGCATTGTGATCAAACTTAATGGCCAAAATTTTGTCGACAAAACAGACATTATTATGTATTTTAACTATGTTTCACCAGAAGGTTCACCGATTTACAAAGAAGAAGAAAAAAAACGGAATAAAGTTGATGCAGAATAATATTTTTAACATAAAAAACGATCATCCAGAGTCAAGTATCTTCATAGCGGGCGATTTAAATGCAAGAACTAAGGATTTTCCAGATTATATCCCATCGGATAACCTTTTTTATATTTTTGGTGAATCAGATTATCCGGGTGATATTTTCAATTGTGAAAGAAAAAATAGAGATATTTTAAAAATAAACCTTTTTGGAAAAACGCTGGCAGAATTCTGTAGGATTTTCGACTTACACATCATGAATGGAAGGCTTTATGATGATACCGAGGGTTATTTTACATGTGCAGCAAATGAAGGGGCGAGCACTGTAGATTACAACATTTGCGACACACACCTCTTTAAAAAATGCTCATATTTTACTATAGAAGACAGGGCAGAGTCCGATCATTTCCCAATATACTGCAAATTTACATTTAGAATCAATAATAATACGGGAACATATACAACAAACCATGTTGAACAAGTCCCAACTCGAGACCAATTAAAATATAAATGGGCTCCGGATAAGGCCGAAAATTTTACTTCATCCTTTCGAAATCTCATTTCAATTCACAAAACAACAATATTTCAATTGTGCACTCAAAACATAGATCTTGGTCTAGACAAGCTTAAGGGTTTACCGCGATTTGAATTCACAGAAACTGAGTCAATGGACATGAAATTAAAAACTCATACAAAGTAATCTATTGGACCAAAACTGATATAGTAGCTTTAAAATATTACTAAAGAATGCAAAATAGTTTGGATATGTAGAAAAAAATATCAAAAAGTGTCTTTAAAGCATGAAAATATGACACATTTACAACATTTTCTATTTGCGTTCAACTAAAGATTCAGTTGCACAATAGATAAAACAAGAAATGTCTACATGTAGAGGAAAAGCTAAAGAACAATGAAGGAGGCTTAAATTTTGCATAAACATTTCACATAACTCACATTTTGCATCTGAAAATGACCAACTCCAGAAAAATAATTTGCAAATGGCAGACATAGAGTTTGTTTACATTTACTATTCCCACGCCAAATGATATTTCATTCATAAAAAGAAAGTAGACCGCTTCATAACATATGGTTACCAAGTTAATACTATGTCTGAACATTTCAAGTTGTTGAATTAATTTTTACCTGTTATCTGTGCGTCCGGACCATTAAGTTTCACTTTAAAGAGGAAGATGAAGATCAAAACTATATGATTAACTTTCATTTTTGATTGATATTTGCAAAATAAATAAAAAATACCCATCAAACTATAGTGGAAATACGTATGGTTCCTTTTGGTCTCCATAGGTAAGATTATTTGAAAGATTTATGTTGTAAAAACATCACGTGAAATCTACGTTTAGCGTAAATTAACAAAATTGGCTGATTTTATTGATTTAACTCAAATTTTTTGGCGTTTCCTTCTGCCTGCATATAAGGAATGATGTAATGAACAGAAAAATGGCAAAAACTACCTTGATCTATCGATTAAGCTTTTGATTTTCCAGGTTTTCTTCGATTTTCACCTTTTCGCGGAAAAACCCAACTACACTTCCGGTTTTTGTTCTTGTGCAAAAAGTAGGCCCATTTTAATTTAGACTGGCTAGCCTGTCCTCATTTATCGATACTAGATCCTAAAGTAAGCATGGCCACCATTGGTCCGTTGCTTCCTCTCGTTTCATTGGTCAAAATGTATTGAGGCCTTTGATTGGTCATCTCACGTACGAGCGTAGCGTGTTTAAACTGAAGAAAGGGAAAGAACGGAATTTATGACTTTCATGGTTTTTATTAGAGCTTAATAAATAAAGTATCATATGCTAAAGATTTTGAATACACAGTTTCTACGCAGAATTTTTTAATAAGGTTGACTTTTGATATTCAGATTAGTAATTATTATAATTTTGAAGAAACTTGACTCTCTCCTCTATTCTTCTTTCTCTCTCTATTTCCCTCTCAAAATTAATAAAACGCATAGTTTCTAATCCCCATAACTTAGCTCTTCAAGCGGAAAACGGTTTTGATAAAAGATAATTTATTACTGCATTTTCAAACATTATTTATAATCAAGACAACAGGCTTAAACGCTTGAAATACCGGATAATAAGATGACATTTGATAACAGTCAATTTAATCGTAAAAAAACCTGTTGTAAATAAAGTGTTTCATAAAAAGAGTACAGAATTTATATAAACCTATTGTTAATAAAGTGTTTTATAAAAAGAGTACAGAGTATATATTTAGAGTGCATATATTATCATACGGAAAAGGTGTCCTCAAGGGAGTTGTATTAAGTGTCCTTCGATTATACAGAAGAAAATAGGAAGCATTAACGAAATTAAGTGTTACTTTTTTTCCATTTTGAAAAAGTACGAATTAATGTTTTTGAATTGCCTCACCCTTTTAAACCTGTACTCTCTAAATAAATTTCTGGCGTTATAGAGAATATACCAATTAGATATGTAAAACATTCAATCTCTGCGACCCCTTTTTTGAATGACTCAACCATACCTGTCTTTGAATGTGGTCTGATTATTCGGTCATAAACTATTTACAACAGATAGCGAGCCGCTGGGCATCATGCCAATGTGTGGGTGGATCAGGTGACCTTGTTCTGTTAGGAATGTACACATACAAGAGGTATATAAAGGCGCCCACAGAGCGGTGAGCGGTGAGAGACTTCTTTGGAAGATAAGAAGACAGACAAAATTAAGTTAAAGGTTTATTAAAGAAGTGTAGTGTAGTAAATTTGACTTTGATTCATTTCACCAATATAAATATTGGTGTCACAGTCTTTCTTTATACGATTTGCTGCAAAGTATAAAGTATGATTATGACCACATTATTATCAACATGTTCTTCACAATTCCTTGTTAATAGTAGCGCAAAATTTCACAATAGAGCTTGTGATGGTATCTCCTTTGTTCAATTGAAATTACTCAAAGGCTGAAGCTCAATTAAAGAAGTCATATTTTCATTCTGATGTATGAAATCCCAATATTTTATTCGTGTTTGAATTAAAGTGGTAGATTTCGCAAACGAAACGTCAAAAAAGGGCCACCCACACTTGGATTGTCTTTTGAACTCAATAACAATGATACAATATAATTAAAAGTAATTTTCAAGCGCAAATTTTGCTTATCATAATATCGTTTTTTTTCAATCTATTACCATGAAAAAATATGTTTTCATGATTTTTGAAAGTAAAATAATGATTTTGTCTGTCCGTCTACATGAAACTCCTGGCCTATTACAACTTATTGTTTCTATAATAAGGGAAAAGTGAAGTGTCTTTCTCAAAATAGGTACCAATTTGCATCGAATCAAAAGATGATAATTTTAAAGGAGCCGTTTTTTTGTGTGTGTTTTTTTATATTTAATCTCGAGTATTTCTATACAATTAATTATGTTTGTGTAATTCACGCGTAAAGTATATTAGAATGAGTGTGTCCTGTCTTTGTTCGTGAACCTTTTGACAAGATATTGATAATCGCCTATATCTTTTCATGGATGAACCCTGTACTCTCTAATTCGGACCAATCAAATCATGGATTATTGAACGAAATCGTTGCGTTTTTCACGAGATATAACAAGTAAATAGCGAGTTATGAACGGTAAAAAATACGTGATATTTTAGTTTAAAATTGAGTACCGTCGATATGAAAATACGCATATCCAACAAAAGAAAATTGTTCATTTATTGTGTCAAAAGTTTAGTATAAAAACACAATTTTTTAGTATATTGTGTCTTACTACTTAGCAGCCTTAAGAGTGGAAAATGCGAAAAATTATCATTTACTAAGTAGACAAAAGCATCATTCTGGATCCATTTTATAGTCTAAAATTAATTTGGATTAAGCTAAAATTAAGATATTACTACATACAAAAGATTTTACCAACGTATTTTTGTGTAATTGGTGAAAACACCGGTCCTTATACAAGTCAATCGGACTATAATAATAACACAATTATATGAATAAGGGTATTGGTCTTTAATTTGAAACAAACCATTAAAGATGTAATGTGAGAGACTGAAACAAATAAATTGAGGTGTATTTGTATTGAAATAAACCAAAAAATAAAGCTATTTAATTTGTTATCTTATTAAAAAAAAGATGTATAAAATGTATAAATCGAGCCATAATTGTATATATTCTTATATGACATAAATAAATTAATTTTTGCTTTTTTTTTCCAAATGAGTAAAAGTTTTGACTTGGTTTTGACTGGTTTTAGCGAATTTGGGGTCGTTTTGACTTTGGGCCGTTTTGACTTCAGGCCGTTTTAACTTGCTCTCAAATAAGTATGAAAGGTCCCACTCTATTTTTTAGAGGAGTGATATTTTTATCTCTTTTTCGGTGAAGCGGTTCATAACAAATTTCCCACGGCAGTTTTTTTATTTGACAGCTGAGAAAAACAGAACAAAAGCAAGGATTTCTAAGCAGAAATCAAGGTAAATTTAGTCTCATTTTTAAAGTAGAAATGCCCAAGAGTGATAATGGACGGTCACCTTTGGCTTTCAAGGAATACGATCGTTGCAATTCCTTAAAACATCTTTGTTTACATGTTTTGTTGTTGTAAAAAAAGTCTGCCATGTTTCCTTGAAAATAAACACGTGTCTTTAAACGCTGAAATATCTTTCCCACAGGCATTTTAGCCAAAAGTAAGCCTCGTTGATTGCACTCTGGATATTCCAGTTGACGTCTGCAAGTATTTGTCCCAAATGCATCGGTACATTTTTCAAATGGATGCAAATGCGAAAGTGCAATGTGGAACTCTGTTTTCAGCTATAAAAGCATTCTTTGCAAATATTTTTATCAAAAACATCTTCATTTCCCCTTTTTAATACATTTTGTAACATATTCAGTTGACTTTGCATAAAGAAAAGCCTTAATTTTGCATATAAAATTTTGGCCAAAAATACAAATGGCCTCCATTTATATTTGCGGCGAACCCTTAACGATTTATTTTACAGAGCAGGATCCGAAATGAAGATTCGTAATAGGGGAATACGCAACCAACCGGACATTCAACCACCATGGTGGGACAAAGAATGCGATCAAGCGAAACGGATTAAGTACGCTACTCTCCGCAGATTTAGATATACAAATAAACTACAAGATCTTCAAAAGTACAAAGAAAGTAAGAGAAAATTTAGAGAAATCACAGATTTAAAAAAGAATCAGTATTTAACCCTTGAACGCCAGAAACTTATAGATGCTAGATCGAACCCCAAACAATTCTGGGAAATACTAAAAGCATCGAAGAAGAAAGAAATTAAGGTGCCAAATATCACCTCACATCAATGGTTTAACTACTTTAAAGGTCTCCTTTATGATGAAAGTATCCAACAAATTTCCCATGAACGTGAAAATAATGATTTAGATCAGAATAATATACTTAATGCACCCATAAACCAAGAGGAAATTATAAACAGCATAAAACATTTATCTACAGGAAAAAGCCCAGGACCAGATGGTCTAGGTTCCGAATTTTTCAAAAATACAATTTGGGAACTAGTCCCTATTCTAGAATATATCTTTAATATTATATTTGATAAAGGGTCATTCCCTCGTCAATGGGGAGAAAGCATAATTTGTCCAATTCATAAATCTGGTTCTATCCAGGACCCTCAAAACTACAGAGGGATATCATTATTAAATACTATGTATAAAATCATGTCCAATATAGTAAGTACTCGATTATACAAATGGGCCGAGGAAAATGGGAAAATAGACGAAGGTCAAGCTGGCTTTCGGAAAGGCTATTCGACCATTGACAATATTTTTACGCTACAAGCAATGGCTCAAAAATATCTATCTAAGCCTGGAGGCAGATTCTATTGTATCTACATTGATTTTCGAAAAGCATTCGATAAAGTTAACCATAGTGTTTTATTTCAATCATTAAAAGCTAAAGGTGTAACGGGTAAATTTTATCATTTTCTGTTACAAAGTTACTCTTACCATACTGCATGCGTAAGAACAAACGATGGTATAACTAACCCTTTCCCCTGCAATGTGGGTACCAAACAAGGAGATACGACAAGTCCGATAATTTTCTCCCTATTTATAAACGATTTATCTACCCTTTTGAGAGAACAGTGCGACCAGGGCATATTCATAAATAATAACATACCAGACATCCTTTCACTTATGTTTGCAGACGACATAGCTAGTTGTGCAGAAACTCATATCCGACTCCAACAACAAATCAATATTGTTTCTAATTTTTGTGCTGAAACGGGCATGGAGTTGAATTTGGACAAGACTGAAATTATTGTTTTCAGAAAAGGCGGGTATCTACGCGGTTATGAGAAATGGTTCTATAATGGGAAAGTAATACGTATCACGTCCAATTATAAATATATGGGCCTTTTATTTACACCAATGTTATCTTGGACATCGGCGAAAATAAAGCTTGCCTCACAAGCACAGAAAGCTATCCTCTCAATCCATCGATTTCAAAGAAAATACGGTTACCTCCAACATCACGAAACCTTCAATTTATTTGATTCTATCGTAAAACCCATACTGTGTTACGCCTCATGCATATGGGGGACAGAATACTGTGATCTTATTGAATCCGTTCAATCCACATTCTGTAAGAAATTTCTTGGTCTTTATGGTTCTACAAATAATGCCATGGCATTAGGTGAATGTGGGCGACTTCCACTATGGGTTACATATCACACGGACTCGATAAAATACTGGTGCAAGCTCATAGAAATGGAAAATCATAGATACCCGAAACAATGCTATCAAATGCTATTATCCCTACATGATATAGGAAGAATAACATGGGCTACAAAAATTAAGAATCTCTTGTATCGATATGGTTTCGGCATAGTTTGGCTATCCCAAACAGTAGGAGATATAAACATATTTATTAATCAATTCAAGCAAAGATTAACAGATTGTGCTACTCAGAACTGGCACTCATCCATAGTTGAATCAAATCGATGTGACTTCTATAAACAATTCAAAACCATGTTAGATGTAGAGAGATATTTAACTATAGATTTAAGGTTCGAGCTACGGAAAGCTCTGGCTAAATTTCGCTGCTCTAATCATACATTTAAAATAGAAACTGGTCGTCATTACAATATAATTAGAGAAAATAGATATTGTGATTTTTGTCTTGAAAATGATAGGCTGGTTGTCGAAGATGAAATTCATGTTTTTCTTCATTGTCCAAAATATGAAACAATTAGAAGGAATTATTTATATACCTGGTATAACAAGGGCGACAATCCAAACGACCTTATCACCATCATGAATACAAGCTCACCGAAAACACTTAAATCACTCAGCATATACATAGAAAAGATATTATCAAATCACAGAAATACTACTAATAACCCATAAACAGTTCAGTTGTATATATAGTAACATAAAATCCTTACCTGGTATATAATACTAAAATCCTATTATTAAATCCAAAGAAATTTAAGTACACATTATATATCCACTATCAAAAAAATTAACTCAAAAATCTCATAACATCGTGCATTTAATCACTTGAACGATATAAATATCTGAAAGGTTTCCATTCATGATGTGTATGTTCGTCAATTGTACCGTTTATTTCATGAATCATGAGCGACAACTAACGTCATAATAAAAAGGGTCCGATCTAACAAGATCGATCTTTTTTTTCAAGGGAGTAACCAATGTTGTATCTATATGTATGTGTATTTTGGGCCGGAGGCCTATATTTACGGAATAAATTGTTCTGAGTTCTGAGTTCTGAGTTCTGAGTACTCACTCACTCACTCACTCACTCACTCACTCACTCAATCAATCAATCAATCAATCAATCAATCAATCAATCAATCAATCAATCAATCAATCAATCAATCAAACAAACAATCACCTTATCCTTGGTGGAAAGAAGATTTCGCAAAGGATGTGACAGTTGCTGCTCCCGGGGATCGAACTCGGAACGTTCCGTGATTAAAAATTTTAGGACGATGCGCTTCCAATTGCGCTATTACAATGCATCGATGATAACATGGAGTCTATTAATAAACGTTCACCAAATACCAAATTTATTAAACGAGTTCGTTATAAACAGATAAAAACGAGACTCTGGCGAGTTTTTTTCCCTAGTTTAGCAGGCCATAGGAAACGACCCTGTATTCTGGAAATTACCTATGAAAAAGGTAGTCGAGTCAAAAACCGATCAACGTGTGTACTACGTAGCCTTTTTGTGCTCACGCACGCGCAAAAACTAGACCTCGTATACGTCATCAACTTTTGTGCGACACGAAGTGACTTATGTGTTCAACGCAGTGCTTGCATATCACTACGCTGTTCTAAAATCAAAGTACTGATAGTACTGAAGGTGAGGGAACTGAATAGACGAAACAACACGCGAGATCAATTTTCCGGAATATAACCTTCATTATTCACCTCGTCCTTATCATGTTTACCAGATATTTTCTTACTAATCACTGTCAAAATCACTGCTGTGTTAAAGATACATAGCTTTTATGTTTGATCTTGACGGATGACCTTGTCAATAGAGTAAAGAAGAAAATGCTGCTAACTAACACTTTCTCCTTTCTCCCTTTCTGCTACAAATTTTACTAATTTGCCTTCATATTGTATGTTATCTGCAACCCTTATAATTTGGACTTGTCTAAACATGTGTTGTCTTGTAATGAATTAATCTAAATTAGAAAAAAATAAAAGCCTTGTCCCATTATTAAAACCTTAAACAGACGACAAAATTTTAGACTGGGACAACTTGGAACAGGTTGAAGACAAAAAACCAAACATGAGTGTTATTTGATATGTATCTAGGGTAGAAATTAAAAAAAATGGGTATGAGCTTAGGATGGACCATATTGCGGGAAAGGAAGGAATTGACCCTATCAATTTCTTGTGTTCCCACAGTAAAATACAACTTCTTTATAGAATTCAATGTAAAAGAAAGAGCGGACGTGCTTGTACCCCTAGGAAAACAGCATTGATACGATTGTTTGACGGAATGATCGAATGAATGAATTGACTGACTAGTAGCAAACCAATCAACTCAACTAAAATTAAAACCCAAGTGCTGTCAGCACTGTAAATCGGGCATCATTGAGAGGCTGGGATAGTGTAATAGTTCGTCAATCAAAAGGGCACAAATTTGCACCATAAAAGTTGGTAAAATATTTGCCCAATTTTTTAGTTTTTTTGTCTTAACACTCTATCTTTTCGAGGACATCGCTAGCTCATCCAACTGGAGTTTACAGAATAATATCCACTCAACTTGAGAGATATGTCACAAAATATTTCCATTCAACTTGAGACTGAACCCAGTTCAACTAAGATTGATTATCCAACATGCTACAAACTGCGCTATACGGTCAGACGTCAAGGGGGTAGAACCGGCATCAATTTGATGCCTGAGGGAAGCATTTATATAGAGGCAGATAATGGCAAATCCCATTCATGTCTCTGCAGTTGATAGGCACAGTAACAGTTATGCCAAAATTGCACATGAAATTTCAATTAAATTATTTAGCATTGGTCCAGTGGACTGGAAAAGCCCTCTTTCGCACAGAGAGCATAAAGTTAGAACACGATGGGGAACGATTTTATCCAGTTAACAATGACGCAATATCGGACAAACAATAATTCTTAGGTGTTGTTATTAAATCACGTAACAACGGTTTGAGTAAAGCCGTAGTTAAGATATTTTATGATAGCATCGACGGTTTATCAAAACGTAACGGTAATCCTAGGCCTTAGCGCAGTTTGTAACGCACATGCCTCTCGTTCGAGAGGTCCCGGGTTCGATGCTCGGCCGCGGCAAATACCCTTTCAGACAAAAATGTTGTCCATCAATAGTTTGATATCGCGAATCTATGAGATGGAGCAGCTGGATGCTGGGTAAGGGTGTTGTGGTAGTACTGATATGAGAAACAATAGGAATCCATGGTTAGGTGCTCTAGCCACAATATGACCACATCAGTCGAAAACGGCGTAAACCCTAATAAACCGATCAAAATCAACGCAATGACAAAGAAATCTGTGCTAAAAATAGACTAGGATTAAACTATGTCAACTTTAGAAGCAGACGATTCCAACAGACGTCAAATAAAGAAAGAACTCGAGACAAAGGAAAACGGAGAGGAAGGAGGGGTAAGGAATTGTTGTTGTTGTTGTTGTTGTTCTTATATGAAATATAAGAATTTGTTTCCCCTTTTTCACAATGTATCATCTCCGCAGGGATAGACATTGATCACATTAAACAGTTTTTAGAACAACAAATTTGAACAGCACGAAGATAATTTCAATTCCTTTACTCAACCGAAAAGCTTGTAAAAAAACGTTGAAATAACTAATTGGTAATTACTAAAATCGAAAATTACAACAAATTATGTATAAGCCTCTTTTTTGTCGCAAAAGTGAAAGAGATAAAAAATGTAGATTGTAACTGAAAAGGTCGTTTCTGCGTTGTTTGTCTTGAACAAATAGCTCAGTGGATAACACGCAAAATGTAAGTGTCTAGCCTCGGTAAGCGTGGGTTTTGACCATGTGATAATCATAACAGAATTTGATTGGTTGTCAGCCCTACAACTGGTAAAAAACCGTTCGAGAAAAAGATCAGAGCAGTAATATTGTAATTGCTACAAAATTATTATACAGTTAACCTATTGTTCGTTTCAACTCCTTTACTCAACCAAAAATCATGTTATAAACACTGAAAATACTAACTGGTAATTACTTAAAGCGAAAATTACATCAAATTTTGTATTAGCCTCTTCTTTATTCGTCGCAAAAGTAAATAAGATAAAAAAATTATAGTATGTGACTGAAAGGGCCGTTTCTTCGGTGTTAGAAAACACATAGTTTGGCTCGAACTAATTGCTCAGCGGATAAGGGTAAAAATGTAAAGTCTCCGAGTGATGCGATTACTGGAAAACGGTTTATATAAATCGGGTGACCCCGATGTAAAAACGCGAGTTGCGCCTGTCTGCAAAGAGGTATCGGGCGTAGTAATCTATACCATGGGAATTAGTTGTTTTTGGCGGACTCAGCGCTATATAGTGAGCATACCGTTTGACATTTTTCCTTTAAAGTAAGTTTTGAATGTGGCTTACGATCCCTATGGGTAAATGTAACCCTTGGTTTCCCTCGCCATAAAAGCCTTGCTATAAAGATTCAAATATTGGACCGCATGCCTTCAAATGTCACCTTGCCTCTTTATAAGCCTGGTCCTCAGCGCTTTTAGCGCTTTGATTATCCATTTCTGATGACAAATTATAAAACCTTGTAAATCATGAACACGTATTTGATATACTTTTTATATTACGAGCAAAATTTTGCAACAACTCAATAAAAAACGTAGAAATTAATTGTTTAAAGTCATTCTCCGTACTATGGCGTTTACAAAATTACGCCATCGCATATGTGGTGACGTCAATTTCATGGTCATGGCATAAGTGTTGCTCTGCGGTCTATTAGAGAATAGATAGTTGATGACTTGATACTGATAAGTTTATCGGGCAAGGCGTAGGAATATATCTGGTGATCAGGAGGCGAACCGGATAAACTTTTCCATCTAAAGTCACCCATCATCAATTCCATTTATCTTGTAACAATTCTTTTTAAAAGTTTATCCGACTTATATACGGAAACTTTATCTATTTCCGATATATATATATATATATATATATATATATATATATATATATATATATATATATATATATATATATATATATATATATATATATATATATTTCCAGCAAATGTTAATGAATAAGTTATAGTTCATTTCTGACAATTTACGCGATATAACCTAAGCGGAGCGTTAGCGGAGCGCAAGGTTATACGCGTAAATTGTCAGAATATGAACTATAACTGTTTTACCGATCGACTTATGTTTTCATCGAATAACGCTAGTTAAATTGAGTTGCACGTCAATCAATGATGTCATTCATTTTTGTTGCGTCATACATTCTTCAATCAAATCGAGATAAACAAAATGTGGGAGGAGCTAAATTTAATCACCGTCGGGTTTCTGTAATTGTTTTGTCATTTTGCGAGACAATTTAGTTGAGAGCGTTCGGCGAACAGGACCTCGGGATCTCTGCTAGTGGAGTTTGTATTCCTTTTAGCTAGATCTTTTTGCGGACATAATGCCACCCTTTATGGATTTTGTATATTCAGAAAAATAGTTATCTACCATGGCGTATTTAGCTCGTCGGACTATCATTCAAATGGTCCCGGGTTCGATTCCCGGCGGTGGCACTCATTCTTTCCGACCATTTGTCTTCCACGTTTGGGTTGAAAATTGTAGACCTATGTGGGATAGCAGCTGGAGATTAGAAAAGGAATTGTAGTACTGGTGGAAGAAATACCAGGAATGCATAGTTATGTGCTTCAGCCGCCGCTATATAACTAAAGAATTGTTTAAGGCGGAGTTAAACCCCATACAAACAAACAAACCCACGGCAACATCAGCAATTTAAAGTTCGCAACAAGACGTTAGTAATAATTTGTGCATTACAAAGCTCTAGTTACGAAGTTTTAGTTCCCAACCGATACGTCACAGATAAACGGGCCACACTGGCTTTCGATATTAGTCAGCTATCACAGGCCTAACACGCTTCGAATCACTTTCTTTTTGCAAAAATCTGTATCACTAGAATCCTTTAAGTAGGCATTTTGTATTCTTTCTACAATTATTTTGCATACATGTGCTTTCTATGGGAATATTTGATTGCATTTTGTTTAGAGTGGGACCTTTGTAGAGCAACTAAATTGAAAATGTCGTTCAAAAGATCCATAGTATTCATTTTAATGAGGAAATGAGATTTTATATAGAACGCGTTTTTATTTTCAAAATGAATTTTGTAAATTTATGAAGTCGTAGTAATTTAGGTAAATGAATCATGGTTTATTCGTTTTCGTTGGCCAATCATTCTTTTTGGCATTCTTGTTGTAAACTCTACATATATATAATAAAGGGATAAGCCATGATTGAATTGCCTAAAAAACTGAAATTCGTAAATTTACGAAACTTTATCGATTAACCGGTATCCCTTCGAGGGCTAATTATATTTTTGACAATCTTTTTTATTTGACTTTTAAAACATTTTCTTTAAATTATAAAGCAACAGAATTAAGAAGAAAAACAACATTGAAATGACCAATATCGTAAATTTACGAAGTCTCAGTAATTTAGGCAAATGAATCATGGTTTATTTGTTTTCGATGGACAATCATTCTCTAAAGCGTTTTTGTTGTCAACTCTACATTTTAATCATATATATATAAGAAAGGGATAAGCCATGATTGAATTGCCTAAAAAAAACTGAAACTCGTAAATTTACAAAATAATGCCAATTAACCAGTATCCCTTTAAAGAGTTTAGCATATTTTTGGACATTTTTTGTTCTATACTTCACTTTTTATACATTTTTTTAGATAAAACAGAAAAAGAATCATGAAGAAATACAACATTAAAAGCGACCAAGTTCGTAAATTTACGAAGTTTCAGTAATTTAGGCAAATAAATGGTGGTTTATTTGTTTTCAGTGGCCAATCATGCTATTTGGCATCCTTGTTGTAAACTCCACTTTTTAAAGATATATATTTGAAAAGAATAAGCCATGATTGAATTGCCTGAAAAACTTAACTCGTAAATTTACGAAATATTGTGGATTAACTGGTATTCCTTCTTAGGACTTATCATTTTTTGGACAGTCTTGTTGATTTGATTTTTAAAACAAATTTCTTACAGTAACTGCAAGAGAAGGTGTCAATTCTTGTCAATGTTTTCCACTACAAACAGGGAAATGTATTTTCCTAATGAAATACTATCAAAGTTCGTAAATTTACGAAGTTTCAAGCAATCAATAGCTAATCCTTTAACTTTCAAAGTTCGTAAAATTACGAGCAGGGTTTAAGGGTATCCCTTTTAAAGGTCCAATCAACTTTATTTCACATTACGTTTCAAAAGTAATGTAACAACAAGAATGATTCGTCACCTTAAACAAATAAACCATGTATATTTTTCTTTTAAAGCAATATTATAGATTAAACAGCAAAAGAACAACAATATACTTTCATATAAAATCACTAAGTTCGTAAATTTACGAAATTTCAATGATTTAAGTTATTCAATCTTGGCTAATATTGGAATTTTTTATCACTATTTTTTCATACTAGAAATGTAGAAGACAAGTGACATTTAGAATACTATCACATAATGGAAGATATTTACATTTAAAAATTTCGTAAATTTACGAACTTTGTATCATTTTGATTTTGTATTTCTTACAGTATCTGCAAAAAGAAGCGTCAATTCTTGTCAATTTCTAACTTCCACTACAAACATGGAATTCAATTTTATAATGTAATACTTTCAAAGTTCGTAAATTTACGAAGTCAAAAAAAGTTTTTGACAGTAAAATAGTATAAAAAAAGATCAATGTAGCAAAAGTTTGTAAATTTACAAGGTCAAGGCTAAACAAGAGCACCGCCTACGGATGCCTATGCTCGGCTGTCGAGTGCTGGATGGTTGGAAAAATCTAAGTCAAAAAAGGAGCATAATTTGCACAAAATGCATCTAGAGTTATCCCCCTTAATAGTATAGGTTGCTCTTTTGATGTTGAACATTTGTGCCAAGTTTCAAGTGAATGCCTTCAGTAGAACCAGAGATATAACAAAATGTCAAAGTTTTCGCACGACGATGACAACATCGACGACAATGATGACGACATGGAGGCTATAGCAATACCTCGGGTTTTCTCCGATAACAGCCGAGCTAAAAATAAATATGGGTAGTATTATACCCTTTTTTTAAAAAATGATCTTGATCTTACAAAAAATATCTTAAGCACACCGATAAAAACTTGAAATGTAAGTTATTTATTTATCAATTACAACAATAAATTGTAAATTTTGTCAGCTTCAAAAGGATAAAACATCAAAAGCTTACAGAATTACATTCCTTAAATATAAAAATGTTTTTAACTCACACAAAATACAAGATGACAACAGAAAACTATAAATAATTTGATAAATGATCTAAATCTATTCAAACCAACATTCTATACATGCATAATAATTCTTAAATAAAGCATATATTTGTGACTTGTCACGAAAAAAGGGACCATCTGGGTAGTGTATAAAGTCTCAACCCTAGTCAGACTAAGCAGACTGACTATGGTTGAAACTTTTCTCTCTTTACTGATTTTCTGAATATAGAATAATCAATCTACCTTCCTGACAAAAAGAATTCTTTAAATGCGACCTTTGGTGTCTGGTGTTTATCTTACGGAGTTCCCAGATGGTTTCTTTTTGGGAGACGGGTAACGAGACAAAATTTCTATAGGACTACTTTGAGCAATAAATAAAAATAAGATCAATATTAAATGTGTTTTGATTGAGGATTGAACAAATGTTTTCCATTAAATAGAATGCACAGATCTTGATGGACATTACTAAATTTCTATGATAATTTCACAAAGTTCATGCCTACCAAATTATTACAAAGGAACAATAAAACATTTAAATATTTGATCTTAAATTGTGCAAACATTTTTTTAGATATATTTGCTTGACTTCAAAGGAAGCGCCACATAATTGACAATAAATTGACAATTCAATCAAATTTCCTGCAAAAAAAGATAACATTATTTCCAAAAACAATACGATTTCCAAAGAACAAATTTATACATCAAGTGCAATAAAATAGCCTAGGGAAACATTGACAGAAAATAAAAAATGCTTGATTTAAGCAAATTATTTTTCCTCATTGTTTTCTACACTATTTTTCAGTATCATTTCAAGCTCAACTCACGCTGAATTAACGGTTTAACTTCTTTAAAAATCAATTTGTCTTAATAATTCCATGTTCTAAAATCTTGGTAAAATCCCAATATTAACAAGCGACATCATTTATACAGGTTTTCCTGGATAACGGATCATTCATATACATTGCATAAACAACAGCATTTTTTTTCATGTTTGGAACTTGACAGATGATATTAGCCTTGTCACATGACTCTGATCTTTATTTTAGAAGATAGTATCAATGAATTCTATGATCATGCTAATATATTCAAAGTATTAAAAAGTATCAATTTTAATTATTTGTTAAAAAATTTCAGTACTTTAACCTTGACATATGACCTTGACCTTAGTATCAGTAGATTTCTAGTGATGAGTTCTATCATTGTGCACTATCATTATGCAAATTATGAGTATTGTATCTTGTATACAGTATTAGGTAATGTTAAGTTTCTCCCTTACCTTTTGCAAACAGACAAACAGATGGACAACAGTAAAATAAATATTACCTCTGATTTAATTGATATGTGGCATATAAGGTTCTCAATAATACATATACCCAAAGGGAAATGATTAAAGTTCATTAATATCTGGTTTGTTTGCATAGTTGTTAGCCTCTTCAACTGTCATCAGATTGTTGAAGATTTGAGTAGTCTGATAGTCTGGAGCAAACTTCAGTCACTTTTTTGGGAATGTTTATGTTGTGTTAAAGGGAACATCACTTCCATATTCAAATCTTGTCAACCTCTGAAAATATACAGGTTATCTTTACATCATGGTATTCAAAATATGAAATCATCCATTTCCACACACACACCAAAAAGTAATAAAAGCATAAGGTGAAACAAGATGTGTTTGTGAAACACGAATGCCCCCGGAACAGCATTTTTTTTAAGTTTGACCTGACAGATGACCTTGACCTTGTCACATGACCTTGACTTTGGTGTACAGCTTTGTATGTCAAATACTTTTGGAGAAAAGGCAAAGGTTAAGTTTTCGGGTAAAGTTTCGGACAGACGGACGGACAGACATACAGACAGACGGACATGAGTAAAACAATATGCCCCCGATCTCTCGATACGGGGGCATAAAAATTGCATGGTTTGATCTCAATTTGATTTTGTCTATCTATCATTCTTCATTGAAAATATTGTTGGAAATTAAAGGAAATTAAGTAAATGCCTTCTAAGAGCAACCATAGTTTTCTGTGTATATGTTGGTATAGGTATAAAATCAACAAATCAATCTTAAATAAACCCCAAGAAATCAAATTGATTATAACTAAATATTTTTAAACACATAGAGAACTAAATGTGTTGCAAAGCAGACTAATAAGGCCCACTTTCGATTTGTCCCATTTCCTTAAACAGTTTTTCAACGAAGTTCAATCGTGATCCCTAAATAGGGCCTTTGTGACCAAAAAACAATAGGCCCCCCCTTTTGGGTAATGGGCAATAATTCTCTGATACAACAAAGGTCTATGGTTGCCATTGTACAGGTGCACAGACAGTCAAATAGGTTGAAACTAATATAACCCACTCTAATTAGTAGGTGAGAGTATAGTAAGACATGTTTGAATGCAGTGTCAATCCCCAGGCATGAATTTATTAATACACAATTTTTTTCAAATACTTCATAGTCTTGCCATGTTTGTTTTAAGTCCATTTGATTTGTGTGTGTGTTTTAAGTCCATTTGAAATGGAACTTTTCAAAGACTTACCTGATTAATCACATTAAACTGCTTAAACTTTTCAATGTTTCCTTTTCTTGCCATTTTTTGACTGTTCACATGTAATCTGCAAAAGCATATGAAAATGTTTTCAAGACTTAAATTACAAACAAGAGACCTTTGGGATCAATGGGTTCAACTGACATATAGTTTACTAAGGTTGAAAATTGCCACAAATCCTGAGTTTCATGTAGGCAATCAAATCACAATGTTTTAACCCTCAATTTTAGAATTGACTCTCTGTCCTAGTTCTTTCCCACTTCGACTCAATTTTTCACTGAGCAAAGATATTATGTGAAAAAAAAGACATTTTAGCCCAAAAGAGGCCTCATGAGTGCATTCCAGGGTTTTCAATTCAAAGATATTGACCTCTTGATCTCATTTTTGACCCCACTTGACACAAATTCGAAAGTGTCTGAGATATCTTGTAGAAAAATATTCTGACCATGTGTAAAACCATTTGAGCCAAAAATGTGGCCTCTGCAGTACACACAAGATTTTCCAGGATTTACCCTTTACCTCAGTTTGACTAAACTTTACCTACTTTTGAACTTGACCAAGATGTGATGGAGAAAAACATTCTAACCATGTTTCAAGACATTTGACCAAATGTGTGCCCTTTAGAGTGCACACTAAGTGTTTCTAAAATTTGACACTTTGACCTCATTTTTGACCCTACTTGACTATAATTTCAACTTGACAAAGATTTCGAAAAGACAAACAGTCTGAGCACGTTTCAAGGCATTCAAGCCAAAAACTGTGGCCTCCAAAGAGTGCATACAAGGTTTTCCTAAGATTTGACCCCTTGAGCTCATTACTGAGCTTATGGCCGAAATTTAATTTGACCAAGATTCGATGATGAAAAACATTCTGCACAAGTTTCAGGAGCCAAAAATACGGCATCTACAAAGCGCTCAGGGTTTTTCTAAGATTTCATCCCTTGACCTAATTTTTGACACCACTTGACCTGAATTCTAACTCATCCAACAAATCATGTAAACAAACATTCTGACCAAGTTTTAAGACAACAGAGCCAAAAATTTTGCCTCTAAAGTGCACTCAATGTTTTTCTTAGACTGTTTCGCCTTATTTTTGACCCCACTTGACCCATTTTTTAATTTGACTGAGATTTGTTTAAGACAAATACTCTGAGAAAGTTACAATATATATTGGGCAAAAATATTTAAACTTATGCAGTTTCCAAAGTCTTAGACTTTTTAGCCATGACCCTCATAACTTCAGAAATGAAATAAATATTGTTTTTTATTGTCTTCTATTCTTTCCTCAAGTTGAGCTGAAAATGTTAATATCTATCACATCCTCTCATTACCTTTAATAGCTCATTCAACAAGAATAATAAATAAAATAAATAGACTATATCCAAAGCTTGCAGACTTAAAAGGAAGGTCCTTAAATCTCAAATTTTTAGTTCTTTGAACCAAAATAAATGTCGAACTAAAATCCCATGGTTTGAAAAGATGATATCAATAAATTGACGGGTCAATGCTACACTATTGAATGTGCCCATAAATATAGGAACTTACAATAGTCTTGTGCTAACCCCTTGATATATCAATGGTATATAAAAAGAGAAGTTCTACTAATTGACTAATTTTTTTTATCCTGAACCTGTATGTGATTGTGGATTGGTAAAGAAAAAGGATTTTTTCCAAACATGATAATATACGCAACTTGATGTACCTTTGGGACAGCTGATTCCTTGTTAAGCAATCTCTTCAACTCTTCACTTATCACCACTTCAACATCTTCTCTCTGTGTTTCTTTTTGTTTAGGTAGGCTTGATATATGTCTGGAATATGAATGAGCGTCTTTTGCCGGGTTCTCAAGAAATTCGTCCCACCAACACATATTGTTCCTATCACCAAATAAAAATGGTATCTCCTGAATTTGCTTTTTAAGTCTTTCCTTATTGTCCTCGATTTCACTGTAATTTGGTTTCAAAGGTTTCGGCTTTCCCTTTGGCATTGCCCTCAAGAAAGACCCAAGACCTTCCATTTGTATCCATGGTGTGTGATGTTGTCCCTTAAAATAAACATGTACTTGCTGTCCAACTTTTTTAATCTTGTAGTGAAGAGCTTCACTGATGCCTTTAACATTACACAGATGTGGGTATAACCAGCTTTTAAAATCAAGCATTCCTTCAAGTCTTGAGGAATTTGGAATTAGGTGCAGCAACTCATCCAATGTCTCTGCTTCGTGTGTCCTCAATGTCTGGGCAATTTTTGAGAATGCTGCATCAATATCTTCATGGGTGTGGCCAGAATAGAGGAATGATATATGTACCTGTAAATTCACATAAAATATATTAATCACTTTACATATGTTTACAAGATAATCAGCCATAGGTGCTTGAGTGCTTGATTCAATTTACAGGCTTGAATCTACTAAATTGATTAAAAGAATGTAATCTTGCATCCAAAGACATTTCATCTAGAAAATATTCCCGTTCAGAAGGGAAGGTCACTCCACATGTACAACAACTGAATCAAGTGATATTCATCAGTTCCTAAATCTGCCATGAATTATCAAATCAATTAACATGGCTTTTATTGGTGCAGGTTGTTTCCTGGTATGATATATAATGAAAAAAAAAACAGGCTTGAATCTACTGATATAATTCAACCAGAATTTAAGTGTTTTAAGTTATTTCGTCTTAGATTTCCGTTTTCCGTCTTTAAGATTTAATAGAGAATATAACCCCCCCCCCCCAGCCATGCCTATTTAAATAAAGGGTCTACCAAGAAACATTCATACCAAGTTCATTGAAATTGACCAAATGGTTTGGGAGAAGATTTTCTACTGCAAAAATGCCACGCTCATATTTGGCTGTCAATCCAAATTTCTTAACAATTTTAAAAGAGGATCCCCCAAGGAACATTTCTACTAAGTTTCGTTAAAATCAGCCCAATGGTTTGGGAGGAGAAGATGATTAAAGAAAAAGTTTTTGCACAGACGGATAGTCTGATGGACGGATGCACGTTGGACAAAAACACATGACAATAGCTTGCTGGTCTTAGGCCAGTGGAGCTTAAAATTGATTAAAATTCTTTCATAAATTCTTGAGTAAGTTATGTTTTAGTTTTCAATAATTGTTATCAAAGGAAAACATATATGTCCAAAGAAGAGATGTTTATGATCTAATCACATTTATTGTTTGCATCCTGATAATGGTCATCAATGAAACATTCCCGTGAAACTCGGTTGAAATTCATTAATAACTTCCTGAGAAAATCAAATTTGAAGTTTTTACTACATAACATTAAGGAAAATGACTTCAGCCGACACGAGGTATGATTTTTATCTAATCACAAATGTCTCTTGCAGAATTATTATCCCCCCCCCCCCCCCCCCAAGGATAAGGCTTGTGAAATTTGGTTGAAATCTATTCATTTTTGCCTGAGAAAACAAATTCGCAGTTTCAACTACAGAATGTAACTCATTCATTGCATGCTGGAAAATTATAAAGAGAAATGACCTCTACCAATAAAAGGCAATAAAAGGCATATTTTTTATGTAACCTGATAATGTCTGATAAAGGGTTCCTAAGGGATCATTAGCTGATATCCAACTATTACATTCTGAAAATGAGTTTCAAAGTTTTCACTTTACAACATATAGGAAAATGACCTCTGCCATCTTAAGGACACATATTTCATCTGATCATATTTTTTGTAGACTGATACCGGCTCACTAAGAAGAATTCCATTGAACTTTGGTTGATATCCATCAGTTATGTTCTGAGAAAATTATCTTCAAAATTTCCACAATGTAATGTATGGAGAAATGACTTTTACCAATAAAAGACATATTTTCTTCTATTCATAAAATTTTTTTGACGACTGATAAATATAAAGGAATATTCACACAGAATTTGGTAGATACCGATCAATTTTATTTTGAGAAAAGCCTGATATTACCATATATGGAATTTAGCCACTCCAATTTGAACCTTGATTTTCATTGGATCAAAAGTCCTTAAACAATTTTGACAGAGGGTCACCAAAAGTTTATGAATGTATGGATGCACAATCGATGAACGCACAACAAACAGTGTGCCATGAAAATAGCCCTAAATGGCCTACTGTCAGTGGAGCTAAAGAATAAGTTTAAAAAATAAACTTATCAAAAAAAATAAACTTCCCATACTTCCTTGTCTAATTTGAATGATCTACATTGACTGTAGGCCAACAGTATTGACAGTTGGGCTAACTACACAGACTACACAGACACAGGATTTTGTGTGATTGAGCCAACCCCAGACAAGTGTGTCTGTCACTTCTGGTTTTGGTAACATACTCGTGTTGAGCTACCAAAGTTTCATTTTGAGTGTTTTTTGTTACTCTGTTACACTCATTCCTATCCATTGGCATGTGAAAAATTGTTAGTACCTTCTTATTGAATCAGGTATGCCAAAGTAATAAAACGGGTTTGTGTCATAGGGATTGCATGTCTGTTTATAACACCATTCATAAGTTTTGATACCACTCTTAGGTTTTGCTACTCAAGATATGCAATTTGCATTTTAACATCTTGGTTTAAAACTGCCAAGCCTGGTTAGGACAGTTGGTAACACGTCTGGCTTTCAATCATGGGATCGTGGTTTTTAGCTCCGATATGGCCATCTTTCATCCCATATTTGACAAAAGTTATTGTTACTAGTGTCAATTGTCTACCACAGAATGGGCAAGTGATAAACCTAAGAGAGAGGGTGACTGGTGAAATGTTCTAGCTGTTCGTGAGAACAACAAGAAACTATGGATAGGTGTTCCAGCTGTCAAATTGTAAATGTTCAACGAAGTTAAAACCCAATTTAACAATTGAAACTAAAAATCGGTTCTGAACAATTAGGCAGGTTAATTTGGGGTGTTTGACATTAATCCTTGGTAACTAATAATATATGAACTATTTAGCTGGAAACTTTAAGGACCGATTCTCAATACATCACCGATACACTTTCTTTCATTTCTGTTATTTTTGAAATCGAACCCTATGTCCTTTGACCACCAATAAAACGCTTATTTTACAGTCATCCGGTGCTGACCCTTCCATTAGCCAATGGAAATTGCTTTCAAGTTTCACATGATATTAACCTTTCATTCTATATGGTTTTAAGCAATACTACAGCCCTCAGTAAGTCATCTAAATTTTCTTGTTTTTGCTAAGTATAGGTTCCTTTCACATTAAATGTCAAGGGCACTATGACAGTCTTAAACTTTACAACCTTTACTCACCTCATCAAATATTGATAAGCGTACAAGGTATTCGCAAAATCCGAAGACATATCTGTTTTTATTTTCTCTATAGCAATTATCAGCTTGTAGAAAGAGAACAGCTGGTAGTTGGTTCTGTGGAAAAAAAATACACATTTACTAAGGGTTTGTGTTTGGCCCTTACACCAGTGTTTTGACCCACAAAATTGTGAAAACATAACAATTTGACCAGTAAACTTTTCAGTCAAAGGTGTCATTCTGACCCCTTCAATTTTTTGACATCGCAACTTGATAATTCTGCAAATTATCAAAGTATTGAGCATGAATTTTCATTGCTTTCTTCATATTTTCATAACAGATTCTTATGAAATATGAACCTGTTGTAAAGATATCAAGGAGAAAATCAAACAACTCATTAAGCATATCCAAAAAGTTATATCAATTCAATTACCAATTATCAATTCAATATAAAACAAGAGGTGTTTGTGAAACATGATTGCCCCCTTAACAGCAATCTCTCGATAAGGCAAAGGTTAAGTTTTCAGTTAAGTTTTCGGACAGACGGACGGACGGACAGACGGACTGACAGACAGACGGGCATGAGTAAAACAATATGGCATAAAAAGTTTTGGATTTGGAGTAATTCACAGTTTTAGTGTCAATGTTTCCTGAATTTGAAAAGCTTTCACAAGTCTGTTTAATTGTTTGGATGTTGGGAATTGTTTGGATGGAAATTATGTTTTTAATTCCTTTTTTTTTATTTCTTAATCTGAAGCAAAGAATCGGAACATTTTTCTTATTTTGATCTAAAAGCAATTAAATGGTATTGAGTTTTTCTGTAAATCGGAAAATCCGTTGCTATGGACACTTTCCTGTAGAACCAAAGTACCCAGATAAACGCTATAGCTGATGGATATTTCAGATGGAAAAAAACTTTTAAATTGAGGGTGGAATGATAGTCGCAAGACGTTGATTAATCTCAAATATCTCTCTGAGCACCTTCTGGCTCAGATAAAATTCAATATCTTATATCTCTATTTAATGGAAGGAAATAATTCAACTTACCTGTTTGTCCGCAATATTCATTATGGTTTTGGAGAGAACGTTTATTGTCAGATTAGGATCATGTGGATATTCCTGGACGTCTAAATAAGATCTAAATTGTCCATGCCCATGACTTATAACACCTGTTATATGTGTTTTTAGTAGCACTGCTGGATTGATGATCTGGAAAAGATTGAATATAAGGATCTGTAAAAACTAGGGATGGGAACAAATGGTCTATTATTCGAATATTCATTTTTCCTGCGAATATTCGAATACAATTTTCGAATACGGTATACGAATATTCATTTTAAAGACTTAAATTTCTTGAAAACAAGTTTCATTGAAATCGGCCCAGTGGTTGAGGAGGCGATGTTGTTTAAAGATTTCGGGCTCAAAATAAGCCCAACCCTGCCATCCCAAATTTGGGGGACATCCAAATTTCTTGAACAACTTTTGAATAGGGTCACCCAAGGGGAACATTCTGGTAAAGTTTCATTGAACTTTCACCCATTGGTTCAGGAGTAGATGTTGTTGGGCTCAAAATAAGCCCCACCCTGTCATGCATATTTTGGGGTCAATCCAAATTTCTTGAACAACTTTGGAAGAGGAATATTCTGGTAAAGTTTTGTCAAAATACACCCAGTGGTTTAGGAGGAGAAGATGTTTAAAGAAAAGTTTACACAAACACGCACGCATAGACGCATGCACGCACGACGGACACTCTGCCATGACAATAGCTCACTGGGGTTTCTCCAGTGGAGCTTAAATTAAATCAAGACAAAATTTCATTTAATTTGCTTGGATTCTCAACATAAGTCTACCATTCAAAAGGGGGAGAGAAGTGTATGACAAACTTACATGGGCACTCAATGATGTTTCAATGGGTAGCTTCTATCGGAATTAGTAATTTTTAACTTCATTTTCACCAAGTATATTTCAAGACTTTTTTTCACGAAAATTAAAGTAATAGAAACCGATTTAAGTAAAATTGATTTCCCACTTTTACTTCATAATTTGTTTACGAAAAATCACCTAGACAACGAAACGAAATAGTAATCTTATAATACCAATATTCTGATATTCAAATTTGAATTGAAGCAAAACAAATATTCGAGTATATATAATAATTCCAAAAAGGCAATCTTTCTAAAGAAAACTGTAACTTGACAGATATTTAACAAACAATCATTCCAACCAATTGTTCAGGTCGATTCGACTATGAAAGTGGCCTCTTGAGTTTCCACAAGGTCTTTTAATGATTTGAACTTGTGACCTGGTTTTGACCTAACTTGACTCAATTCCGAACTAATCTGAGATCTCATAAGGATTAGGCCATCCCACATAGGTCTACTATTATCAACCCAGTAAACTGTGATTTTTATACAGCTCTTGATTGATTCAAAATTTTTTTGTAGAATAAATCATTTTGTGTGTGTGTAGGGGGGGGGGGGGGGGGCATTTCTCAAAATGTTATATAGTGGAAACAGAAATAATATACTGAATATCTAACTGATATTTTGAAGAAATGTTTCAGTATTTTACACTCCAAATCATTTTTACTTGAAATAAACATTCATTATTTTTGCTGCAAATGTCATATAATCGTAGTGAATTCATGGCCTGTGGAGCAAAACAACTGCATAAGTTCCTCCAAATTAAGATGGGTTTTTTGAAATAAAAAGGTGGAGCTTTTATCCTCACCTATGCATCCTTGGCCTAAGTATTGTGGGCATAAGAATTGGTTTGTGAACTTAAACGTTGTGGCAAGACCTTCCTGATGGTACCTTCCACAAGGTCATAGATTAAGGTAATTTTTCAAGTTCAAATGAGAATTTTAACTTCATTTCCCAATTTTTTGTTTTGCTGTTGATTGCCATATGGTATCAGACAAATGAATCTGAAAATTGCAGTAATAATGATTAGAACAAATTAATCTGTTTTCAAAATATCTTTTGTTTCATTTTTGTAATACTTTGCAATAATCACATGTCCTGGTTTTTGAGTATTTTTTCTTCTATCTCATCTTTTGATTTTTAGGATGAGAATACAAAACTGAAGGGAGAAAATGACAGATTAAAGGTAAGTGTATCAATTCGAACTATTGAGACTCAACAGGGGATTTATTTAGTCATAATGTCCTAAGCAACTTGTAAAACATGAAAAGTTGTAAACCACTGAAATGAAAGTTATAATATTATAGTTTGTATTCTAAAAACTTGATTGTCATCAGGACAAGCATTATCAAAATTTTAACTATTTTGTCTATACACTGAAACAAACTTCTAAACGGCCACTTAGTTTTAGCTGAAAAAGAAATCTTTTCTTTGATATATGAAATGGGAAGCAGTCAGGTTCTATTAGAAAACCTATTCAGGGAGAATCTTCAATTTACATCGACTTGAAAATTTTTGAGAAAAGCAGCAAATTTGACATGAATTCAAGGGTACCCCTGATTTGAAAACTTAACATTGGTGAGTGGGGTAATTTAAGCTTTTTAACCTTGTATGAGAAACAAAAGAGCCACAATGATATTTTCTTCAATGATATGGTATTTGACACGCACTAGCCATCGAAGCTAGTCACTTTTAGGATTAATCGCCGAGTATTTCTTAGACCGAAATTTTGAAATTCTTCAAAAATGGTCAACTTTTGTGACTTTCATGATGGATGGTTCTTGTCTGATCGATTGCTCTAGACACCACAGACAACATTCGAATCCATTTTTCTTTTAGTATAAGCCAAATTGAACGGCCTTTGATGTGAAAATAAAAGGTAGCTTATTAAATGACTATAGATATGTTTAAATATGGGGAATGCAAGGTGGCTGTTTAGAAGTTTGTTTCAGTGTAAAAGTAGTTGAAATATCTTCCCCAATTAGATAAACTGACTTCGGATTCTTGTTATTTTTTTACTGGCATCAAAATTTTCCTCTCTCACCAATGGGTTGATAATCGTAGACCTATGTGAGATAGCAGCTGGAGGCTAAGAAAGGATGTTGTAGTTGTACTGGTGAGAGAAATACCAGGAAACCATTGTTAGGTGCTCCAGCCGTGGCGATATAACTTAAAAAATGTTGAAAGTGGCGTAAAACTTCATTCAATCAATCAAAATTTTCCATGTAAAAAATAAACCCTGTTTTAGTTATCTTGATTTTGATTTTTTGTTTAACAACATGTATGACATGTTTGCCTTGGTAGTCATTGTGTTTTTATGTTTATGTTTAACCTAAGTTACATTTGTTAAAAGCTTCTTCATATCTTGCAGAACTTGTTGGCTGAAAAGGACAGATTAATTTCCAATTTGAAGAGAAGACAAGTACAGGTAATTGGTTTGTTGATTGTTAGAAAATGTTAACATTTGTTGCTCAGGTAAAAATTATACAGTGGGATGAGAGATGGAATGGTTTGATTGGTTTTACTGATAATCCATGAGTTTATAGAACACGAGATGTTAAAAATATGCTTTCATCATTTTTTTGAAATCAACAAAATCTGCAATAATTGTCAACCCACAAAGCACAATGTAAATATAACTATAATGTCTTACTATATCTTGAATGAGCTTGAGTACATTTTTGGCATGTAAATTATACTGAATCTAGAATTTACATTTTTTCATTATATATCAGGGTTGATCAATAAATATGACAATTCAATGTTTCAGTCATAAACCATTGCATATTTTTTTTTATATTTTGTCAAAAGAAACCTCTGTTTATTTGGCATAAATGAAGTCAAGTGTAAAAAAAACTTGCATGCCTAAATAAAGAAGATAGAGTAACCATAGTAATATATGATAGAGAGGACCACCGTGACTTATTTTGTTGAGCACTTTAAAGGTGTATTCACAATTCATTTCCTTAGTTTTGATCCAATACCATTATTAATAATATCATTAAATAAATGTAACGTCAACATGCGAATACATGTTAATTATTTTATTAATGAATCAGTGGTCAATGCAATGTTACATCAAAATTTCATTACGCAAAAATTTCTTATTTAGATCAAAATCTTTTGAAGCTTTCTTGTTTTTGGAAAAGCTCGAAACAAGCAAGTAAATTACCTGTTTTCATAAGATATATGGTGTTTCACCAAGATCCCTCCAAAGAAAAAAGTTTGTATGCATTTGGGAAGTAATATATTGCATTATCCCAGAGCGACTAGTTTCCAAACCAGTGTCACATGGAGAAACACTATCTATATGTAATTACAATGTCATGAGGTCAGTTGAATTTTGATATGCAGGTACAAGCTGTACATGCCTTTATTAAAATGATTGTAAAATATTCATTTTTTTCAGTGATGTTCTGGACATCTTTCATGAAGACATGAAGCAATATTTACACAAGATCTTTACTCAAATGTGCTAAAAGTAATGATACTTATGGTACTGGTAGATTTAAAAATAAATATAAATTAATGTCAAATGTCAAATTTAAAAAATCAGTATCTGCTGACATATCTTGAATGTTTTTATTAACAAAAATGTTAATGTTTATTTGATATTTTTCTAGACAGCGCCAATTCTTGATGACCTGAACTTATCTACCAGAGAACAGCAACAAGAGACTGAACATGACAGACCTAGAAAGGTAAATGAATAGAAACATGTGAGGTTTTGGTGAATTTTTTTTTTTATAACAATTTGTCATTACTTCATTTAACCATGATCTCATTTTAGTCATAAATTTTATTCAAAACAAAAGGAAATTGTACATAAGACTTTTTTAATGAGAAACTTAGCTTTCAATACACTTAGCCAATTTGAACTGCAATTTTAGCAAGAAAGTTCTTACGGTGACCCATCCAAATAAGTGTATAGGTTCTTAATAAGTCCGTGGCAATGGGGAGGGGGCAGCTGGTATTCACTTTTTTTTTTCAAAAAAAAAACAAAAAAAAACAACTTTTGGTTTATGTTATGATAAATGAATTTAATTGACCCATGAATACTGGCAAAAAAAGGTCGGGTCATATGAAATATTCAACAATTTAAACTACTTAGCCACTTCAAACCAAACTGGACTGACTTAATTAGAAAACCCTGCTCAACAACAACAAAATAAATGGATAAAATGAAATTTTAACTTACCAGAAATACCAATGAATAGAAATGTGGCAAGAATTAGACTAGTTTTCAATTCTAAATCTTTCAAAAAAAATCATAAAAATACAAGTCCAATTTCCAATTGATTAAATGTTTATTAAGTGACCCACATTTAAACTTCATTAAATATAAGCCCATTTTATTATATGCCAATGGGAGTTTTATTATCAAATCAAAAACATCTACAAATATACCTGTTTTGTGGATTATTAGACTTCATTCTTTTAACCCTATCATTTTGAACATGGAGCACCTAACAATGGATTCCTGGTTTTGGCAGGAAATATAAATAAAGATCAGCCTGCACTTGTCTTTATAGCCTGATTTTCATTTTCAAACCAGAATAAAGTGAAACTTATATCTTAACTTAGTACTTGCGTACAAAGTGTAAGCACTTTGAATTAAAGCAAGTTTGCCTGGATGTTTACTGTGCATGGTATGGGTTTAATTAGAATAAGAGGAATCTTTTATTAAACAATATTGTTGAAAGTTGATTGACTATCTATTAAGTTTTGAATGATGAAGGCATAAGAGGGCCTCTGGTGAGCATACATTTAAGTTTCATGGAAACTTGTTAGATTGTCATATACTTTGTTTTATTTACCCAAATTATAAGGTCATCATTTTTGGAAAGTTGATTGTCAGGGACTTTTGTTTAATATGATTTATACTCCTTTATTTTCAGAGAAAGAAGGATGACTCTAATGTGGACCCTAAATCAGTCAATGGCGAAATTACAAGAATGGTATTTTTTCTCACTTTTCTCAGTTTTCATTACTCCTCAAAACTAACATGGTTACGGCTGGTAATGATATAATTTGTTAGGTATTGCTTTTCAAAGGAAACAACTCAGAATTTTATTAGCCCTTTCAATATTTCAAACTATGATAAGGAGAAAGATTAGTACACCATTTTGTCTCCATAAATTTCATTCTATTTTCTCTACAGTATAAACTGTACCCATCAACCGACAGCTGAGTAGGCACTTTCCCTGGTAAGCTTAAGTAATGATTACTTCAGTATAATTCTTGAGAGCTGTTATTGCTTTAAAGATTGAACATTGCAATTGCATTCTAGGTTAAAATTAATCACAATTATTTTATTTAACTAGATTGGTGAACAGTTGTCTGAACCAGAATTTGAAGATGGATCTGTCGAGGCAGCGGCTCAGGTAAAACTGGAATTTTGATCTAGGATCATTTGTAAAACATTGGTTAACCTATTCATTTTACATCTAGTTCCTAATCATAGATTACTCCCTCTTCCTTAGTCAGTTAAGCTCGGTAAGCTCATTTGGTAACTAGATGGGCTTTAAATCAACAATGCAACATTGGACATAAATCATTGTGACTTTCATCATTTATCTCCATGGATGGAAGAAAAGCAACTTGCAAACAGTATTCCTGATTGGGATAGGTTGGTGGTGGTAAAGATGAAATGTGAATGTACTGATCGTAGCAACAACAGATAGCTTTTGATTGGTTAAGCTGCAATATTGTTGAAAGTGGTATCAAACTCCAATTCATCAAACAATGCATTTATTCTGAAGTTGAGCAATATTGACAGTACTATATTACTCTTTTCATATTTAACGAAGCACAGAGTGCTCAAAGATTTAGCTACTAGCATTTTTATTGGCACCTTGCTGCCTTTTTTAATCCCGGTTATCCTACGGTAGCATTTAACTAAACTCTGAATTGTTTTTCCGTACTGTACATGAAAATGTGTCTTCATAATTTTCCTAAAAGAACTTGAGTAAGGTTGAAAGTGTCTGTTAATAAAGTTTTGTTTTCTCTTTTAATAAATAGGAAATTGAATTCAGAGAAGGTGACTGTGTTTGGGCTTTATATGCCCCTGACAATGTGTCTTATCCAGCAAAGATTTTGAACTTCAACATCCAACAAAACAGTAAGTATTTCACTTGTTCTTTTTTTTTATAATAGCATAAATTTAATTCTAGGGGAGTCAAATAAGAGTCCTGCATTCTGATTGGCTAAAACTATGCTTTCATTTTAGATGAAAAATGACAATTAGAAATAAACAATATTTATTGGGGCCTAACAAAACTTTTGAACTTGCATAGATAATACTTGCTCCTTGCTTTTACTTCATTAATGATACTAGGACAAAGACAGATTTGCCAATCTTGATGGAAAAATGATTGTACACTTAGTAGTTAATGTTGAGCCCATGGTCTAATGGTCAGGACGGTGGCATTGGGACCTAAAGGTCCCAGGATCGAATCCCAACCAGATCATGGGCATTATTCTGAGCAAAGAATTTACTCCACTTTGCTCCTCTACACCCAGGTGTATAAATTTGAGAAATGTAAGTCAAATGGCTGTGGCAGCCAAAGGCACTATATGTTAACAGCTGACCTGCAATTCAGTGATTGGTCGTGTGAAGTGTTAAGCCGCGTGAATACATAATATTGTAAAACAAGACTATAAACTAAATTTAAACTTATATGAAAGAGTACATGACGTAGATTTGTTCCCTTATTTCAACTGTGATGCACTTTGCTTTGAATGGTCAGATATTTTCTAGGTCTGCTGCTTTTTTACCTGGAAAATGAATAACCTTTTTAGCTCGTCGTCATTGGTCAACAACCTTAATAACTTCTGAACCAGTAGGCTGTTTTCAATGAAACTTTACCAGAATGTTATAAGGGTGACCCTTTTCAAAAATTCCTGGCAGAATTCTGATTGGCCCATAAATATGGCTGGGTCAGAGCAGAGCATTTTAAGCTCAGCTGTTTTTCGGAGAAAACTCGAGGTATTGCTATAGCCTCTGTGTCGTTGTCGTGCGAAAACTTTGACATTTTGTTATATCTCTGGTTCTACTGAAGGCATTCACTTGAAACTTGGCACACATGTTCACCATCAAAAGAGCAAAATATACTATCAGATGCATTTTGTGCAAATTATGCCACTTTTTATGCTCTTGTATCGAGAGATCGGGGGCATATTGTTTTACTCATGTCCGTCTGTCCGTCCGTCCGTCTGTCTGTCAGAAAACTTAACCAAACTTAACCTTTTACTTTTCTCTAAAAGTATTTGACATACAAAGTTGTACACCAAAGTCAAGGTCATGTGACAAGGTCAAGGTCATCTGTCAAGGTCAAACTTTAAAAAAAATGCTGTTACAGGGGCATTCGTGTTTCACAAACACATCTTGTTTTACTTAGAGTTTTTCCCACCATCCAGCACTCGACAGCCAGGCGTAGGCACCCGCAGGCGGTGCTCTTGTTTCTCTTTGTAATCTTTGAATGACATCTTCTGAATCATTTGGCCCATTTAAATGAAAATTCAGTGGAACGTTCCTTGGGTAACTGTTTTCAAAAATTATTTGAAAATTTGTTTAAAGATTAGTTGACTTAAGCTTTGACCTTTCCCTTCAGATACTTTTGTAGCCATAGTAAACAGAGGGTTATCTTGATTAATGTTATGGACAAATGCTGGGAGGGGTGTTTTAGGAGAAATATGGTATCTGCATTGCACTTTTTATTACACTTATTTTAAACTAAGTATCATCTTTTTCTTTCAAAGAAGAAACAATATGTATTTATCTTTTAAGAATTATTCTAGTTGTATTTCAAGTTAAAGTGGTGTTGTTGTTGTCATTGTTATTTCTGTTACGGAAGAGAAATCAGACTAAGTGTATTTTCCAGAATACAGAGTGGAATTTGAAGAGGATGGCATCATAGTAGCTGTTAAAAGGGCTGACATTAAGAGGAGGATACCTGAAAAAGTTACCAAGAAAACCAAAAGACAATCTGGAAAATAAAACGAGTCATTTCTTCATTCTATCTTCATTACATCTTTCCTTTAAGAAGAAGAATTGTCAGATTTGTCAACTTGAAATTGTTTTTCCTTCTGTCAATTTAATTCAGATGAAAATGTAATCTTTTTATGCATAAATTGAAAATAAAGCAAGAGTTTTTTCACAATGTTTGCAACAGAATCTTTGAACTGATCAATGCATATTTAAAATGACTTTTTTATATAAATTAATGAGGTTGTTACATCTCAATATCTTAGTTTGCGTCATTTTTCAAAAACTTGTTGAAAATATGGAGTTTGTTTTTTCTACTTTTTAATTGGTCAGTATGTTGATTTTATAAAGCTAAGATTTTTCAGCTGAATTTTCATGCTTAATTGGTAACAAAGATCATCAATTGACTGTTGCTAGGAGAATTTTGACATTGACCTATTTGTAAGATGTCTTGTCTCTTTCATGTTTAATAGATGATAAAAGAAGAGAAAAGCAATTTGAATTTTCTGCTGTTTCGATTTCGTTTTTAGCAGAATGTTCTCATCTGTATAAGTCCTTCTTAAACATTTAGAATCTAAAGGTTATGATAAAGCATCCCAATAGAACTTCTTTCTCGATTCACATAGTTCAGATGAGAGAAAGTTTTCTTTGAAGGGATTGTTTTTAGCTCACCAGAGCACGAAATGCTCAAGGTGAGCTACTGTGATTGTACAATGTCCGTCGTCCGTCGTGCGTTGTCCATAAACATCTTCTCCTCTTAAACCTTTAGGCCAATCTTGATGAAACTTGACAGGAATGTTCCTTGGGTCAAGCTCTACCAAAGTTCTTCAAATAAATGAAATCTACCCTTAACTTTCCCTTTACCCTTAAGAAAAAGGGTGAAATTATGAAAATTTTCAAAAACCTTCTCTGAAACAAGAAGGCAGACAGCTTTCTTATTTGGTATGTAGCATAACCTAGTTGGCCTCTTCCAAGTTTGTTCATATCAAAACCCTTCGGTCATATTTGGGCTTTGCCCGGGTGCATCCCTTAAAGCTCTTCTAAGCACAAAAGGTAAAAAAATGAAAATCTTCTTCTCTGAAACCAGAAGACAGACAGCATTCATATTTGGTATGTAGCATCATCTAGTGGGCCCCTACCAAGTTTGTTCATATCAAGGCCCTGTGTTCATTTTTGGGCTCCACCCCGGTGTAACCCTTTTAACATGGAATCAAAGTGTAAAAATCTTTTAAAATCTTCTTTTCGGAAACCAGAGGGCATAAAGTTTACATTTTTTATGTAGCATCATCTAGTGGGCCCCTACCAAGTTTGTCATATCAAGACCCTGGGGTCATATTAGGGCTCCACCTGGGCCCATCCCTTTTAGCTCATCTGAGTACGATGGGTGAAAATAGGAAAACCTTCAAAAATCTTCTTCCCCAAAACCAGAAGGCGGACAGCTTTCATATTTAGTTTGTAGCATCATTCAATGGACTTCAACAAAGTTTGCTCATATCAAGGCCCTGGGGACATATTTGGACTTCACCTGTGTGCATCCCCTTCTACATAGAATCAAAGAGCGAAAAGGCATATCTGTCTTGCCCTTGGCTGAAAACATTGCTTGGTATTGATCTTATGTAGAAATTTTCTCCTATATGACATCTGCCTACTTAATTTATGTTATGTCCCAGAGAGACGCAGGTGAGCGATCTAACCATCTAACCATCATGGTCCTCTTGTTAGCTCACTGGCAGAAGCCACTGGGGCTATTGTCATGGCGCTGTGTTTGTTCATGTGTCCATGCCATCGGTCGCAAATTTTCTGTACAATCTTCACGGAAACAAGGACATGAATTTCAATCTAACTTCAGGAATGATCCGTGGGTGACCCTCTTTCAAAGTTGTTCCAGAAATTATGATCCAATAGAAAAAAATGACTTCAATGGCATGGCTAATTTCTTAAATCGTTTTATCTCTTTATTATTTGATATCAAACATATTCAATGGGTTGATCCTATGATGACCTTCTAACAGATAAAAAAGATACTGTGACCAGTGGGAAAATGTTTCCTTCATGGGCTGAGGTCATTTCTCTATATATTATGTGGTGAAAACTTTGAAAATCATTTTTGCCTTACATTTGGTTATCAATTAAATTTTACTGCTATGATCCTTGGGTGACGCTTCAGATTACAAAATCTATTGTGATTTGACTAAAATATGTCGGGGGTCATTTCTCTGAATGTTATATAGTGGAAGTTTTGACAAATTGTTTTCTCAGAACCAAACACATGGTTATCTGCCAACTTTAATATGATTGATCCTTGTGTGACCCTTTATCAGACTACATTAAATTAGACAGATTGGACGAAAACATGTGTTTTCCTTGGAAGTCAATTTTCTTAATGTTGTTTAGTGGAAAATCATTCCCAGAACATACATGTGGATTTCAGACAAATTTAACTTGAGTGGCCCTTCGGTTAACTCACAAAAAAAATATTTAGACAGAAAATGCAGAAAAGTATTGTGCATTGAGTTAATACACTGTTTTATAAAAAGTATTATTAGTCTTTGATGATCATTATTAGGAGATTTAGGCCTGTTGAGCGAACAAGGTATTAATCATCTCTAATTTTTCTTGATGTTGTAAATCATTTACTTTTAATTTATCACACTTGGCTGCAAATTTTCTGCACAAAGTTGAGAATGAGTTGTAGAAATTTTGTTGTACACTTTTAGAATTTCTATAGATAGGAATTTACAACCTTTTTAAGGAAGAAAAAATGAAACTTACAGCTAGTCATGCTGAACCTAGAATATTCCTGATTGGGAATTGAATGATTGCCATTATTCAACCACTTCTACTATAGGAAGGGAAAGGAACTGTATCATCTCATATATACACACACACATAAAGTTATTCTAAGATTGTTAATTGACGAAGGTTTATCATTTTGAGTAATACTGAAGAAATAAAGTCAGAAATAAATTTTCAGAATTTTAGTAAATACATTGCAGTTTTGATTCATCTGTGATATTTTTGTTAAGTCACAACTTCTTAAATCTACAAACTTTGGGCAAATATAAAAGATCAAGAAACAATATCTTTCATACTTTGCAAATTAACAAATTTCAAAATATATCATATGGAATTTAATTTTCCATGTTTGTTGTGTAGGATTCAAATAAATAAGTGATGTTGCAAAATTCCATGATTTTGGTTCATATGTGATATTCTTGTACTTTGTAAATTTACGAACTGTTTGAATGTGCTTATTCATGTGATTATACTTTGAATCTCGTTCGTCACCTACCTATCTTATTTGAAAAAAGTGATATTTAGGCCTTCATGAATTCGTAAATTTACGAACTTGGGAAGTAAAACATTAGGAACATACATGTAAGTAGCGGAAGTGAGATACCGGCAAGAATTGACGCCTTTCCTTTCAGATATTGTAAGCAACAATGCTATATGTGAATGAAACTAATTTTGTAAATTTACGAACTTTCCAAATGTTAATATCTTCAAATTGTATTTGCATTCTTAAACTCTATTGTCTTCTTCTTTTCAAGTATGAAAAAAAATCTATTGAAAATTCCAATATAATGCAAGGATAAGCCAAGATTGAATTACTTAAATTATTGAAATTTTGTAAATTTACAAACTTTTCAATGTTGTATTTCTTTTTTGTTCTTTTGCTGTTTAATCTGTTAAATTGTTGTAATAGAAAAATATATTTGGTTTATTTGTTTAAGGTGGCCAATCATTCTTGTTGTTACATTACTTTTGATACATAATGTGAAGTAAAGATCATAAAAGGGATACTTGTAAACCCTGTTCGTAAATTTACGAACTTTGAAAGTTAAAGGATTACCTATGGATTGCTTGAAACTTCGTAAATTTACGAACTTTGATAGTATTTCATTAGGAAAATACATTTCCCTGTTTGTAGTGGAAAACATTGACAAGAATTGACACCTTCTCTTGCAGTTACTGTAAGAAAATTGTTTTAAAAGTCAAATCAACAAGACTGTCCAAAAAATGATAAGCCCTTAGAAGGGATACCAGTTAATCCACAATATTTAAATTTACGAGTTAAGTTTTTCAGGCAATTCAATCATGGCTTATTCTTTTCAAATATATATCTTTAAAAAGTGGAGTTTACAACAAGGATGCCAAAGAGCATGATTGGCCACTGACAAATAAACCACGATTTATTTGCCTAAATTACTGAAACTTCGTAAATTTACGAACTTGGTCGCTTTTTATGTTGTTTTTCTTCATCATTCTTTTTCTGTTTTATCTAAAAGAATGTATAAAAAGTGAAGTATAGAACAAAAATGTCTAAAAATATGCTAAACCCTTTAAAACAGATACTGGTTAATCGGCATTATTTCGTAAATTTACGAGTTTCAGTTTTTTTAGGCAATTCAATCATGGCTTATCCCTTTCTTATATATATATGATTAAAATGTAGAGTTGACAACAAAAGCACTTTAGAGAATGATTGTCCATCTTAAACAAATAAACCATGATTCATTTGCCTAAATTACTGAAACTTCGTAAATTTACGATTTTGGTCATTTCAATGTTGTTTTTCTCCTTAATTCTGTTGCTTTATAATTTAAAGAAAATGTTTTAAAAGTCAAATTAACAAGATTGTCAAAAATATAAGGGATACCGGTTAATCGATAAAGTTTCGTAAATTTACGAATTTCAGTTTTTTAGGCAATTCAATCATGGCTTATCCCTTTATTATATATATGTAGAGTTTACAACAAGAATGCCAAAAAGAATGATTGGCCAACGAAAACGAATAAACCATGATTCATTTACCTAAATTACTACGACTTCGTAAATTTACAAAATTCATTTTCTATGTTGTTCTTCTTCTGTGTTGGTTCCTTGAAGCATGTTGAATTTTTTAGAATAGTTGTACTATATATGTATCAATAAAAATGATATAAACAATGAATTTTGTTGGTACTGTTAAAGAGTAGGTTTTTCATACAGCTAAATGTGAGTAACAAACCCACAAAAGTGGGACAAAAGTAGTGCATTTCATGAAAATAACATGATGAAAATAAAAACGCGTTTTAGTTTCAACCCTGTCGTGTTTTTTATGTCACAATGTGAAAATGTGGAGTACAGAAAGACTTGGTCCTAGCAAACTCGCCGATGTCATTCTAACTGCTGTATACCATGTAGAATAATATTTTATTATCAATATCAATGATTTATCCGCTAAATCTTGTCTTCATTAGCATACAGACAAATTATTCAAGAATTTCTCCTTCGTTTATTGAATATAAGCTCAAAAGAACATTCATAAAACTTTTTTTATCATGAATACTCGATAACAAGTTAAGGGTCTTTCGGGGGTATTTAACAGACAAGATAATGACGTCACTGTCTGGTTTTGAATGAAGTCCCCGCCCATTATGACCTAAAGTCACATAGCTCACTTATTCGAGCAAATCGTCAGATTATGGGATATATTTTTTGAATTTCAAACGAAATAGCGGCCTTTCATTGGAGGGAAAAATAGGGCGATCGGTAACAGGCCTTATATCCGATGTTTTATTTTCCTCGACCGGTTTCACAACGTTCTTCAGGAGGATATGAATAAATTTACTAAGTAACGACGTCAAATGATTTTAGCGACGGTGACGTAAAACAGTTAATTCAATTTTGGTTTAATTTGTTCAATAAAGTTTTTTTCTCTTTCTGTCTTCTTAGAACAATACTATCTGTAAGCATTTTGTAAAAGGGAAAGACTTTGAATGATGGTTCATATGTGGAGCAGTCAGCTGTATGTCCACTCATTTTTAACAATCTAACAGATCGGTCTCTGATGTGCTGTCGGTGAAATGTCATTCTCTGACGGAGATTGCTTGTTTCACCTATGTACTCTTCTCTGCAACCGTTACAGATTTTTACATATATGATATTCTTGACATCGCAGCCTACATCATGTCAAGAATATCATGCATGTCTTCAATCTTTCACCATTTCTTTTCCTTATATATACACCAGTAAATATAAATCGGAAATTAGGTAAAATATAACTTAGAAAAATAAAATGAAAAAAAACAACAGATTTTGTAAAAAAACAAACAAGCGTGTTCCGGGGTCGAAATCCCAATTGATAGCAAACAATTAGATTTTTAATTGACAAACAGTCCTTCGGTTAAGCTCTAACAGCTAATTCTTTGATCAAAATTAAAAAAAATAATAATATTTTAGCATATTTGCGCATGAAATCCCAAACTATGGTCGAAGTATGTCCACATTTGTAATCCTTAAACCACACAGGAGTTAAATTAAAAATTCAATTAGGACAACTAGCCAATTCTTACAAAGTCTACCTAAATAAATGGTACTTGCAAAGCACTATGCATATTTGGACATAGATGCATAGAAAAACACATAAAATTCCACCAATTTGATTATTTGCAAGGACTACAAAGCTGGCAAAATCTCTCAAAATTTCTCAACAAATAACTGTTTTTGATTGGGTTTGTTTTAAATCCTTTGAATACCTTGGTGTATATTTTTTCAAAAATGGAAATTGGAACCGCAACCAAAAAATGATAGCACAAAACGCAAAGTTTCCTGTTCATAACCTGTTCACAATATTCAATCAATTAGAAATAACAATGTCAAAAAAAAACTCAAACTCTTTGATTATCTTGCTTTGCCAGTATTAAATTATTCTGCAGAAGTCTGGGGAATACACCCAGGTCAAGATATCGAATTAGTATTTAAAAAAATTGCAGGAGAATTCTTTGTGTAAAACAATCTACGAATCTAAACGCTTTATATGGCGAAATGGGCCGCATACCTATGTCTTTACATAGAAAATTAGTAATCAGTAAATATTGGGTTAAGATTTTATCATCAAAACGCGACTCAATCTTATTCAGAGTTGATAATATGCTTCATGCGGAATGTGAAAGACATTTAACTTATAAAGACAATAACTTGGCATTTAACATTAAACAAACATTAGCTACATTCTGCTTCTTATCAACCAGTTTATCAAAAATCACTAAGAGCCTTTTTCTTATTTGCAGATGACAGATTAATTAGAGCAGATGAATGTATTACCGACCCCCTGTAATTATCGACCCCCTGGGTTTTTTCAACTTATATTCAGTCTTCCAACCTTTCTGTTGAATGACGTCATAATTTTGATGAAACAAATCACAGTTTCGTCATTGCTCCTTTTGTTTAAACATTTTTCAAAGTGTAAAATGATCAAAAATACTTTTGCCAACAAATTTATTCGTACAGTTAAGGTAGGTGCTTTTTTCTGAAATGATTTTTGAATATTACATCTGTTTCTAATTGTAAATATTACATGAAAATTGTGAGTTACAGAAGTTTGTCAGCACATGAAAAAAGTGTTTAAAGCACAATTTTATGAAATTACAGAATAAGGAGAGGGTCGATAATAGATGACATATTTGTCAATGTGTTTCTATTATCAACCCCCTCTATTTTTTTTTCTTGTGTCATTTAGATTTTCTTTAAATTTCCGTTTAATCAGGTCTCAAATTTCTCTTGTTAGACAAAGATGGGATACAAGATATGGAATTTGTTTGCATTGACTGTTTTAACTATAGGTTGGGTTATAGGCCAGCATATATAGGGTATTTCTTTTTGTTCCTTAGTTTGACCCACTTCCAATCTTTTTGATCCACATATTTTTTGTTAATGGTCACCCAAATCTCATAACTATGGCTTGAATCAGCAGGAGTTAAAAAATTTGGTCGCTTGGTGACACCATGTTTAGCAGTCATTCACTTTGTCATTAATTTCAGTCTGTCTTTCTTGTAGAAGATCATAGAATATTTTATTGCTGTTATGATAAACGGGCAGAGTTCTTCAACCTAAGACTAGATCTAATTTATCTACAAACAACATTTGAGATAGCTCAAAATTGAAAGAAGTTAGAAGACTTTTGATAATAATTTAATTTTAAGTAATTGTGGTAGAAATATTTGTGAGAAAAGGAGCATATTCTTGTCACAAGCAATTTTTCCAAGTATGTTTCATTTCCCTTCCCTAATACTGTAGTGCTTTAAAGATACAATTTTATTTAAGATCAGTTGTTGTAGTTATTCCTTATTTGGACAAAACTAAATATCAAGTTCAAGAAAAGTTGAAGTTGAAATAAACTTGAAATGAAAATGGTATTATCCAGGTATTTTATTGGTCTATTTTTTATAAAAAATATAAATGGGGGTCGATAATTGTGGCATGGGTCGGTAATTGCTGCCGATGGTATTATAGATTTTCAGACTAAACTGTGCTTCCAGATAGAAGAAGCTGTATCTATGGGTCGATAATTATAACCATAAAGGGGGTTGTAAACATATTTCAAAGGTAATTGGATGACATCCAATTAGTTAATGACTGCCGAAAAAAATCCCTTAAAGTGTCGATAATAGGTGCATTGCTCTAGTGAGGTCAAATATCGTAAAACAATTGTTTATGTAAACCCCAGTAACATAAACATATTCTGGCTGTTTTAACTAAAAAAAGACATTTTCTTAAGTACATCCTTTTTCAGTCTGGCATCATTTTTGATCAGCATTTTTGGGAAAACAAGCTTACTTAATAAAGAATTAAAAAAAAATAAACAGACACTTTGGTCCCAAAATGAAGTGGAAGGAAGATGGTGATAAAGAAATAGTTTTCTGTCAATGATAATCAAAGTAAAGTACATTTCAGATTGATTAATGCATGTCATGAGAGAAAAGGGAATTCCACAATTAATACACAACAATGAACTTTCATGGGGAACTTCAAAGAGTGCAAACTCTATGATAGGGTCACATTTTGTCAACACCTTGGTATATGGAAAAAGAATCGTTATAAAATCAAATGTAGCTAAGTAGGTAAGAGGCTGTCGCCTCTTACCTTTACTTAAAACAAATAGGACTTGGTGACATTTGGGAAAACCAGTATTATATTGAAATTAATTATAATTTTGTTAAACAGCGTATACTCGATATCTACAAACAAAGCTGGTATTCTACAATTAACAACTCATCACGACTATCAGCCTACAGTCTTATAAAACATGAACTTGAATTTGAAAAATACCTTGATTTCCTAAATGAACCGAAATATAGAATATCCTTAACAAAACTTCGAGTATCATCTCACGAATTAGCAATAGAAAGTGGACGCACAGAAAATTGAACAATGCAAGAAATAATTTGAAAAAATGTAATTCAGGGTTGATAGAGAGTCAATTCCATTTCGTATTATTACGCACAAAGTTTTCCAGTATTCGATCAAAATATATTAAAAGATACTATTATACATGGCCAACCATCCAAAAACTGTCTAATCTTCTGTCATCGTCATCGAAAACTAATATTCTTAATTTATCAAAGTATATCTATTTTGCAAACAAGATTCGATCCTAATCCAAGAACTGTAACATCATGTGCTCTTCCGTAAATCCATTTCAGAACGTTGCCATGTTAATTTGTAATTGCTATAAAACATGTTATGTTTTCATGCAATGAAATATATGTTATGTTATGTTTTAATCGTGACTTCTTGTTGCCGTAAAGAAAGAAAGTGCTCTTCAACTTTGCCAATTTTTGAACAATTCAACTTTTCATTGATGGAAATACGCTTGTAGAACAATGAGACCGTAAAAGTGAAAATTATCCAAGAATGCAGATTTCAACTTTACATGTAAGTCGAAAATTCCTTTAAAACATTGGCAGTAGTTTTTTTTCACCGTTTAGGCATTAACAATGCAATTTACAGCCACAGGTTTATTCAATCGGATCTTTTTCGGCAATTTTCCTAATCCTATTCGTATCTTTAGTCATGGTTTAGCAGTTTGTCATTGGAAGGTGAAAGCACTGTTAATATTGTAAAATCCTTTGCAGAATGTATGAAAAGGCAGGAATTTATTAATTTACCTTTAAAAATGATAGAATTACACTTTTAAGTAAAAAGGGGGGGAAATGGGCATGCTAGAGAATAAGACTTTGTTTAGTCTCTCGTGCGATAAAATCAGTTTACATGTAAAAAAAAAAACTGTTTTCAACTATTTCAACAACGAACTCGTGACTTGACATTCATTTGACATAATTGTTAAAAACACAAATCTGAAAATGGAGAAAGCGTAATATCAGAACAGACCTGATAAGCCCAAAAGCAAAAGAAAGGACATGATAAATTCTCACTACAGACTACCAAAAACCTGTTTGCTGTAAAATGTGATTAACATCGAGACATTCAATATATCGACTATGGATTTTTTGCATCATTACCTTCTCTGCGTTTTAAAATGTACTGAGAACAGTAAATAACATCGTAAAATTGACAAGGTGAATGATTTTGGAATGATTTAGGAATGAAATTGAATAAGTGAGTGGAGCTAAGTTTGAGTGAATTTAGTGGGAGGTAATCCAATATCGCAAGTTTTAATCAGCAATTACCACCCTTCAATAAAACATGCATATAGGTTCTATAGATAGCTTCTTATTTCTTAACTTATTAGACGCTTACAGTTTGAATAATGTCAGTGAAATCGCGATTTTCTCTTTCCAAATCAATTTTGCAAGACGTTGTTGATTCTATATTTTTCAACGAGTTTGAGCACTTTTGAATGGCTTGAGTGAGTGTTTGGAATGAATGAATGGAGCGCTGAATGAGCGATTTAGATGTTTTGATTGAGATGAATGTCAATTTCACGATGATGTAGATATATTGTGAATACAGTCTCATTCATAGAATAGCACGTGAGGCACTATACTTGATATTGTCACTTTCGGATCCTTCTTAATATTCTTATGCATCGCAAAATGATACCACGTGTGGTAAGTGTAAGCCAACTTTGAAATGCCTCGGTCAATACCGCCACGTCGTTTCCAATCATCACACATTTCTCGCCGCCATATTTCCGCATTGTCGTATTTACCTCCATAACAAACTTTATTCGGAGTACCCTTGTACTCATTAGAACATTTATCTTGAAACAATTCGTAATTTTCCAGTTTTGGTAAAATGTCAAAGTTTTCTCTCTTCTTGCGTAACTCTGTAAAAACATGAGAAACGAATCTCGGGCCTGAACATTGATGCGTTGTAAGACATTTGAGTGGTTGTTTTTCGAGTTGCCGAATCAGGGCATCGTAAAATGGATGAGCAGGCTTGCAGAATAATACGTTGTTTGTAATGAATTCTGGACGAATGATACTGTCTTTATCGATGTAATGTTCGGGCGGTTCTTCTGTTATGACACATGTTTCGTTTTCGAAGTATGGCGCCAATGGTTTAATGGCAACTGTATCAAGGTCAAAATAGGCACCTCCAAATTGATGAATGGCCAATAGACGTATGATGTTCGCTTTCTGTACGTGTCCTACAAATAGATGGAGACAAGAGAACCACAAGTTGCTTGGGGCCTGTTTTAATAAACATCTTTCGATCTTTTTCGCGTAAGTAAAAAGGTGAAGTTGATTCCACAGCATTAACTAAATAAGGAATTCAGCCATGCATCATCTCACTGGAATCGTCTTTGAAAGACGATTCCAATGAGATATATTGCAAGGAAGAAGCTAACAATGAATATAAATTATCAGGTGCGACTTGTGATTTTGACTTACGATTAATTATTTTCGAAGGAAGTTGGGTAAAACGTGCCCCCCCCCACCCCCCCCCCCCCCCTGCGGTTGAGGAAGCATCTGCCCTGCGTTCAGGGTAAGGGTGAGGGCAAACAGTTTACCAATTATACCCCGCTTTGCACGCAAGTGAACGTGCAAAGCCGGGTCTTATTGGAAAACTGTTTGCACTGTTTTGACATCCTGAACGCAGGGCTGATTCGCGCCCAAATTTTTTTTGTAGGAAACTACGCTAATTCATACAAGGGAAACACTTTCCAGTTAAGAGCATCGAGAAATTTACATTGAATGAAATTGAACGAGTGCGATGAGTGACTTTTGAGTGATAAATAAGGGTGGTAATCCAATATCGCTAATTTTGTTCAAGATGAACAAAATAAGTCATTTTCATTACCCCCGATTAATAAAACATGCATGAAGATTCTATAAATGTCTTCGCAAAGCAATCAGTCGCTTACAAAATTCAATAAAGTCAGTGAAATCGTGATTTTTTAGCGATTTTAATTTTAAATGCAGTTGGTGATCTCAAACTTTTAGTGATTTTAGAGCGCTGAGTTAGTGGTTTAGAATGATTTTGATCGGAATGACAGTCAACTTCACGATGGTCTTAACTGTACTATCATAAAAGTCATCGGGAAATTGACCTTCACCTCTATCAAATCAATTTTAAATCGGTCACTCAGTGCTCCATTCAATCATATCGAACACTCACTCAAATCACACAAAAACGCCCCAAATCGTAGAAACCAATTCGAAAAAGTTCAAAACGATCATCATTTCTTTGAAATGCATTAATTTATTAAACGATTTTTTGGCTAGTGTGAATCTTAAAGCGCCTGATCGGTAAGGGTAAAAAATACAAATTAATAAACATCTTATCCTCTGAAACGTTTAGGCAGAATTCAACCTAATTTCACAGAATTGATCCTTGGGACATGCTCTCTCAGATTCCTCAGAAATTCTGACCGGGTTACTTTTGGCCCTGTGTAAACCAAAGAAGGGACCCAGACGGTAAAATATAAAAAAAATCTTATTCTCAGAAAATATTGGCCAGAATTCAACCAAACTTTACAGAAATGATTCCCAGGATATGCTCTTTCAGATTCCTTTATTTAATTTGGACCTGGTTGATACATGTACTTAAGGTAGTGGAACCGTAATAGTTTTGCAACATCTTAGAAGTAATGAACTTTAACAGTATTAACCGAGGTTTCCTAATGATTTTCATTAGGAAACCTCGGTTAACATTGTGAAAGAATATGTGGTCCAAAATGTTGCAAACTATTACGGGTCCACTACCTTAAGGCGCTATTGGCTAATTCAATTAAACTTTACTGAAATGATCCCCAGGACATGCTCCTTCAGATTCCTTCGTAAATTCAGATCGGGTTGAAAACATGGGCGCTAGGGGCTGACGTGTCACCAAAAATGGTATGAGAAATCTTCTTCTCTGAAATCTTTGGTCAGACTTTAGCCACTTTACAAAAGTGGTCAGGAGATGCTTATCCAGATTCATAATTATGATTGGGTTGAAATCATCGGTTGATTTATTGATTGATTGAATTGAGTTTACCGCCGCTTTCAATATTTTTTCAGTTAGATTGCGGCGACTGGAGCACCTGACAATAGATTCCTGGTATTTCTCTCACCAGTACAACCATCACGTCCTCTCCTGGCCTCCAGCTGCTATCTCCCGTAGGTATACGATTATCAACGCATTGGTGAGAGATAAATAGTCGGTAGGTGTGAATGCCACCGTCAGGGATCCGACCTGAGACCTCTTCCTTGACAGTCCGACGCCCTACCAACTGCGCTATGACCGCGGCTCATTCGGAACACCAGTCGGCCAATCTCACGATCAACCTCGGATTTACATAGACGGACTATTTTTAAAAAATACGGGAAAACCTTGGAAAACTCGATGACGTCAGTTAAAATGGCGTTAGCCCTCGAAACTGTGAGAGAAAACTTTCGACGTCGCCAACGCTACTCGTTTAGGTCACTGACGTGAAACCATTGTATCCTAATATAAATATCTTTAGATCTTTAAATAACGGCTGAAAAAATCTTAATTTTTTAGAATGATTCGTCATTCTCAAAAATTAAGATTTTTCAGCCGCTATTTACTGAAAAGGATAATATGAAAGTAGGCAAAGCCTAGAAAACGGGCGAAAGAAAAAAAACATTTGTAATGAGACATTTATTGACTGGTGACCATTTCTGGCAACTTAAACTGTTTGCAGTAAGAATCCCTCTCCATCTAGGGTTTAGGGTCAAAAAGGCCCAATGACAAAAAGGCCCAGTGTACGAAAAGGCAAAGTGACAAAAAAGGCCCGGGTCAAAAAGGCCCAGTCCAAAAAGGCCAACTTTGAAAAATTACCAAAAAGGCTCACTGTCAAAATATAACAAAAGGGAGTTGATTTGTGATGTCAAAGAGAACCAATTTGACTTTGCTCAAATAAAAGGGGTTAGAGTTACATGTATTATGAAATGATGTTCGTTTTTTGGGATGGACAGGCTGATGCTTGGTAGCATCATACAATTTAATCAACAAATTAATCTTGTGGCAGGCATTAAACTTAATTTATTTGCTGAAATGTTTGCACTTATGATACTAAAAATGACTGACATCGGGGTAAACATGAAAACGTCTATTACTGATGGACAATTGTCAAATTATTTCATACATCTATTGTACTAGTTGAATATAAAAAGATAAATAAAAATGATTTTTAGTCTGGTTATATAAGGTGATTCAAAATGATGTTAATAACAACTGATGTATATCTAATAAGGACTTGCAGGTCAGTTATAATCACCTTTTCTTGCCAGGTTTAAGAGTGGGCCTTTTTGGACTGGGCCGTTTTGGTAAACTCTGATAGTGGGCCTTTTTGACCCGGGCCTTTTTATGAGTGGTGGCACTGCTGTGCAAATATATGATAAGCATGTCAAATTAGAAGACATGGAAAACATATCAAATTCGCTTTTGATGAAGCCTAAACCACCTGTTTATGAGTATAACTAACAACTAACAACTCAGAAAGAAATACAGCAATGGGTTAACACAATTTTTCAAACAAGAAATATAAAAAATATATCAATAGTATATTGAATTGCATTTTTTAGATGTATAATAGAAAAAAAAACAAACATGTTTATTAGAAGAGAATATTTTAATACACATTTTATATATTTCTAAATGTACCTTGTAAATAGTTGAAATTTGAAATACAAAAAGAGGGGCAATTTTTTTATTTATCAGATTTCTAGGTAATCAGTATTTAGTATAATTGAATGAAATGAACCAATGTCAATTGATTCTTTTTGCATTGATTCCTTTTATTAGATTTAACCCTGACCTACAAAATACTGCTTTTGTTGCTATCTAGCACAGTAATTAAATCAGGAGAATGAGAAAAACTTAAGATATACAATTTCTTTTTTTTAGACAACATTTTTTTTATGTAAGTAACTGATGACATGCAATGCTCTTATATGATTATACCAGTACATGTATATATTTTTAATTGTACCTTGTACATAGTTGAAATTTGAAACACAAAAAGAGGGTCAAATTTTTCATTTATCAGATTTCTAGGTAAACAGTATTAGTATAATTAAATGAAATTTACCAATGTCAATTGATTCTATTTGCATTGTTTCCTTTTATTGGATTTAACCCTTACCTACAAAATACTGCTATTTGTTGCTATCTAGCATAGTAATTAAAATCAGGAGAATGAGAAAAACTTAAGATATACAATTTCTTTATTTTAGACAACATTTTTTTATTTAAGTAACTGACATTAAAAATGTATATGTATGTTTTGTAAGTCTGCATCTTCTTCTTATTTGGAAAAAAATTAGAATTTGCTGATCTGTAAATGGACTCAAACAGCACTTTTAAACAACCTCTTATTTTGAGTCAATTCTTATTTGTCCATGTATTTGGCTAAAACTAAGTAGATCTATTGCAACAGGTTAATAAAAGCTTTAGCCTTAAAATTGCCGAAATCAGAAGCAATGCAAGAAGATTTTAAACTCATGGCCATTGCTCATACTATGAAAACATAAAGATATCAAAACTTACTTTAGTGCCTATTCTAGATATCAAAAATAGAACAAATTCTAAGTCTTATCTAAATAAAGTATAGGATAAATGTGTTTTCTTAATTTTTGTTATTATAGATCAGTATTTAAATTTATGAATATGATATTTTTTGAAAATACTCAAATCACTTTAATAATGGGTGATTTAAAATTTTCTTGAAGACAGAAACTGTCTTTTTTGTCAAAAAATGCATAGACTGAAGATGTGTCTTCTAGTCTAAAGGTTACCTTTCTACCCGGAAGTACTGGAATACTGGAGTGCCACCTCTGCATCAATATTCAGAATGAGGCTCAATGACGTCACTGTTTTAAATGTAAACATTTTTTGGACTTGAATTTTCTGGCGTCGAAGAGGTAACATAAATTCCCTTTTCGACGAATAATTAAAGAAATGACTGCTAAAATTTGTTTTCCTTATTTAGTAAGAATTTTCTTGAAGGAAGGTTGACTGTGTTGTATGATTGCTAGATCTAAAAACCTTCTTTAAAGTAATTTTTGATAACCCGTCGAAATCTTGTTGTTGTTGTTGCAAAAAATTAGACTGTGTCTCGAAACACCTATTTAGGGTATAGGAAAGTGAGTGACCGGAAGGAGATAAACGGACGCGGCCTGACATAGGAGCTTTTTATGGGGAAATCAAATTGGACGATTTGGGTTGAACGGTATATGAGTTCTAATTTTGTTGTTTGTTATTTGACTTCTTTTTCTCTATATATACCTGTAAGCTATAGGCGGTCTTAAGGCCCGGTCTTTCGCCCGTATAAATCTACAGTGCTAATTATTCTTACACTATTTCCGCCTAACAAAATGCACGATTTTGTTACATACCCATCCGCCTTACATACATCCGAGGTCTGTTGCAGTTTACGGAAATGGCCGAGTGATGTTCCGAATGCCGCGGCTGTTGATATCATGGGTGTCAAGGGCTTCCGCGTCATAAAAAACTGGCTCCATATGGTGAAATTTGAAATAAATCTTCCTCACTGGAACTACCCAACAGAATTCAATCTTATTTCACAGGAATTATCCTTGGGACATGCTCTTTCAGATTCCTTTGTGAAATTCCGATTGGGTAGATTTCATGACTGCTATGGGCTGCCGCGTCATCAAAAATGTGCCTTCTGGATCTTTATATAATCTTTCTAACTAATACTACTCATCAAAACTCAACCAAACTTCACTGAAATGATCCTCAGTATATGGGGGGAGGGACGAAAAGGAGAAATACAAAAAAAAGATAACTGTTTAAAACTAGGCATTGAGTATGAATGGTTTTGTGTAGGACTGTATTGAGTCAATAATTAAAGTTGGTAGATGATTGTCTTTGAGTTTGGCATCATGATGAACCCTTGACCCTGACTGTTACCTTTAACTTAATACTTTCTTAAAAGTTTAATTATTAGGGCTAGGACTGTGTTAAGTCAATACTAAAAATTGTTAGGTGATTGTCTTTGATTCTGTCATCGTGCCGTACCCTTAACCTAGTTCTTGACTTAATTTCTGAAATATTGAATTATAAGGTCTAGGACTGTATTAAATCAATATAAATAGTTGGTAGATTTTTTGTTAATTCATCCAATATTAGCTTTTCATTCTTACAAATATTCAACAAATATAGAATCAATACATATATCATGTTTATAAAGACAGTGTTTCTCTATTTCTTCAAATTCATTGACATTTTTTGACCTTGACTATTAGTTATATTTAAGGTGACTTTTGTTTATGTACGGATCCAGAGGATGGGACCTGGACCTTAATTTTGGAATGCTTTATTAGCTAACATATGACAATTATATTTTTTTCATTCACTCTTCGGCTGTATAGATGCGCAAGCTCTAGTGAGTTATCATTTTTCATTTTATTCAAAGTCTTTGTTATTTCCTGGTATGTGAGTAAACCCTCTAGTTCTTCTGATTGTTGGCAATTTAATTTACAATATTCAATATTCTGAAATTCTGTTTCAAGATCATAAGGAGCCTTAAGTAAATTGTCATCATACAAGTTTTGATAATAAAGTTTCGTTTCTTTTAGAATTTCGCTTTGAGAAAAATTCTGCAACCATCATTTTTTTCAATAAAGGGGATACTTTTTTTTAACAGAATGTTGCTTTTCCAAATTACAAAAAAGATTTGTTACTTTTTCGCCCTAGTCGATCCATTTCGATTTCGATCGTAGAAATGCTCCCTTTAATTTTGTTTCTCTAATTTGATCCAGTTCGATTTGGGCATTTAAGAGATTTTCTTTAATTTCTTCATTTAAACTTTCTTCCATTTTCTTTATTTTTTCAATAAGTTCAGTTTCCCGGTTATTTCTTTCCTTCAGTTTATACGAGGAATATGATATAGTTTTTTCCTCTAATTTCCATAAGTAGTGTTTCCAAAAATAATTGATCATTTATGGTAAATTGTATTTCTGATTTGTCAATTTGACAGATATTTTCATAATTATAAATCGGCAAACAGTATTGTGAAATGACTTCTTTAATTTTCATATTCATACAATTGACAAAATCTATGTCGTATAATAAGGAATTATTAAATTTCCAATATCCTTTGCCGTATTTCATTTCTGAGAATTTAAGATTTAAAACAATAATTGAGTGGTCAGATTTGTAGCTGACATCAATATCACAGTTTTGAACTAGATCTAATAAGTTTTCAGTAATTAAGAAGAAATTTAATCTCCCCTGTTGTATTGGGTTCATTCGTTTCCATGTGTATTTTCGGGTCTCTCCCTGAATTTCCCTGAAGGGATCATGAATATCTCTTTTAGACATTTCTGATAAAAGAAAGTTTCGTGAATTAGTATTATGATTTGTTGTTTTATAATTTTTGTAGTCCAAAGACGGGTTTATTACTAAGTTAAAATCACCGCATACAACGAAAGAATCGTTATAGTCCATAGAATCAATAGAGTCAAAACATAAGCGAAAGAAATTTGGATCGTCGACGTTTGGAGCATATATATTTAAAAGTAAAAACTTAATGTCTGAAAAACATAGTTCTAGAATTATGAACTGTCCGTTGTTATCGCGTACTATTTTTTTCTACTTTAATATTGGAATTTTTGTTTAATAAAATACTAACACCTCGAGCGCTAGTTTTTGCATGACTAAAAAAGCAGTCTCAGTTCCATTCAGAGTAGATAGTTTTCTCTAAATCCTTTGAAAAATGTGTCTCTTGAAAGCAAATAATATCCGCGTTCTTCTCTTTAAAGATCGAAAATAAATCAAAGCATTTTTTAGCGTTGATCAATTCGCGGCAATTGTATGATAAAATTTCTAATTTATCTAAAACTTTGGTTGTAAAAATATTTTTTTAATTAGAAAAAAGTCAATAGGAAAAATGTATGGCACAAAATCATTAGCTAACAGAAAAAGTTTGTATTCAACTAAGTTAAAACAGGGATTGTGACATGAGTTTGCAAAAGTAACATAGTGGCCACAAAATAAACAAAACATAGTGAAAACATGAGGAAAAATAAAATACACATTTTCGCTACATATTATTTCTTTTGAAAGCTGGGACTTGTTCAGGCTGAAAGACAGTGGTAGGTGTAGCAATTTTGACATATAAGCCGTTGTAGGCTTATTTCATTTTTTTCTTTTTTCATTTGAACAAAGAACAAAGAAAACAAAACATAGTGAAAAAGGGGAAATACGCAGTTGTTTATCACCTGACTCTGTATTTGAAATAAAGTTTGTAGCAAATAAATAGTTGCGTCTTATTCTTACCTATTTATATCAGATTGCTTATTGAAGTAAAATGAGAATAACAAATCTTAAAAAGCTAGATAACTATTGCTAAAAAGTTTATTGTTTGTCAGTGTAAGCAAATTTTACAAAATTGCTTTTTAATTTGAATTATCGCACTTGGCCTCCACCATTGAAAAAAGGGTTTGACCTTCAGTGCGCCAAGGAAAATATGTATATTTGTTAGGCTTACGTAATGGGTCCAAAAATAGCACACGACAAAGCTATAGTGATATCTTTGTATTTTATACCTTTGATTAGTCCTAATCAAATTATTTCCTAAGGTCTAGGACTGTATTAAATCAATATTAGTAGTTGGTGGATTGTTGTTTTTAATTCTGGGACCATAAAGAACCCTCAACCCTGACCTAGACCTTTGACCTATTTTCTAAATATCGAATTAAAGGATCTAGGACTTATAAAATTCAAGAAAAAAGGTTGAAAGATGTATTTATCCTGTCACTGGCTATAAATATTGCCTGATAAAAGGGGGTATGATAAACGTGTTGATATCAGGTCAATTGATCACGTGACAGCTTTATCATTTCACTTGGTCACGTGGCCTGCCGGATCTTAATTTTGCGGCTATTACGTCTGAAAAGTCCTCTTTAACATTTTTGTCTGATTCTGATAAAAATTACTTCACTCGATTCTCATATGTTTTTAAAATCAAATCGGGACCATATCAATGACGTAGTACATGACTGGTGACGTAATCTATAAAATTGTGACGAAGTTTATCTCGGTGTTTGCATTCAATCTCGAAAACTGTCAGGATTTCAAACATTTATCTGAATGGATTTAACGGAAAATTATTTAACCGGGAAGGATTTCGGAAATAGTAGCTTTGCATCTGATCTCAATCTATGCCCATCCTCTGATTAAGAGCAAGGAAGGCATTGATTTAGATTTGCTTTTAGCTGCATGACATCAAAACTTCGGAGAAAAAAGGACGTTTGAGAAAATCAACCGGTTCATATCTTCCGAATCATAAAGGTGTGTGCGTATTACGAAAGTTTTCTTTTTGTTAAATATTGTCTTGCTACATCATCAGAAATCCTCTCAATAATCGAGTTCTTCAGCCGTAAGCGATCACCCCACCTCTTCCACCCTTTCACCCTTATGATGAGGACCCGGCGAGTATCGGAGTTATAAATCGGGACCAGATTAAATTGTCGTAAATAAATAACGAATAGACTTTAGAAAATATGTAAAAAAAGATTGTAACAGGATAAATAGAATAGATGATAGGTGACTCGAAATGGAAAAGTTTATCGGGCTCAACTGCGGAATTTACCCCCCGTTCACACAGAGCTGCGACTTTAGGACGATCATCCCGATCAATCCACGATCTGAAAAAGTATTAGATCGGGGCGGACCGGGGCCGATCGGCGTCTAAATCGAGCAATTTGGCAAATTACGATCTTCATTACCACCGTACTATGATGCCCTCACGTCCAACGCGCTGCTGACACGCTTCTACTACGATGTTACTACGATGTTGCGCAGACCGTTGCCGACCAGCGGCCGCGTTAACTGCGCTTATACTACGCTGCCGCTACGACATTCAAGATCATTCTACGACGCTACGCAGACCTATAAGACTGCACGACGATATCGCTACGGTGGTGGCGGTCATGTCACGCTTGTAGTACGCTTCTAGTACGATTTTGGCGATGATGTATATATATCTTGGGTTTCAAACATTATTTTTCACTTCTTTCCAAACATCAAACATGAACGGACGTATAAATGCTGATCTGATTCATCTGGCTTTACTTCATCAAGAACAAATGTTGGTTGTAATTGAAATTGCACAGATCGTTAACAGGTGGAAAACGCAGAAGAAGGTCAAGAAGATACTGGGTACGACCATGGCTATCTGCAGATAGGAAGCTCCAGTTTGGACACTATGACACACTATTGCGAGAACTCCGAATGGAAGACACCAATTCCTTCTTCAACTTTTTGAGGATGGAACCAGCGATGTTTGATGAGCTGCTTCAGAGGGTTTGTCCTAGGATTCAGAAGAAAGATACAGGCTGGTGGAAATCGCTAGATCCAGGTATCAAACTTGCCATTACTATCAGACATCTCGCTTCAGGAGATAAGTACCCTAGTAATGGTGGCGTTGTAGGAGCATACTCGATATGTAACCGACTGTACTACGCTTTTACTGCGCTTTTACTACGATCATGAAGATCTCTCCACGATGCTTCCGCGCTGCTTGTACGATTACGAAGCTTTTACTACGCTCTTTTTACGACTTTACCCCGATTCTTGTTGGCCACGATCCCACTACGCTTATTTTGAGCATGTTCAAAATAAGCGTGGCTAGGGCGTAGAGCTTCCCGATCAAGAAGACCCTACCGCGATCATACTTCGCTTACGAAGACTCCACTACGTTTTTCCTGCGATTTGTCACGATTGGCCACGTTTTCGGCCACGCTTTGATCGTAGTAGAAGCGGCGTCTATGTGTGAACGGGGGGTTATCCGGCTCACCAGATAAATTCCTACGCCTTGCCTGATGAACGTTTCCATCTCAAGTCACCAACCATCTATTCTCTATGTCTTTGATTCTTGCATTATGTTAAACCTGTGACCCAAATCTTGACCTCTGACACACTTTCTCAAATATTGAATTATTAGGTCTAGGACTGTATAAACTCATGTTTATGGAAGAAAGATCATTGTCCTTGATTCTTGGATCATGATGAGCCCTTGATCCTGACCATGACCTTTGACCTACTTTCTTAAAATATTGAATGTCAAGGGCTAGGGCTTTTTAAGTCAGTACTTCAGGTCGGTAGATCATTGTCTTTGATTCTGGGATCGTGATTAAGCCTTGACCCTGACCGTGAAATTGAACTAATTTCTTAAATATTAAAGTACTAGGGCTAGGGCTGTGTTAACTTAATACTTAATTTTGGTAGATGAACCCTTGACTCAGATCCTGACCTTTGACCTACTTTTTTTTTAAAAAAAAATATTGTATTAATTAGGCTAGGAATATATCAAATCAATGATAAAGGATGGTAGATGATTGTCTTTGATTCTGGCATCATGTGGAACCCTTGACCCAGATCTTGACCTTTGACCTACTTTTTTGAATTTTGAAATGTTAGAGCTACAACAGTATAAAATAAATAATAAAGGTTGGTAGATGATTGTCTTTGATCCTGGCATCCTATTGATTCTTTATCCAAAACTTGACTTTTGACCTACTTTCTTAAATATTGAATTATCAGGCCAAGAACTATATTTGCCTCTCATATTTGTTTGGGGATGCTTATCCTCTATTCTGGAATGCCGTAGAATCCTTGCCCCCGACCATGACCTTTGACCTACTTTCTCTACTTCAGCATAATAGGATCGAGGTCTGTATTAAATCAATCGTAAAATTTACATTTTTAATTTCCTTGACCTAATTTCTGAAATTATCATTTACCTTATTTTCACTTAAAGCAAATTTGAACTTCTTCTGGCTGCTTTGTCGCTACTCCAATGGAGCGATACTTGACCCCTTGGGCCTCAAGTATTTCTCGTTTAAAGGGAGGTTGTAATTTATCTTACCGATCGCCCTATTTTTCCCTCCAATGAAAGGCCGCTATTTCGTTTGAAATTCAAAAAATATATCCCATAATCTGACGATTTGCTCGAATAAGTGAGCTATGTGACTTTAGGTCATAATGGGCGGGGACTACATTCAAAACCAGACAGTGACGTCATTATCTTGTCTGTTAAATACCCCCGAAAGACCCTTAACTTGTTATCGAGTATTTATGATAAAAAAAAGTTTTATGAATGTTCTTTTGAGCTTATATTCAATAAACGAAGGAGAAATTCTTGAATAATTTGTCTGTATGCTAATGAAGACAAGATTTAGCGGATAAATCATTGATATTGATAATAAAATATTATTCTACATGGTATACAGCAGTTAGAATGACATCGGCGAGTTTGCTAGGACCAAGTCTTTCTGTACTCCACATTTTCACATTGTGACATAAAAAACACGACAGGGTAGAAACTATATAAAATCTCATTTCCTCATTAAAATGAATACTATGGATCTTTTGAACGACATTTTCAATTTAGTTGCTCTACAAAGGTCCCACTCTAAACAAAATGCAATCAAATATTCCCATAGAAAGCACATGTATGCAAAATAATTGTAGAAAGAATACAAAATGCCTACTTAAATGATTCTAGTGATACAGATTTTTGCAAAAAGAAAGTGATTCGAAGCGTGTTAGGCCTGTGATAGCTGACTAATATCGAAAGCCAGTGTGGCCCGTTTATCTGTGACGTATCGGGTGGGAACTAAAACTTCGTAACTAGAGCTTTTTAATGCACAAATTATTACTAACGTCTTGTTGCGAGCTTTAAATTGCTGATGTTGCCGTGGGTTTGTTTGTTTGTATGGGGTTTAACTCCGCCTTAAACAATTCTTCAGTTATAAAGCGGCGGCTGAAGCACATAACTATGCATTCCTGGTATTTCTTAAACCAGTACTACAATTCCTTTTCTAATCTCCAGCTGCTATCCCACATAGGTCTACGATTTTCAACCCAAACGTGGAAGACAAATGGTCGGAAAGAATGAGTGCCACCGCCGGGAATCGAACCCGGGACCATTTGAATGATAGTCCGACGAGCTAAATACGCCATGGTAGATAACTATTTTTCTGAATATACAAAATCCATAAAGGGTGGCATTATGTCCGCAAAAAAATCTAGCTAAAAGGAATACAAAATCCACTAGCAGAAATCCCGAGGTCTTGTTCGCCGAACGTTCTCAACTAAATTGTCTCGCAAAATGACAAAACAATTACAGAAACCCGACGGTGATTAAATTTAGCTCCTCCCACATTTTGTTTATCTCGATTTGATTGAAGAATGTATGACGCAACAAAAATGAATGACATCATTGATTGACGTGCAACTCAATTTATCTAGCGTTATTCGATGAAAAAATAAGTCGATCGGTAAAACAGTTATAGTTCATATTCTGACAATTTACGCGTATAACCTTGCGCTCCGCTAACGCTCCGCTTAGGTTATATCGCGTAAATTGTCAGAAATGAACTATAACTATTACGTAATTTTGTCCAATTTGATCGGAATTAGCGACATTGTATTGTCTCATTCAAAATTTGCTCCACACACTCATATAATGTAATTCCAAAGCGATTCCAAAACCATTCAGATCTTTTATTACAACATTTAAGTCATTTTCTCCGAAAATCGCTTAAATGTATTTCGTCAATTTTAGAAGAAGTTAGAGATATTATTTTTTCTCCATTTAATTTCGTAATAATCGAGGTTAAAAGGATATTAACGGTACGCAATATAACATCGCCAATGATTAACATGAACGCATTTAAAATTATAACTTTCTTTGATAAAAACTGTGTAGTTTTTTTTTTCTATTTTGCTTGTTCCCCTTCATATACCGATGAAATGCTTGAAATTAACACAGGCGAATGATTTCATCGATGAAGATATGAATGCAGGTGTTGGACGTTTTTAACTTTTTCAAAGAGTTTTTTTTACGATTTTGGTGTGCTTTTGAGCGAATGTTTTCGGATGTAGGGAAAGGGGCGATAAATAAGCGATTTGGAATGGTTTTGATCGAGATGAGTGACGATTTCACTGGTTACATCGTGAAATTGGTATTAACCTCAATCAATACCTAAATCGCTCACTCAGCGCTCTATTCATTCATTCCAAACACACACTCAAACCATTCAAAAACGATCTAAACAAATGAAAAATATAGACCCAACAACGTCATTCAAAATAAATTTGGATACAGAAAAATCGCGATTTGACTGACACAATTCGATTTGTAAGCGTCTAATAGGTCATTTAAAATCCTGAACAAAATTTGCGATATTGGATTACCTCCCATAAATTTACTCAAAGTCGCTCCCCACACTCATCCAATTTCATTCCTAAATCATTACAAAAATCATACACCTTGTCAATTTTACGATGGCATTAACTGTAAGCCTACCTGAGACTTCATAGAATTTAGACAGCGATGGGTATTTTCTCTCTATCAACTTTCTTCCCAATTTCTGCGTCCAGAAGTAATACTTCCATTCCGGTGGTGGATTAATTTCCACCAGTTTCTTCATGTGGTCCACAAAATCCGTCGGAATAATTTCATCTGACCATACCTGGTGAATTGTCTTTGGTATGCCTTTTCTTTCCCCTATGGAAAAGGGTAGAACTAGTCACATAGTAATTATTAATACGCAAAGAGCAGTCATCAAATTCGACTATTTTCAAGGGCCTATAGCCTAATTGCAGTTATGACCCGTGTGTAAGAAATTACCATATTCTCGTTATCTAGAAAGATCATTCTACCTTAACGTGAATATTTTTTGATAAACGATCTCTGGTTCACCTGTACTGGCTCAAATCTCTTTACCAGGGGCCCGTTTTACAACTTACGAAAAAAAAATTGTAAGTCAAAATCACAAATCACAAAATCCGAATGTTTTCATTCATTGTTTGATTTTGCCATGCAATACATATTAAGAAGATAATTACAATGATATGATAAATGGCAGTATACCGTTTTTAGTTACTTCTGTAGAATCAACTTTAATTTTGACTTACGCAAAAATGATTGTAAGATGTTTGGTAAAACAGGCCCCAGATGATCAACTTTTGCCTGATGGGTCACATTTGATTACCAGCTGAAGCTAATGTACATATTAATTAAACACGACGTTAGAAAAAAAATAATTCGACATTACAGCAATTAATCTATATTTATAGTATACAATGTAACGTACTTCCGAGAGTGAAATAACCCAGATGATTTTTTTGTTATTATGCGTGTGTTATTTCACTAGTGGAATAACTATAAGTGAGCTAAGAACGTATGGCAACGTTATATTTTCGTTGTGAAATGACGTCATAATGCATTTGCCGACTTCATTTCGCAAACGACGTTATATGTTGAGCGGAATAACAAGAATCTATTACTTTCTGGAATATCCTCGCATTTAGCAAAAAAAAACCCGGGTCATATTATAAATAGAATATCAAATTTGTGCTCATAAAATACCGAATTTATAAAACTCGTCATCTAAAACAGATAAAAACTCGACAAAGTCTCGTTTTTATCTTTTTATAGATGACTCGTTTAATAAATTTGGTTTTCAATGACCTCTCATTCGATATCGCCTATTTAAAATAACTATCGTAGCAATTTTTCACTGGCAATTCAAGTCGAAATATTCCAAGGGTACCCAGGTAATTTTCAACCGATTGACGGTTTATAAAGTTTATATTTTTGTTGATACTTCGAGTATTATTCAACCAATTTTCAATGTCGCTAAGGTTATTAGGGGTAGATTGCATAGGCTGTCTATGAAATGATTTGCCAATCAAATTATCCATTTTGACAGAAAAGAAACCGTTCACCTCCAATGCCGCCTTTTTTCTAATATTGAGTCGAAAAGGGGCTAGAGTTTTGACATGATTAAGTTACTCACAGAGTTAGACATTTGCTATCCTTGAAGGCTCTCGTGAGAGTGATCAAACATGTCGAGTTTTAAGAAGATATCTTTATATCAACAGCGATATGACCGGTCTTAAAGTTAACGCCGACGCCCGCGCCCGCATCTGCTCCGAAAATAATGCCAACGCCCATGACAAGGCTGCCTAGGTGATGACAATAGATCGACTTCTTGTTGAAAAAAGAAGCCGGGCTATATATGTGAACCGTCGGAAAAGGGGACCACGGTGGTTATTTGCAAAGTATTACACAGTTAACAACATCGTGAAATTGACGATTTAATGATTAATTTTGGAATGATTTCGATAGGAAATTGAATGAGTGTGTTGAGCAAGTTTTAGTGAAATTAAAAAGACGCAATTCACTATCGCCAATTTTGTTCTAAATGAACAAAATTAGCGAAAATTCTTACGCCCCCCTCAATAAAATATGCGTACCTTTATGTCTGTGTGTCTTTCTGGGCCAATTAGATACTTTAAATTCCACACCAGCCAATGATATCGTAGAATAATTTGATCGATTTGAACTAAATGTTGATCGTCTTAAACGATTTCGAGATGTTTTAAAATGATTACGGAACTTTATGAACGATTTGGATCAGTGTTTGGAATGAATGAACGAAGTGCTTAGTGGATTATTTAGAATGATTTTGATCGGAATGAGTGACAATTTCACGATGTTTTAACTGTATTACTCGGACTTGGAAGACTTGATAGGACCCACATATTTCGCCGATTTTCATCTTCCCTTTATAAGGCAGTTTGACAACCGGTTGACTTCTTCCAGGACCAACCACTTGAAAGAAAAAATAATAAAAGGATACTAGATTCGTTTAGCGAAAAGGGGCCACCTTGGTACGTAGTTCGTATGAATGTAGAAATAGAGGATATTGAATGAGTGGTCATGGAATACCGAATTTATTAATCAAGTCATCTATAAATAGATAAAAAACGAGGCTACGCCGAGTTTTTATCTGTTTATAGATGACGAGTTTAATAAATTAGGTAACTTATGAGCACAAATTTTGTATTCTATTTATAATATGACCTGAATTTTTGCGAAAAATCGTCAAAAATCTTGAAATTCAAAGTTTCAGTTTTCCGCGATTTTTATAACGCCGTTTAAAACTTACGTCACAATGTATGCATTATGACGTCATTTTCGCGGTTAGAAAATAGCCTTGCTATTCGCTCTGAGCTCATTTGAATAGTTATTCCCCTAGTGTAATAACACTCGTGTCATATCAAAAATATTCAACGGGTTTATTTCACTACCGCGATGTAGGTCATATTATATTGATTATTCTACCTCCCCAATCAAATGATATTTGAAATGTGGCATTCGGTTGGCCAGTTCGGGAATCGATCCCTATTCAAATATTAGTTTTACGGAGTTCCAAATTAGTGTGTGTTTTTTTCGCTTGACGGGTTACAAATTTTTAACGGTGTCCCTAAAGTTTTAGAATTACTTATTATAATAGTTTCACAAACTCACACTCATGTGTTTCTGGCATTGTTGTTGTAGTAGGCGTTGATGGAGGTGTTGGTGTTGGCGTTTCAGACGTCGAGTCCGCACATAGCTGTTGCCGGTACATATATGATGATAAGTTGTGTAGGTACAGAACCATGACACCAGAAACAAGTGCAATTACCAGTGCCTTTGATTTTCCTCTTCTAGAAACAGTTAAATACAAGGGCGTAGCTCCTATTACGCAATTTACGCAAGTGCGTAAAAAGAAATTTTCTTCTGTTGAAAAATATCGTTTATGAATTATCATGACATCGAAACTACAGCTTATTAAAGCTGTAGTTACGATGCTATGATTATTCACCAACGCTCAAATCATAAAAAGGGAGCGGACGGAAGGCATTTATCTTTTCTCACAGTCCACATATCGCCTTTAGCCTATAAATTCTTCAGTTATCGCCTTCTGACTGCGTAAAAGTTACATGAATCCTAGTTACGCCTATGAAATACACATGGAATCACAGTTTAACCATTTTCTTAATGTATACTTGCCCATATCGTGAATTTCGTGAAAGCAAAGCAAATTAAATAGTATTTTTTGTTGTTGTTGTTTTACTGTGTAAATTCAACTATCTAAATAATGACTTCATGATAATACAAAGTATTGTAAAACATAATTGTAAGTTCACATTTAAATCGGGATAAAAATTCTCATATATTTCGCGTACGTTTAATTTTAAAATGCATTAAATCATTACTTGAAAGAAAATACTTTATTACAAATGAAAAGAAAGAAACTAACTAAGTAAAGGGGGGGAAATAATGAATATTTTGAAAATATTAAAAGGAAAGAAAGGAAGAAAGAAACGAAGAAAGAAAGAAAGAAAGAAAGAAAGAGAAAGAAAGAAAGAAAGAAACGAAGGAAGAAAGAAAGAAAGAGAGAATGGAAAGTAAGCAAATACAGAAGGAAAGAGAGATATATTCAGTTGTGTAGGTATAGAACCATCACACCAGAAACAAGATCAATTATCTGTGCCTTTATCATTTCAAAAACACACTGCCACCATTAAAAAACGCTTCAAAACTCACAAAAAATATGTAATTTTCCGTGCATTTGACAATTATTACAAATTGTCACCGTTCGTCGCGCATTTTGTTTCCTCACATAGCCCCCCCCCCCCCCATTTATTTCGATTACAGTTAGTTACATCTCGAAATTGACATTCATCTCAATCAAAACATTCTCTCAAATCGATCGAAAATGCTCCAAATGACTAGAAAGTATACAACCAAAATCTACTTTCAAAATAAATATGAATAGAAAAAATCGCGATTTCACTGACATAATTGAAATTGGTAGCGTCTGATTGGTTCTTGAAGAAAAGGGAAGCAATTTATAGAACTTTTATGTATCTTTCATTCAAGGGAGGTAATAAGTATCGCTAATTTTGTTCATCTTGAACAAAATAGCGATACTTGATGACCTCTCTTGAAATTCTCTCAAATCTCACTCCACACACTCATTCAATTTCATTCAAAAATCATTCCAAAATCATTCAACTTGTCAATTTCACGATGATATTAACTTTATCGAGTACATTGTATTTATCTTATCAACAACACTTGGTTATTAATGAAATCAAAACAGTTTTGTTACCGTCTTCGAAATCTTATCTAATGATTCAACTATTTTTACAAAGTCCAGTAATGAAAAAAAAAAACTTATCAGTATCATTCTGATTGAAGAGGTTTATAGGATATTGAATGAGTGATAATTGAATATTGAATTTATTAAACGAGTCAACTATATTAAAAACAGATAAAAACGAGGCTTATCGCATTTAATTCCTTATAAATGAAAAATTACTGTATAGAAGAGCCCGGCGGCCAGGCTTAGACGCTGGGTATTATTTTTTTCTTTTTTTTTACAGAAACATTGCCTCGTGACGGGCTTTCATCGCAATCGAAGGTGACAGTTTGCCATCAGATATTTGACAGAACAGAACAGAACAGAACAATATTTTAATTGACGTATACAAGGTATCAAAGGTCTCTCTCTCTATCCATCTCTCTTTACAGCTGGCCATTAATTTCCAGCAAAAGAATTTCTAATAATATAGATCTAGGTCCCATGCATGTTTTTCGGGTTGTTAATTTTACAAAGAACTAAAATTTTAAAAAACACACAAAAAAAGATCCGTTATAATAATAGTTTCAAATGCAAAGTTCGAGGGAGTTTGAACATTTCGGAGATATCTGCACACGTAAATGCACAGAAAAACGTGAATATGTGATTATGCATCTTCACGAGTCAAGGGGTACCGAATTGATAGCTTTTTCTCGAATACGTGAGATAAGTAAAGCGTTCGTAACCCTTGGTTCGACAAGATGGTGATTATGTGATTTCGATCAAAATTATTTTTAATCATTCACTCTGCTCTCCATTCTTTCATTCCAAACACTCACTCAAATCGATCGAAAACACACAAAAAAGCATTGGAAAACAATTCGAAATCGTTCAAGACTATCAACATTTGTTTCAAATCGATCAAATTATTGTATTATTTTATTGGCTGTTGTGGATTTTAAAGTGTCTGATTGGTCCAGATGATATAAAAAAGAAAAGTACGGATACTCTATTACAGATAGGATTTATGTGCATCTATAGAGAAAGTGAAAAAATTTCATCGTTCAGTTACCGAAGCCTTCAGTTTCGAGGGTTGGTAACAAACCTATGGTTTGAGGTCTCAGGTTTTTTATGTCGACTATCTTTAGAAATAAGTAATTGTAAATAAATGCTGAATTACCTTAACCTTAAGAGCAATAACCCGTATTTAGGTTGTTCCGCCCTTCCAGGGCAATAATCATGGACTATACCTTGGAGGCTATGAATTAATTTGTCTTTACATATACAAATGTAATGATGTAAGCGACGGTTTCATGCGTAAAGATAACAATGAAATCATAGTTAGTAACATCGTGAAATTGTCCCTCATTCCAATCAAAACCAGTTTAATCGCTCATACATCGTTCCATTCGTTCATTGCAAACATTCTCTCAATCCATTTAAAAACGTTCCAAATCACTTACAATGTTAGGATCAACAACTACCTTTAAAATAAATATCCGTAGTTAAAATCAATGATTTCACTGACATAATTGAATATTGTGAGAGTATGATGGGTTCATGAATATACAGTAAGCGTTTCATAAAACCTGTATTACCTGTAAACCTGTGATATTGAAATACCTCCATTGAATTTCACTTTAAAACTCGTTCCACACACTCATTCAATTTCATTCAAAAGTCATTTGAAAATCTTTAAAAGTCAATTATACGATGTTCTTAGTTTTATACACATTAATTTCGTGTAAGCAGAGAAAATGATATAGTTTTTTTTTTTAAATTTTCAGTTTAATATGGTAGATTCAAATACAAGTTTCTAGTAAATAAAAATTTAATAATAAAACAAAGTTTTGTAAATCGTAATTGTCCACATGCAAAGCGGGATAAAAATTCTCAGGCATTTCGCGTACAAAGAAAATACAAAATTAGAAATGAAAATAAAGAAATAACTAAATAAAGAAGGAAATAATTAATATACAATAATACCTAAAACAAAGAAAGAACACAGACAGACGGGAGGGAAAGTAAAGAAAAAAGAACGAAAAAAGTACAGAAAGAAAAATAAAATGCATATTTTATAAATAATTCAATTTGAAAATCAAGAAAGAAAGAAATTAGTAAAGAGGGAATATCATAAAGAACAAAATTAAGAAAGAAAAAAAGAAAGAAAGAAAGACAGACAGACAGACAGACAGAAAGAAAGAAAGAAAGAAAGAAAGAAAGAACATAAATAAAATTGAAGGCAAAGAAAGAAAGAAAGAAAGAAAGAAAGAAAGAAAGACAAAAAAATAATAAAAACATAAATAAAATTGAAGGACATACCTCGAAAAAATCACCATACTAATTCTGTCCTTTTTTATGCCAGGATTATGAAATAAAGTCTGTTTAAGAAAAAAGTTATATTCTGATTAGTTTTTGTTTGTTCGTGGATAAAATGATGTACATCTTTTATGGATGCAGCGTAACAATTCGCGTTAAACGTTGTTAAATATATGTGAACATTTGATTTTACAGATGTTACTATCTTGGTCGATACTTAATTTATGTTTTAACTGGAGTACACTTAACAACATCGTGAAACTGACAAAAGTTGTGATAAAAAACACTCTTAAGCATACATGCGGCCCCCAATATGTGACACTCAAATCACCCCAAAACGCTCCGAAATTGTTTAAATACGCTTTGAAATCCTTTAAAACGACCGTCAGCCAAATAAGCGCAGGCTACACAGCACCCGCCATGCGTCCAGGATCTCTAAACGGTTCAATCAATTTGACAATTTTCCTTAAAGAAAGAAAGAAAGAAAACAGACAGACGGGAGGGAAAGTAAAGAGAAAAGAACGAAAAAAGTACAGAAAGAAAATAAAATGCATTTTTTATAAATAATTCAATTTGCAAATCAAGAAAGAAAGAAATTAGTAAAGAGGGATATTCATAAAGAACAACATTAAGAAAGAAAGAAAGAAAGAAAGAAAGAAAGAAAGAAAGAAAGAAAGAAAGAAAGAAAGAAAGAAAGAAAGAAAGAAAGAAAGAAAGAAAGAAAAAAAGAAAGAAAGAAAGACAGACAGAAAGAAAGACAGAAAGAAAGAAAAAACATAAATAAAATTGAAAGAAAAGAAAGAAAGAAAGAAATAAAGAAAGACAGAAAGAACATAAATAAAATTGAAGGAAATACCTCGAAAAAATCACCATACTAATTTTGTCCTTTTTTATGCCAGGATTATGAAATAAAGTCTGTTTAAGAAAAAGTTATATTCTGATTATTTTTTGTTTGTTCGTGGATAAAATGATGTACATCTTTTATGGATGCAGCGTAACGATTCGCGTTAAACGTTGTTAAATACATGTGAACATTTGATTTTACAGATGTTACTATCTTGGTCGATACTTAATTTATGTTTTAACTAGAGTACACTTAACAACATCGTAAAACATCGACAAAAGTTATGATCAAAAACACTCTTAAGCATACATGCGCCACCCCCCACATTCGTGACACTCAAATCACCCCAAAACGCTCCGAATTGGTTTAAATACGCTTTGAAATACTTCAAAACGTCCGCCTGCCGACTTAGCGCAGGTTACACAGCACCTGCGTTCAGGATCACTAAACGGCGCAAACAATTTGTGAATTTTACCACGCTTTGCACGTGCACTTGCGTGCAAAGCGGGGTATAATTGGCAAACTGTTTGCACCGTTTTGTCCTACTGTACGCAGGGCACACTTCAAAATATTAGTAATTCGATATCGTAGGTTCGATTTCAGGGCTGGCACACAAACAAACAAACAAATTTTCTTTGGGGTCGAGGCCCGGCGTGATGGTGATTTATAGATCCGCAACTTCATGTGAGTATCGATTGACCGTAAGCGCCAATTATTTTCAACGTAAAATTGGTCTTTGACGCATCACTCGAAATTGTTTTTATCATGCAATGAAGCATGTACACTGTATTGACATGATAAAACCTACCAGATTATATTAAGAGGTTATTTAACATGATCATGTACAATACTGAATTCTATTGGATGAGTACCCTGTAGAACCAGTTTATATTTGACGAGGCGATAGCGGAGTCAAATATAGACTGGTTCTGCAGGATACGAATCCAATGAATTCAGTATTGTACTCGATCATGTTAAATGACATCTTTATTTCAAACCAACACTTAAAGTTCCACAATTAACGATTTACGGCATTTGAGAAAGACAAAGGGAATAGATCCAAAATGATTCGGATAAGGGCGTCGTGCAAGTCACAATGAACATGATGAAATTGAAACAAACCTTTGTTCTAAAAGTAGAATTCCACGTGAAATGTTTAATGTTTATTTCATGTGTTAAGTCGATAAGTGCTCACTGATTATAAAATGAAATTAACATATTATTATTAACAGGTTTACTACCCGTCGTCGCTTGAAATGTACACTTTCATGTGAACAAATGGTATTCCAAAATCAAGAAACAACAACGATTTTGTGTCCCTGTCCCTCTATGCCACTTGCATTCTTCTTTTACTTGCTAAACAATGTAACAAATGAAGAAATCTGGAATCTTCTCAAGACCAAACTTATTACAATACCTCCGGACAGAGGGTTTGGTTTATTGAAAAAGCTGCGAAAAGCGGTGATATCTATATTTATCGTACAATATAGCTTGCCTAACTTTCATCATACAATATAGGTTGCCTCGTTTTGGAATAAATCCGTATTGTACAGTAGCCTCGTTCTGGTTGTACAATATGGATCCAGATATTTCACTCTCACGTGATACAAAATAAGCGATGTCATTGGTCTAAATTGATTAGGTGTGACATAAAATCTGACATTGACCAAAGTCATTGATTTTAATTTGATTTTTAGTGATGTTCTTGATGAAAAATGCACTTCCTTTGTCTCACTTATGTTAAATTATCCCTCACATTTTGTTGTCAGACAAAAAATACCTATTAAAATTCAAAATAAACTTTTATGAAACAAAAAAGTGTTATATAGGAATGAGTGTCTTTTTCACTGCGTTTATTGAAGTATAAACTGCAATTGCCTTATCACATGGCAAATAACGCCCGTAGGTCGTTATGTTTAAGCCATGTGCTAAGGCAATTACGCTTTATACTCCAATCCTCTAGATCTGAGAAACTATTACCGTAAAATACTCGACTAAATATTAAAGTTTCGAGTCTTCTTTCTGCGCGTATAGACTACACAATCTATTTTTAGATCGTGTATTTTTCTTTCTCGCTATCGAAGTTAAAGCATAAAGATAAACAAATAGAACACAAATAAACGATATCTTTAACATTCGTAGAGGTACTTATGATAAAAAAATCATTTTTGATAAGTTATTCTGCGTTTTAAAACGAACCTATCGTGATTGAGAGGGTTGCTTGATGGTCTTCATCGACTGGCTGTAAACATCGACTCAGAATCAGAACTGCATGTTTTTGACCATAAATTCTTTCGAAAACAACTGAATTTCTAATATATTGAATAGCATGGTTACGATGTAGAAGGGGAACGAGGGTTTTCGAGTTCCTACAACACAGGACTCGCAGATTGAAGGTCGGGGGTTTCCCGAAAGACCTATTGCATTTTATACAGAAATAAAGCGCTATGGATTTCCCAACGTGTTGCAATTCAAACCAATCAAAATTCTTTATTTAATTAGATTGCAATTATTCAATTTTATTAGTCGAAACAAAATTAAAATCAGCAATTAGACTGTGGATCTTTCACAAGAAATATCGATCTTTCAGTTGTAATACCTTTTGGGCGTATTACAGCTAGTTACATCGTGAAATTGAGATTCATCTCAATTAAAACCATTCTAAATCACCCACTTAACGCTCCATTCATTCATTCCAAACACTCTCTCAAATCGATTAAAAACGCTCCAAAATTACTAAAAAAGATACAATCAACATCTACATTGAAAATGAATATAAATAGAAAAAAAAAACAAAAAAACGCAATTTCATTGTTATGATTGAAATTGTAAGGTTCTTGGAGAAAGGGGAACCTATTTATAGAACTTGAATGCATATTTTATAAAAGGGAGGTAATAAATATCGCTAATTTTGTTCATCCTGGGAAAATTTGTGATCTTGATTTACCTCCAATTAAATTCACTCAAAACTCGCTACACACACTCGCTCAATTTCATTCCATAATAATTCCTAAATAATTCATCTTGTCAATTTCACGATGTTCTTTACTGTGATAAACATGCAGTTTGGCATGACATATAAAAAATATCTAGTGCAAAGAAAAAGATTTGTATTTTTACAAGAATTACAAGAAGTCGGAGACTGACAGAAGCGATTGCATTTCATGTACCGTAAACCATATGATTTCCCATTTATTATTATTACAGAATATATTTGTGTATTATATGATAAAATTCTCATTTCTATAGATTCAACGTATATATACATGTAAAATTTTCCTATCCGTATCAAAATGGGGACTGTGATCTTGGCACGTGTACTTTTTGAAATATTAGTTTAAATGATTGAAATGAGTGTTATTTGAAAATTTTAAAATTTGTTGCATCTACACCAATATCATAGCTTATGTATTTAACCCTAGTTGAGGGAAATGTTGTGTTTGTAATATTGTCCCTGGACCAAAACAAATCACACCTACCGTAAATATGCTAATTGCACGTGTAGCTGTACAACTGCAACATAATTATGCATACAACTTATTTCGACTATAAGCTTTTGCTTAATAGTTTCAAGGAACAAACCCCTTCGTGTAGTTGGAATTTGTTCGTACTTTGATTAAGACCGTAAAAATGCCCTACCGTAAGCACGAGTCACGGGAAAATGACAAGCTGAACAAACAATTTCTAAATAATAACATACATGCTTCATTTAACCTAGATAGACAGAACCCGCCTTAAGTCCTTGTGACAGCAACGTCGGGAAGTGAATGTTACATACATTGGATAGATGAAATTTATAGTGCTTACCTTGGGGTTAACCAATTTAAAATATATATAATATATATAATGTTTACTTAGTGTTTTGTTTGAAAAAGAAAGAAAGAGATATCTAAAGAGGTTGGGTGAATTAATAATTGTCGAGACAATTATCAATTCCCACAACCAAGTTAGATATTTTTCATACAATACACTACGTATGTATCGTAATTAACTATAACCTGTATTTGCCTTGTTTTTGTCGATGTTTCGAACAGAAATGCAAGTTACTAAAAAAACGCATTGTTCTGAAAATATCCAATTGATATCATAAAAAATATCATACGTGATGTTATCATATGGATATTGGTTTGGTTATATGAAAAAGTAGTTAACCTTGAGGCTACCATCAACTTTTGTTATGTAATTGTGCCTTTATATCTACCAGGTCTTAGCGTTGTCACGAATTTACGTGGGAAGTGAAAAGCTTTTATCAAACCTATTCCTTCATATGCCAGTGGTCTATTTGCTCATAATTTTCACTAGATCACGAACAAAGTTTACTAGATCAAAAAATAAAAACCAAACAGTATGTTGTAATTGAATACCATCTATTGTTATTTACCAACAAGTTCAGTACAAGACAAAATGCAGATAAACGATTTAAAATATAGAAAGATGTGGGAAATATACTTTGATTGTTGAAACACAATTATCTTATTTATTATCAATGTCAATAATGAAAAGAATAATGAGTTTCAATAATTGAATCTAATTTTGGTCTCCAACGATCATGTTCGAATGACAGAGTTTTGACTGCTGAAATATTTTTTGGGTTAAATGTAGAAATCATTTTTGGTATTTACATGTATCTTTCAAATTAGTAAATGCCATAAATCTTAGTACTTCAATCTGATAATGACATCCTTTCAAAGTCTTAGTACTTCAATCTGATAATGACATCCTTTCAAAGTATTTTTTGAAATCATGATCTAAAAATATATTGAAAAAAATGTATTGTTTGTTATTGAATTTTCAATTTGGTTTCTTCATACTAGTGACTTGTGAATCGAAATCAAAATTGGAAATTTCACTTTAATTGTTACTTTAATCAAACTCTGGATGCCTAGCCCTTTGGCCTTCATGCCACCACAGTTCTAAAGCCTTTTTAGAATTTTATTTAAAGAAACTGGGCCTTCAACTGGTATTGCCATTAATGTTCAACATGTTTATATCTAGTTTTGGCCTCCAATATGACGTGAAACAGACAGGGAAACACATAATAATCTCAAGAAACATAAGGATGTTTTTAAAGTTTTCTTTCATTGCTTAAGATTATGCTTTATGTATATTCTGTCATAAAATACTGTTACACTGAAAGTCATTTGTTATCTGTGCATATGTAATTTCAGAGATGACCATTCGTCCTCTTTAAGATGGTCAAGGTCACAACCTAATGACTCAGTAATGATCTTCAAGGAGAGTAATATTATCCTCACCATAAACTGCCAACTCTGCCTCAAAATCAGGCAAATTAAGGGGATGAAATACCTACATGGACTTCAGGGGCTTGTTAGACTCAACATCACCAGCTCTTCGGGATATATGGTCATAGAGTAGGTCAATGAAAATATTTGTTTATCACTAAGCTGCTCTTGGGTCAGGGTAGGGGCAGCCGTTTGTATATTCTTAAATCTGTATTTCCAGTAATATTCATGTAACATCTCCTAGGAATTGGTTGAGACTGTAACCTGGTCTATAATGTAGAGATGTCCGGTTTATGTAGGTAATTTCAAGAGCCTCAGAATCATCTGGTAATCCACAGCTACCTTTTTGAATTTTATGAGATATATGTCACTGAGAGTTTTCAGGACATCCTTGAAGAAATACATGTAATAAAATAGTCTGTAGTCTATTAAATGAACCAAAATTTGCCTAGCTCTAGTCTGAACTTCAACAGTGCGTTATCTTGCCTCGAGAGTGTTCTCAAAATGTGAAACAAAAGTGCATTTTTTTCTAAAGAATGTCCAGACATCTTTGAAGATGAGGTACCCATCGTTTTCCCCAAAGGTTTCCTGGCTTGTTCATGGAATGACCAAATGCGTCAGTCTTAGTGTGTAATTCTCCGAGAGCTTTCGCATTGCGATGATAGTGCTTATGAAAACTTACTAACAACTGCTTCACATGAGCAAAGAATTTCACCCATTTGTCTCATGGCATCAAGATCGCCAAATTCTTATCGGTGTCTAACACAGTGTATGGCAAATAAATCAGGAGCTTCATCTTTCAACAGTTTTGCCATGTTGTGCCGGCGACCAAGGTTAACACTAGCTCCTGGTTAACCTGTTGCCATTAGCTTGTTTTTCCAGTCCCTACCTGGATCTACACTATCCATTGCACCCTCAATAGAACTTAACACTTCGGTTTGAACATATTGTATTTACTTGAATTAATACATGTACAATGCAGTTCACAATAACAATCATTAAACATAAGCAGATATTATATTGTTCTTCTGCTCAAAACTGCCTCTGCATGGGCATGCCCAACAGCAGTCATTTTGACACAATATTTGTTCGGACTCCCTTTTCACATACCCGAGCATAAACAATTTCTGCATGAACATGCTCAACAGCAGTCATTTTGACACAATATTTGTTCGGACTCCCTTTTCCTATACCCGAGCATAAACAATTTAAATTTCCATAGACAGATACGTCAGTTGCCCCATCAAACCAAATGGGAAAGATGGCTTCTCTTAAAAGTGATTTAGGTTGATCTTGCATGTCCTCATCAATAAGCTTATTAGGCCTGATCAGTTTGGTAGCTACTGGTTAAATTAACACCATTTTCTCTTGCAAAATAAGCAATTTTTGGTCAAGGGTGAAAGGTGGCTTCTTTCATAGCAGTGAAACAGGCTTTATTATAGATTATTGATGACTGTTTTATTTGATCCTTATTCCATTTGCGAATATCAATATCCACGGGACCAACCATAGCGGGTGCAAAAGCACAGGCAACAACTGAACCAGGGACAGGCAACAATTGAACCAGACACTGGCTGTTGTGAATAATCATCAACATATACAATTTGAGATTGACTGTCAATATCTCCTGTGTAAGTCGTAAATATGGTCCCGATGATGTATAGGCCCCGCTTTGAGCTTTCGGAATTCATCAAAGGCTGGGGATTCATCGTGACATTTGACAGCATCAATTATAAAATTATATATCCCTTAAGAAAACTTCTCTGTTTATACATGTTGTCTGAAAGTAACGCAAAACATCACCTTTTTTTCTTAGTCAAATTCTAACTTCGCAGAAAAGACCTTTCATGCGGGATGGAATGACCTCTTGTTTTTTTGTTTTTTTTTTTCAAAATAGACGATCGTCATTTACCACTGAGCAAGCTATAAATTGCAAATTTCAGTGAAATGGATTTTGATTCTTTAGATTTTCTCACTCGTTTAATTTATTATAGAGTTTGTCTTTCCAAAAAAGATATAGCCTATCGATCTTATTCTTGAACGAATTATACATCCCAACACATTGTTCTACTAATTTTTCAAATGTGTACAACCTTTCAATTTATTTTCATTAATTTTCTTTATCGCGAACCCTTTATTGCCCACTAAACTGTATATACTAAAGAGTAAGGTACATTGAACGAGGAATACAATATAAAGATATCGATGAAATAGACATGTTGTCAAATCATTACGTGGCAAGACTTTCAGTCTGGTTGATTGTTTGTTACGATCACGTGTCGGCATATTTTTGCCACGAAATTCAAGGTATCAGTATCATGATACTGTTAAACAAAATCACACTAAAATATACATGTATTTATCCTCTAGGTCAAATTTTTCTCAAAAATGACATCGTGATATTTGCCACCTCTTTCCTGATTTTTCCTAGGATAATGTCCACTACTGACAACAAGCTAAAACTATTGTGAATCAAAAACTGACACTCGCATTAATTATAATTAGATAACAGCTTTTGGATTGATTTTATCTTATCCTTTGGCTATCGTCCTGAAGTTGAGAGTTTGATGACTACGCATAAAAGTAAATAATTCAAGGTAAAACCATTAATTTGGTGGCCTAGCAGCCCATCGGCCTATCGACTTGGTGGCCTGAAAGTAAAATTACAACAATTAATACAATCAGTAAAGCGGCCTAGCGGCCTGGCAGCCTATCTATCTGAACGTAAAAAAGAACACAGATTTAACCAAAAGCCACGCAGCCCAGAGGTCTAGCGGTCTGAAAGAAAGATTGAGGCAGATAGGACCAACAGCTGAGCGGCCTAGCGAACAAGACGGCAATCAATAGCTGGAAATGATCTATTCTAAACATACCCGAAATCGCGATTGTCTCATTTGGCCTTAAATTGAAGTATTCAACATCATGTGGTATACAGTAACCAACATCGTGATATTGACAAGATGAATGAATTTGGAATGGTTATGGAATGAAATGGAATGAGTGTGTGGAGCGAGTTTTGAGTGAAATTAAAGGGGGATAATCCAACATCGCTAATTTTGTTCAAATTGAACAAAATTGGTGATGTGTATTACCTCCCTTTAATAAAGTATACGTACTTTACCGTCGTTGTGTTTTCGTGGACCAGAAAGACACTTTAAAATCCGCAAATAAGATCGTAGAATAATTTGATCGATTTAAATGAACTATTGATCGTCTTAATTAATTTCGAAACGTTTTCAGAAGATTTTGGAGCGTGTTTGATCGATTTGAGTGAGTGTTTGGAAAGAATGAATGGAAAGCTTAGTGATCGATCTAGAATGGTTTTGATCGGAGTTATTGACAATTTCACGATGTAACTAACTGTAGGTTGTACAAAATATAGCTTAAAGTCATATTTGTCAAGTAATTGAATCTATGAAAACCTAAAATTAAGACGACGTTAACTGCTGTTTTTTTTACAGAACCCTCAATATGGTGTAAATGCATTATTGATTTTCCTAGTCTGGAAAAATACTAATGGCTCACTACTGCAATAAAAGAAAACGTGTTACATTTAATTATCTGAAAGTATTGAAGTTGTTGTACTGCGCGCAATAGTTGGAACACACGACTTTCCAATGTCGCAAATTTTGTTCAGGATGAACAAAATTAGCGATATTAATTACTTCCCTTTGATATCATATGCATAAAGGTCCAATAGGTAGATTTCTATGTCTTCCCGAAAGCGTATCGATTACAGAATAAATTATTTCAGTGAAATCGTGGATTTTTTATACCGATTTTTATTTGATTGTAGTTGTTGATCTTATCATTTTATGTGATTTAACATCGGTTTTGAATAGTTTGAATGAGTGTTTGAAATGAATGAATGAATGAATTAATGATTGAATTAATGAATGAATTAATGGAGTGCCGAGTGAGCAATTTTGAATGGCCTTGATTGGAAAAATTATAAATTTCATGATGTTGTTAACTGTAAGTATTTTGAATACCACCTTAGGAGCCCTATGTGAGTGGTTGCGAATGGTTTTGATTGGAATGTTCGTCGGCTTCATAATGTGTTTTACTGTACATGTTCACAATACTATTTTCTGTTGCATATACAGATGAAACATCGTAAAATTACCAACGTCGATGGTTTTGGATGATTTCTAATTGAAATTGAATGGATATGTTGATTGATTCTTGAATGAAATTAAAGGGCGTAATCAAATATCACTAATTTGGTTCAAGTAAAACAAAGTTAGCGAAAATTATTACCTTCCTTTAGTACAGTTAATAACATCGTGAAATTTACATTCATCTAAATCTGAAACATTCTGAATCGCTCACTCAACGCTCCATTCATTCATTCATAACACTCGCTCATACCATTCAAAAACGCTCCAAATTCACAACTTCAACAACTTCTTTCTAAAAAAAATGTAGCTATGAAAAACTCGTATGACATAGAAAGCTAGTCATAGAACCTTTGTGCAATTTTTTATAAAGGTAGGTAAATAATATCGGTAATTCTGTTCATATTGAACCGAATTCGCAATATTGGATTATCAACCATGACTTTCACTCAAAAGTCGTTCCACAAACCCATTCAATATCATTCCTAAATCATTCCAAAATCATGCACTGTGTCAATTTCATGACATAACTAATTGTATAATATGCATTCAAGTTCTATAAATAATTTCGTGGAACGAATCGAATGCTTAAAAAATTCAACAAGGTCAATGAAAACGTATTTCTTTCTTAACATTTTAATGTTGAATATAGTTGTTGATCTTATTTTAATAGTGACTTTGGAGCGTTTTTGAATGGTTTGAATGAGTGTTTAGAATGGGTGATTGGAGCGCTTAGTGAGCGATTTAGAATGATTTTGATCGCGGTGAGTTTCAGTTTTAACTCTTGTCAGTCGCACAAACGACCTTACCACTTGGAATAGTTAGATGTTTCTTTTCTAGTATAACAGAACATGTTTAATCGACTTTGTCCGTGGCCTGACTCATTTAATGAGAAAACGGGGCTTCCTTTCACATTAAAGTTACTAGTTGTATATAATGAAGACATAATTAGGGCATCATATTTCTATACAGCTTAGCAAGATGACTAAATATAGTTCAAGGTATTTCTTCTTGATAAATTCTTTGTTGATTTTTTTTCTTTTTATGATGAATCTTTTTTCTAGTTTATCTTTTGTTTTTCGTTCATCTTTATCCGTTTCATTTATTCTCTACATGCTGTTTATTTTGTAATTTTATGCAATTCCTTATTGATCATCAGAAGTAATCCAGGAAATTCGCATATGTAATGACAACGCCTCGTGAATGTTTTCTTAGGGGCCAGCTTATTTCTGGCCCAAACGGGTTCCGTTTTTGTTATTTTCCAGCCGGGCCACACTTAGAAACCAGCCCTATGTTCCGACTGACAAGATGTTGCAGACCATTTTCAAATTATGCCCCGCTTAGCTCATGCACTGGGGGGGGGGGGGGGTAAATTTGTTCATAGTGAACAGAATTCGCGAAATTGGATTACAAACCATGATTTTCACTCAAAACTCGCTCCACAAACTCATTCAATATCATTCCTAAATCATTCCAAAATCATTCACTGTGTCAATTTCATGATGTAACTAATTGTAAAATATGCAAACAAGTTCTATGAATAACTTCGTGGAACTAATCGAATGATTAAAAAATTCAACAAAGTCAATGAATCCGTATTTCTTTCTTACCATTTTAATGTTGAATATAGTTGTTGATCTTATCTTTATAGTGACTTTGGAGCGTTTTTGAATGGTTTGAGTGAGTGTTTGGAATGGATGATTGTAGCGCTTAGTGAGCGATTTAGAATGATTTTAATCGTGGCGAGTGTCAATTTAAACTCTTGTTAGTCGCACGCCCGAACTTACTACTCTAAATGGTTACATGTTTCTTTTCTAGTGCAGTTAGTTACATAATGAAATTGACATTCACCTCAATCAAAACCATTCCAAACCACTCACTCAGCGCCCCATTCTTTCATTCCAAACACTCACTCAAACCATTCAAAAACGCTAAAACCCATTGAAAAATATATAATCAACAATGTCATTCTAAATACATTTTTAAAAGAGAAAGATCGCGATTTCACCGACATAATTCAAATTGTAAGCGTCTTATAGGTTCTTGAAAAAAAAAGAAGCTGTCTATAGAACTTGTATGCACATTTTATTAAAAGGAGGTAATCAATATCGCCAATTTTGTTCATCTTGAACAAAATTTGTGATATATGATTACCTCCCATTAATTTCACTCAAAACTCGCTCCACACACTCATTCAATTTCATTCCTAAATCATTCAAAAATCATTCACCTTGTCAATTTCACAATGTAACTAGCTTTATTACAGAACATATTTTATCGACTTTGTCCGTGGCCTGACTCATTTAATGAGAAAACGGGGTTTCCTTTCACATTAACGTTACTAGTTGTATATAATGAAGACATAAATAGGGCATCATATTTCTATACAGCTTAGCAAGATGACTAAATATAGTTCAAGGTATTTCTTCTTTATAAATTCTTTGTAGATTTTTTTTTTCTTTTTCTGCTGAATCTTTATTCTAGTTTGTCTTTTGTTTTTGTTTTATCGTTCATCTTTATCCGCTTCATTTGTTCTCTACATGCTATTTATTTTGTTATTTTATGCAATTCCTTATTGATCATCAGACATAATCCAGGAAATTCGCATATGTAATGACAACGCCTCGAGAATGTTTTCTTTGGGACCAGCTTTTTTCTGGCCAGACCGGGTTCCGTTTTGGTTATTTTTTAGCCGGGTCACAATTAGAAACCAGCCCTATGTTCCGGCTGACAAGATGTTGCAAACCATTTTCAAATTATGCCCCGCTTAGCACATGCACTTAGGAGAGGGGGAGGGTAAATAAACGGCTAATTTTGTTCATTTTTGAAAAAAAAACCACCTATATTGAGTTATTTCCCTTTAATTTAATTTAAAACTCGCCCCTACCATTTATTCTTTATTATTCTGAAATCATTCTAAAACAAATTATTTTGTTAACTTTACGATGTTCTTAAATGTAAAGCAAACAGTCCTCCTTGGAGAGGATAGAAGTAAATGGATTCAAAACTACTTTAAAAAAAAAATTCGATGACGTAGATTTTCATTGTTTAAGTGAACAAAAATTCTATTTTATGTCGTGGAAAAATTACGAATTCATTAATTTTTACTGATATATTTTGTCTTCGTTTTCAGAACACAGACATTTGGCAATATTTCTGTTTTATTGATTTTGTTCATCATCGCCATGTACATGTACCAGCATAATCTATTATCCTATCAGCAACAAACATCTGTGAAGAAAATTCCACACAAAAAATTAAAGTCTACTTGGACAGAAAGACGTGAGTATACAGTCAAATCTGTCTTAGCGGCCACCTGTATTCAGCAAGCAACATGTCTTAAGCAAGCGGCCACTGAGTTCCCAAATGAAACAATTGCTCTGAAATTGAACTGTTTTAAGCAGGCACCTGTCTTAAGCAAGAACTTTTTGAATGTCCCTTAGGTGCTGCTTCAGACATGTATGACTGTAGTTAGTTACATCGTGAGATTGACTGTCATTCCAATCAAAACCATTCTTATTCGCTAACTCAGCGCTAAATTCATTCATTCCAAAAACTCACTCAAACAACTTAAAAAAGCTCCAAAAATGACTTACAAAGATACAATCAACAGCTTCATTCAAAATTTAAATGCATATAACAAATCGCGATTTGATTGATATAATTAAAATTCAAAGCATTTAATTTGTTCTTGAAGAAATAAGCTATTTGTAGAACTTGTATGTTTTTTTATTAAAGGAAGGCAATATATATCGCTAATTTTGTTCATCTTGAACAAAATGAGCGATATTGAATTACCTCCAATTAGCTTCACTCAAAACTCACTCCGTCAACACATTCAATTTCGTTAAAAAATTATTCCAAAATCATTCATCTTGTCAATTTCACGATGTTGTTATCTGTATGATTTGGGTTTTTGTTATCTGCACTTATTGCTAGATACATCGTGAAATTGATAAGTTGGTTGATTTTGCAACCATTCTGGAAAGCTTTTAAATGAGTGCGAGAAGCGAAATTTAAGGGAATTCAAATTAAATTAAAGGGAGGTAATACATGCCGCTAACTTAGCGATATTGGCATTAAAGGGTATTAATATAATAATTATCATTATAATCATTATTTTCATTGTTATAATTAATATAATTATTATTATTATTATTATTATTATTATTATTATTATTATTAATATTATTATTATTATTATTATTATTATTATTATTATTATTATTATTAATAGTGTCAGTATTATAAGTAATAGTATCAGTATTATAAGTAATAGCATTATCAGTATTATATTTTGATTTCGAAGAGATGCTTATATGAAACTTATAGTTTTATCTCAAATATGTTCGATTTCTCTTTTTTGTTTCCCACCCACAGGAATTTAAAATATAACATCATCTCTTAAACGAAATTTCAATCCGTAATTCAAAATATGCAGCCTTTTTAGAAAATTATCCTTTCACATACATGATCTCATACAATTATTTCCATAATATCTCCACAGCCGTAACACAAGGTATTCCGAAAATACTCCATCAAGTATGGTCAGATGAAGTAATTCCGACGGATTTTGTGGACAACATAAAGAAACTTGTTGAGCTTAATCCACCCCCACAATGGAAATATTACTTCTGGACCCTGGAAACGGGAAGAAAATTGATTGAAAGGAATTATCCATCACTGGCTGATTACTATAATGTATCAGGTATAGTTATAGGATAATCGTTTGTTTCAGTTTTAGATCAATTTTTCTTTAATGCTTTTCGGTGGTTTATTCGAGAAATAACGGTAGATTATCACTTGATAATCTCACCGCAAAAGCAGTGAAATTATCAAAAACTTATACCCTGCTTTTGTGCATTTCACCCTATCTGAAGTCATCTATGCGGGGCGAAATAAGTGACGTCACAATGAACGTTGCATAGCAATCACGCGCAAAATAACGCGCTTTACGAAAATATGTCCTAGAAATTTCACATTTTGTCTCCTTTTTGCAATAAAGAAATAGAATGATCGTTTGTTTTTCGAGTAAGATCGATTAATATTTCATTTCGTGAACATCAAAAGCTAAATTTTCACTCGTGGCTCTGCCACTCGTGAAAATATATCTTTTGTTGTTCACTCAATGAAATATAAAACGATCTTACACTGAAACAAACGATTATCCTCTATACGAGGGATAATCCAGAAATTCGTATAATGGGCCTATAATTTTGGCACTTCTATCTGGTCTAGTATATAATTTGTCGTGTGTATAGTACAGTATCTTCGAACATTACAAATGCTATTATTTTTGCAAAATCATATAAAGCGGCCTTAGATTTCGTTACCATAGTAACATATGTATGCTTAGGCGGGGGAGCGTAAAAAAATAATGAAAATCTCTTACATAAATCAAATTTTCTGAAACTATTCGTAAACTCTATTTGGAATTTTTTGCTAGGAGTAAATAAGGCCAAGAAGGGAATCAAATGTCATACTTTAAACACTATTGGAAGAGTTTTTACGGACACAGGATAATTCAAACAAGACTTAATATTCGAGCAAAAAGCAACCTGACGACTACACCAAATTGTGAATTCCATTTATTTTTTGAATTTTGTAATGATCATGAGATATTCACCAACCCAAACCTTTCAGATGTTTTAGAAAAATATTTTAATATCAAAGAAAGAAGTTTTTGTTGAGTTACCTCGTATATTTTTAGAGCACCAGGCCTTTATTAGAGAATTAAGAATGGCATAATGGAATTTAAAGAGAATGAAGTCGTCTTTATTGATTCTCATTACTTTCCAAACTTAAAGGTCCTGCATCTGGGTCTCCACCTCACCAGAAAAGCTATTCATATAAAATTGTACTCCAATTTGAATTCCAAATGGAATGTGGATACTTTCTGTAAATTAATTTATTAGACACAGAAAGGCTTGTAAGCAAATGGAGACTATGTAGAAAAGAGTAAATAATGACGTCGCATTTGACGTTCTTGCTCCCCCGCCTAAGTGCGGGGTCTATGTCTTAGATTAGTAACTTAACAGCCGCTATATAACTTACACATTCGAAAATTTCCACATTTATTACACAGATGTTGCACTAAACGAATGTATAATTTTTGTTTTGATATTCAACTTTTCTTAAGTTGTAACCCAATTATACGAATTTCTGGATCAACCCTCGTATATTTCACTGAGTGAACAATAAAAGCTATATAATTTCACGAGTGGCGGTGCAACGAGTAAAACTATAGATTGAGTGGTTCATAAAATGAAATATCAATCGATCTTCTTCGGAAATCAAGCGATAATTCTATTTCTTAATGCATAAATGAGAAAAAATGAACATTTAAGACGAATCTTCCTTTTTTGACGTCTGATGTTGGCGTCTGATGACGTTCGACGCACCGCGGACGACAGTCATTCAATGATCACAGAAGCTGATACATGTACATTAAACACGTATTGCTCAGGTTAACTTTAAAATCATTTGCATTTTTTTTTTTTTTTTGCATTTTATCAAACCATCATTTCTTCTTATATAATGAATAAATATCCTCAAACGTTATCGTTATTATTATTATTTTATTTTTATTATTTGTTCAGTAGGTTGAAGTAGATTAGGAGTTGGGAAGATGTCACCTTCTAATCGTATGAGCTGATTTTTTTGTTATCTGTTAAAATAATTATTTTTTTCACACAGTTTCCTTAAATTAAGGAAACTGAATTAGAAAAAATGATATGTTGTTCTTCTAAAAATGATATGTTTTTCTTCTAAAACGAGCAGTATAAAAAACATGTGCAGGATATCACTCTAAATGACGTCGTCACGGCGTCATGTTTCGCACGTTTTTAGCTCACCTGAGCACGAAGTGCTCATGTGAGCTATTGTGATCACCTTTCTTCCGGCGTCCGTCCGTCGGTCGTCGGTCGTCGGTCGTCGTCCGTCGTCCGTCGTCCGGCGTCCGTCAACAATTTCTTTAAACGACATCTCCTCCTAAACTACTGGGCCAATTAACACCAAATTTTACAGAAATGTTGCTTAGGTTGTCCCCTTCAAAAATAGCTAAAAGAATTGAAATCCATGAAAAACTCTGGTTGCTATGGCAACAAAAGGTGAAATTTTAAGAAAATCTTTAAAATTCTTCTTCTTCTCAACCAGTAGTCCTACAGACTTAAAACTTGGCATGGATGATCAGCTCATAGACCTGTATTAAAATAGCTAAAATCATATCTTTTGGGCCACCAGGTGCGGAGCACCAGGGGGGAGGGGGTAGTACTTTGGGTAAATTTTGTAATCTTTAAGCTTCTTCTTCTTTGGAACCAGGAGCTCTACAGACTTGAAAATTGGCATGGAAGATCAGCTCATAGACCTTAATAAAAATAGCTAAAATCATATCTGTTGGGCTGCCAGGTGCGGAGCCCCAGGGGGGAGGGGGTAGTACATTTGTGAAAATTTTGTAATCTTTAACCTTCTTCTTCTTCTGAACCAGGATCATGACAGATTTGAATATTGGCATGGATGATCAGCATATGGACCTTTATATAAATAGCTAAAATCATGACTGTAGATTCACCAGGTGCGGAGCACCAGGGGGGAGAGGGTAGTACTTTTGTGAAAATTTTGTAACCTTTAACCTTCTTCTTCTTCTTAACCACAAGTCCTACAGACTTGAAAATTGGCATGGATGATCAGCTCATAGACCTGTATTAAAATAGCTAAAATCATATCTTTTGGGCCACCAGGTGCGGAGCACCAGGGGGGAGGGGGTAGTACTTTGGGTAAATTTTGTAATCTTTAAGCTTCTTCTTCTTTGGAACCAGGAGCTCTACAGACTTGAAAATTGGCATGGATGATCAGCTCATAGACCTTAATAAAAATAGCTAAAATCATATCTGTTGGGCTGCCAGGTGCGGAGCCCCAGGGGGGAGGGGGAAGTACATTTGTGAAAATTTTGTAATCTTTAACCTTCTTCTTTTTCTGAACCAGGATTATGACAGATTTGAATATTGGCATGGGTGATCAGCATATGGACCTTTATATAAATAGCTAAAATTATGACAGTAGATTCACCAGGTGCGGAGCACCAGGGGGTAGAGGGTAGTACTTTTGTGAAAATTTTGTAATCTTTAACCTTCTTCTTCTTCTTCTTAACCACAAGTCCTACAGACTTGAAAATTGGCATGGAGGATCAGCTCATAGACCTTTATGAAAATAGCTAAAATCATATCTTTTGGGCCACCAGGTGCGGAGCACCAGGGGGGAGGGGGTAGTACATTGGGTAAATTTTGTAATCTTTAAGCTTCTTCTTCTGATGAACCAGGAGCCCTGCAGACTTGAAAATTGGCATGGATGATCAGCTCATAGACCTTAATAAAAATAGCTAAAATCATATCTGTTGGGCTGCCAGGTGCGGAGCACCAGGGGGGAGGGGGTAGTACTTTTGTGAAAATTTTGTTATCTTTAACCTTCTTCTTCTTCTGAACCAGGAGCCTGACAGATTTGATTATTGGCATGGATGATAAGCATATGGACCTTTATATAAATAGCTAAAATCATGACTGTAGATTCACCAGGTGCGGAGCACCAGGGGGGAGAGGGTAGTACTTTTGTGAAAATTTTGTAATCTTAAACCTTCTTCTTCTTCTGAACCACAAGCCCTACAGACTTGAAAATTGGCATGGAGGATCAGCTCATAGACCTTAATAAAAATAGCTTAAATCATGACTGTCATACCACCAGGTGCGGAGCACCAGGGGGGAGGGATAGTACTTTTTTGAAAATTTTGCAACTTTAACCTTCATCTTCTAAAGAACCAGGAGCCCTACAGACTTGAAAATTGGCATGGATGAGAAGCATATGGATCTAAAATAAAGTAGCTAAAATCATGAATGTAGGGACATCAGATGCGGAGCATTAGGGGGGAGGGGGTAGTACTTTGGATCAATTTTGAAATCTTTAGCCTTATTATTTTCCTGGATCAGGAACCCTACAGAATTGAAAATTGTCATGGGTGATCAATATATTGACATTAATAAAAATAGCTAAAATCATGACTGTAGGGTCACCAGGTGCTGAGTGTCTTGGGGAGGGGGTAGTACTTTGGATCATTTTTGAAATCTCTAAACTTCTTCTAATGAACCAGGAGTCCTACAGACTTGAAAATTGATATGGATGATCAGCATATGGACATTAATTGAATTAGCTAAAATCATGACTGTAGATTCACCAGGTGCGAAGCATCTTGGGGGAGGGGGGAGTGCTTTGTTGAGAATTTTGAATCCCTACAGCCTATATATTTGACATGGATTGATCAACTCATTAAAGAAAACTTTAAAAGTCTCAGACTCAGCCTGTATATCTGGCATAGATTAGCTGATCACAGACCTTTTATGAAAAAAGCTTAAATAAATAATGACCAGGGGAGGAGCAGAGGGGGGGGAGGATTATTTCGAATGTTATCTAATTGAATAATAGAAAATCTCTTTTTCTGTGGTTGCATGGACATACCTAGGTAATGAAGCTTTTTTCTCAGGTGAGCGACCCAGGGCCAACGGCCCTCTTGTTGAGGTTTATCTGCCACCAGTAGAGTAGGGGCATATGGGGTTCAAATCAGAATAGACACAGAAAATTATCAATATCTGGTCAAACTATACACAAAGAAAAAGATATTGCAACGCCCGTTTCTCACCGAAGTACTTACGAACAAAAATGAGTTGTGGTAACTTTACGCAATTTATACACGAGAAATCATTTTCAATGGGTCTTATAATTAGTAATAAAACTGATTAAAAATACCATTTTTCCCAATTCTTCCATTTCATGCATTTAATGGGCACAATAAACATGTTTTAATCAATTATTCGTACACGATTAACTATAGCTACGTCGAATGTGCTAGATGTGATTCCAACCTGATTATTGTCTCTAATTTTAGAGTCATCCACATACTTACTGTACAACTAATATCATGTGCATGCAAAAGCAACGAAAATCATGGCACCACTTTCCTCCTAATACCCTGGTTCAGACGTACAGCTAATTACATCGTGAAATTGACATTTAACTCAATCAAAATCATTCTAAATCGCTCACTTAGCGCTTCATTCATTCATGCCAGACATTCACTCAAACCACTCAAAAACGCTCCAAACCTACTGAAAAACATATAGCAACAACATCGTTTAAAATTAAGATAGTTGGGAAAACAAATCGGGATTTTACTTATTTAATTGAAATTGTAAGTGTTCGATAGGTTCTTGAAGAAATAAGAAGCGATCTATAAAACTTGTATGCACATTTTATTAAAGGGAGGTAATCAATATTGCTAATTTTGTTCATCCTGAACAAAATTTGCAAAACTGGATTATCTCCCATTAAATTCACTCAGAAGTCGATCCACACACTTATTCAATTTTATTCCTAAATCATTCCAAAATCATTCACCTTGTCAATTTCACGATGTTGTTAACTGTAGGATATGAACATTTTCATTACTATTGCAACATCTGTAACAACTGAGCACGATTTTGAATAGGAGGTCATACATAACTGTAGCTCGCATAGTTTGCGACCAAGAATGTCCAATGAATATTCGATGGGGTTCATATTCTGCCTTTATTGAACGTACTTTCGTATATACATACAAATAGATGTTCCAATACTTTTTTCTCTTTGTATATTTTTTGTACAACGACAAATCTGAAAATCCCTTTTTACCGTAAAGATTTACTTATGAAATACTAGATACGCTCACAAAAATTATTTCTCGTTTTACTAGACTCCAATAGAACCTTAACTTTTTTTACAAGAGACAATGGGGTAAGATAATATAAGATTGATTAGGGTCCAAAGACAGCATAATGAATCAAACTTAAGCTAACAACTGTCAGCTTTCCAATCGGACGTAAAAAACGATCTTACATATTTTTATCAAACCAACCCAAATTTCTGTTTGTGTGTATTCACTGACCTAACAGAAGTTTTAAAATCCACTCAAGCCTATAAAATGTTGAAAGTGCTTAAACGATTTGAATGAAACTATTTCGAACCGTATTTTAACTTTTCCGGTCGTTCCCCAAGGGATTGTAGTAAGTGTATGAAATGAAAGTATGGAGCTCAGAGGTCATATAAACTAATTTCGATCTGGATGGGTGCTAATTTCTGTCGCATAAGCTTAGTCGGGCTTGAAAACAACTACACTTTGATAAAACGGGTTTGATTCCCGGGCTGCCACGCTAACTATTTAAAGTTAGGTATGAGACCTTAAGCCAAGGCCCCTTGTGCTTAACACTGTTCAAGTCAAAGGACCATGGTGGATCTCAACAGCAGTTTTGAAAATAGTGTCATTGCATTTACCCCGTAACAACAAATTTTCTTCGGGGGGGGGGGGGGGGTAGTGTCGATCATATGGGAATATGCTACGATAGCGACAATAAACAAACATAAATACACACATGGGGCAAAGATATGTCCGATAACATGTTATTGTGTACTTTCAGGCAACATCCAGAAAGCAGATATTATACGTCTCTTGGCTATCCATCAATTCGGGGGAGCTTATTTCGACATTGATACAGTTGCCGTAAAGCCATTAGCCCCTTACGTTGATAATCATACCTGTTCAATCACTACTGAACCACCTGAACACTTCATACATCGAGACAGCACCATCCGTCCAGATTTTATATCAAACAATGTCTTGCTCTGTAAGCCTCGTCATCCGTTTTACGATGCACTGATATTACAATTAGGGAAACAGCCACACACATGTCTTGCGTCTAATCAATGTACGGGGCCAAGGTTTTTTTCACACGTGTTTGCAGAATTCAGAAAAAAGAAAGAAAATTTTGACGTTTTACCGAAGTTAGAAAATTATCAGCTGTTTCAAGACAAAATAGCTACGGAATGTATGAATAATCCGAAAAAAGTTTGTGATGGTGATATATACGAAAATACAGAAATATGGCGGAGAGAAATGTGTGATGAATGGAAAATGCGTGGCGGAAGTGGGCGGAGCCTTTCAAAGTTGGCATACACATATCATACGTGGTATCATTTTGTTTTACATAAGAATAAACCAAAGGATCTAAAATTTGTTATATCTAAGATAGTGCCACATGTAATAATGTATAAATGAACATGGGCATATAATGTGACCCTCAAAGACCTCATTACATTGGCTTTAGTTTAGTTTTTTACTATTTTTAGTTCGTCTGCGACGAAAGCTTTAGTTTATAAGTCGCTCTCAAACACTCAATCCTAATGTATTTACCTTCCCGTGAGATACTATTACTATTTCTAGATTTTAAATCTGATTGATTGATGTTTATTCCATGAATATAGTCTTTAGAAGTCGGGGCTTATTTTCCATGAAAGCTTGTAATAATGAAAGTCTAAACTCAGTCTTCTGATACAGTTAACAACATCGTGAAATTGACATTCATCTCGATCAATACCATTCTAAATCACTCGCTCAGTGCTCCAATAATTCATTCCAAACACTCACTCAAATCGATCATAAACGCTCCAAGACCTTTAGAAAACACTTCGAAATAAGGCAAGATATCATCCAAATATATCAAATTATTCTACTATTTTATTGGCTGGTGTGTATTTTAAAGTGCATGATTGAGCCATGAGACACACAGACAGAAAATTGCGTATATCTTATTAAAGGGAGGTAATTAATATTGCTAATTTTGTTCATATTGAACAAAATTAGCTACATTGATTTACCCCCCTTGAATTTCACTAAAAACTCGCTCCACAAACTCATTCAATTTCATTCACAAAATCATTCCAAAATCACTCATCTTGTCAATTTCACGATGTTCTTAACTGTACAGGTCGATGTAATTTTCCATTCGTCAATCTTTGTACGTGTCATTTAAATTAGATGATAAAAAAAGCGAAATGATCACTCGACATATTGAAATAAATACATGCATGAATACAATTCTAATCAATCACAGTTAAGAACATCGTGAAATTAACAAGATGAATGATTTTGCACTGCTTTTGGAATGAAATTGAACGAGTATGCGGGGAGAGATTTGGATGAAATCAAGATGAACAAAATTATCGATATTAATTACCTCCCTTTGATAAAATAAGTACATGTTCTTTAAATAACTTCCGTTTCTTCAAGAACCAATCAGCCATTTTTATTTCAGTTAGGCCAGTGAATTTTTTTTTCTATTTTTATTCATTTTGAATGAAGCTGTTGGTTGTATTTTTTTAGTATTTACTGAGTGTTTTTGAGCGGTTTGAGTGAGTGTATCGCATGAATGAATGATGCGCTAAAAGAGCGATTGATAATAGTTTTGATCGAGATGAATGTTAATTTCACAATGTAATTAACTGTATTCTTTTAATCCTCAAGATCAGAATTCAAAGTCTGGCCATCTGGATTCGGCCACTTTTAGGGTGGCGACTCAAAAGAAATGGCAGTCAACCAACCAGTAGGTCTAAAGATATTTTTATTTTTGAACACCAAGAAACCATTTCATCACTACCAAATAAAATATTAAGCAATTCCCCATACATTGAGACGACGTGTGTTCACGTAAACGCCGATCATTTTCAAGATGGCCGTCTGAAAGTCAAAAAGGCCGCATGTATTAAGTAGATTAAGAAGAGAAACGCATATCTATCAAATACCCTTCCTTGGGCAAACAAAACTTTCAAAAAGGAAGCTTACTCAAAGCCGACATTTTGCTGTTCTTCGATTAAGAAGAATACAGATGAGAGGGCTATTGTAGTAAAAAATAAATTTGATTATTTTTCTCGATTTTGTTATTTTTTATTGCCTTTCGTAAAATACTCATTTTTTTGGCCATAGTCCCATAATTTTGATTCATAAAGAATACTCTTACATTTTTTGTACCAGTACAAATTCTATCAATCTATTCAGTGCGTGTATCTACCCCTGCAAAAAAAGCTGTAGAACGTTCAATGGAAATTCTTGCTTTACTAGAAGTAGAGCATGAACTTCTTGTACTATTTCTTGAACCACTAAAAATTGTTTCTAATTTATTTTATAAAGTTTTTTTTTTCTAAAAGCGTTTTTTTTTATTTTCAACATTGTACAAATATAAGGTATGCATCATATGGGCTTCTGCTGATAACTTAATTTGCAAACAAGTTCTCGCTGTTACACTGTCATAAATTCTCGCACCTTCGAGCCAAGCTTGATAGTAAACTGAAGCCTAATCAAAGGGCGATAACTAAATTATGCAATCAAGAGTTGTGGTTCTTAAGCACTGCATTTTTTCTCCATGAGATCTATCCACCTATTGAGTTTCAAGTTGATAGCTTTTATACCTTAGGAGATATGCCCCAGACAAGTTTAGTGTCGAAATGACCGAAGGACGGAAGGATGGACGAAGACTATAACTATATCCCTTCGCCGAACGGCGGGGGATAAAAAAATCAATAACGCAAGAAAAGCCAATCTCTTAGCGTGTATTTCACAATTTCCGGTTTCTTCAAATCAGTAAAATGTTATTATCTCAACTATCATTTCGAACTAAGATATGCTTCGAATACCGTATACCAATACGTTTAAAGTCAACCTTCAAAACTCGTCAAAACCGCCGTCATAGCGCAGTTGGTAGCGCGTCGGACTGTCAATCCAGAGGTCCCAGGTTCGATCCCCGACGGCGGCACTCATTCTTTCCGACTATTTGTCTCTCACCAATGGGTTGATAATGTAGACCTATGTGAGATAGCAGCTTGAGGCTAGGAAAGGATGTGACGTATGTACTGGTGAGAGAAATACCAGGAATCCATTGTTAGGTGCTCTAGCCGCTGCAATATGACTGAAATAATGTTGAAGGCGGCGTAAAACTCAATTCAATCAATCAATCAATTAAAACTCGTGAAATCTTTTCCAGTTCACGATCGGTAAGGTGACCGAGTACTCGATGAGTAAAATTGGTACTCTTTACAATCCCTAAATTATGTTATAGTTATTTAGGTAGTGGACCCCTTTATAGTACCTCAACATGTCGGGAGTAATGAACTTTAACAGTGTTAACCGAGGTTTCCTAATGATTTTCATTAGGAAACCTCGGTTGACATTGTGAAAGATCATGAGCTCCGAAATGTTGCGGAACTATAACGGGTCTACTACCTTAAGGAGGCAGTACCCGATAACGGATAACACCCGGGGTAACCCGATGCATGGAAATAAGAGGATACCAGAAATTGGAGGTAAACAAAGAAAGACAGATGCAAAACAGGTCTGCATTTCTTATTGATTATTCCATTTAAAGGCAAGATCGGATGTGTTTACTTCTTTAGGCGGTTGTCCTCTGTAGCTAAGTAACGGTATGTCATCACTTTATAGTCATTCTTAAGCAAATAAACAGTGTGTCATATCTTAAAAGTTGAAATTGCGTATTTTTAGCATGGTGATGTCATTTTGCAGTCAAGTTTTGCCCATATTTAGAACATTTCTGATACACCGACAGATCAGTTATAAAATTTGGTCATTTTTTCGTCATTATGCGCTGTCCTTTTTCACTGGTGTGTGAAAGTAAAACTTGTTTTTGTGTGAATAACGTCTCAAAGTATGGTTTCTTTCGGATATTAAGAATTGAGAGTTACTTCAATAAATGATGCGGAGAGTTAAGAGGATTGATACTGGGAACTCGAATATTGAGTAAACTTGAATTGCTGATTGGGTGGAGGAAGGTGTAGATGACGATGTAATAAAGATTTGAAGAATCTTTAAACGTTTATTGGGTTAGAACTATTGTATTATTTCTATCACTTATAACAAATTAGAAGAAAGTTAAGCTAACTTTATTTAATCCATTATAATTTTTTTCGTATCCAGCGCGCCTCAAGCTATGGAAATTTAATCTTCTCCGTTACGACAGTAGGCTACAACAGAAAAGGCTGTCTTCTTGCTACGCCTCAGCTAAAGGTCAATTGTTATGAAGTTGTTTTGGTAAGAACCAACCAGAATGCACTTGTAGGTCGTGGAATTGTTTGTTTGAATGCGGGTTTGCGCCGCTTTTAAACATATTTTCATGTATATCGCGGCTGTACCACCTACCAATGGATTCCTGGTATTTTTAACGCCAGTACATCCTTTCCTAGTTTCCAGCAGCTATTCTGCATAGGTCTACGATTATCGACCCAATGGTGGGAGACAAAGAGTCGGAAGGAATGAGTGCCGCCGTCGGGAATCGAACCCGGGACCTCTAGATTGACAGTTCGGCACGCTTCCAACTGCGCTATGACGGCAGCCTGCAGTTCGTGGCGGGAAAAGAATAAAGGATTAAATCAGTTCTAGCGAGCACGTCAAATGATACATAAACGTTCAGTGAAACTGTATTTAATACATGTACATAGATTTATGTAGACTATTCTATTAGTTTGTATAGACTATGCGAAGTTCACGGATGATGGACTGTTCTGTTCTTCATAGCCAACTTGTCTGTTTTTTGGTTTTTTTTTTTTTGCTGGACATCCAGTACCTTGCTGTGACGCGAAACACTGTTGAATGTTTTGTATTGTATCTGTTTCACTCCATCATTGTGTATCTAGCATGCGTCGAAATCGACAAAAAGAGTATAGAAAAAGAGGTTGTTGAAATGTCTGGTACGGAAGAAGAGATCGAAGTATTTTGTAAAGTATGGAGAACCTACATTTAGTGACTTTAATCACTTTATACCTTTTTTCGTTATGTTGCATTCGCCGTTCGGTATTATATTTAAGGCAGAGTAGCTAGGCCTACTTATATATGTTAAAGGCATGTTACACGTGATATAAATACTTATATTACATTATATTTTTTTGTATTCATTGGATACAGTAATAAAAGATATAAAATGAGCTGTGTTACATGTTTTAGTTATACTATAGTGACGTGAAGATAAAACGCCTCAGTGAAAAATTTGCATGTCTTTTCTTGTAGGCATTTTACACCAAGAAATTATAGACCAGCTTTAATAAAACTCTATTTACTCGTGTCAAAATGAAAATATTTCGATGACGTGTATTTCCAAAGCCTTAACATTATAAGGGATAACTAGGTTGCAGAACATTCCATGCTTCTTACACACATTATTTTTACGAAACGAATTGAACATTCGATATGAAAGTGTTTCACGCAAGATGATTAAAAAAATCCGACAAGTTTTGTTGCAAAGTTTACATAAAGATTATTGTCATCGCCACTTGAAATGGGATCAATCCCGGAAAAAACGTTTTTCAACAAGAAAATGGATTGTGCTCACACTTCTTAAATTATTGCATCTTAGACACGCTAGCAAGAGATAATCCGTTAGGTAAGGTCAAGGTGGGCCGCTTGTGACGCCTGTACGGCACGGAAACTTCATCGGATAACGTCAATGACGTAATTGGTATGTGATAACAAGGTGTCACGGAAAATTCTCACTGGGGAATATGAACAATCAGTTAGCCGAAATATTGTTAGAAATCGCATTGGAGATCCCAGGGTCTCGAGATTGGTCAAGCCTCGATGTCCATAGAAGGCATTTTGCCTCTTCTTTCTTTAAGATAAATCTCAGTCGTTTATGTCCTTATCACCATCTTTTCCGTGCGTTTTTCGTAACCGTCTTTATAGGTCTTATAATGTTAATGAATGAGCAGTTGCCCTTCCGGAATAGAGGAGTGGTGTTCTATCTAACCTTATGTGCAATTTGCAATGTTCAATTAGCAATAGATAAAACGCTTCATGTTCCAGTCAATGTAGACAAAACTGGTATTTTCTCTGAATGAAGGATAAAACATTTTGAAGCTGGATAACTACTCTTTATCTTTAGTTTTAAAGACTGGATTAGTTTTCAATATGATTGAATATTTTTTAATGTGAAATTCGCCGATTGTAAATAATTGCCCTTTCTTTATGACTGAGGCGATTTTTTATTCACGTCAAAATATTATCAGAGTGCAATAATGCTTCATGGTTAAATAATCAGGAACATACTGTGAAAGTTTCATTTAAATCCACCAGGAAAATTAGACAGTTGCGTAAACTAAATCAATTATTGGCCAGTTTAATTTTCATGACGCGGCATAATATTACAAAAGCGCGATAATGTGCACATGACCATATGACATTCCGTTCAAGGATTAACGCAAATACATCCATAAATATAGAAGGGGTGGAACAAACAAGTTTTTAACATTTATACCCCCATTTATCCTCACATGCCGACAAACTGTGACAACATGCACCTAGCCAAACGATATCAAACATTCTTTGACAGTTTTAACGCAAATCCATAAATAACTGACGAAGGTGATGTATAAAAAAAATCACACAAAGGTCTCTTTTCTCTGACGACACATCATCAGAAACATTCTGTGAAAGTTTCATGAAAATCCGTACATAAATGAAAGGGGATGTTTTAAAATGAAAAGACGTACAGACGAACCGAGACAAAATGATGCTACTTGACTGTTACCTTTTGTCGCGGATAAAAATAATTATTTTAAGATGCCCCTAAATGATTAATTTTATTTGGCAATACTATTGACAATAATTCTTAATAAGTTTTAAATAAAGTCTACTTACAATAATACTGTCGAATTGATAATACATGATTGATCATGTATTGACGACATTAAACATTGATCAATATTTTGATTAAATTTTATTGTCAATTGCATTGTGGTGTATTTGTTGCTTTACACGGAGCACTCTTCTCTGGCAACACAAACTCCCCTACCGACCGAATAATAAATTTCATAAGTCCTACATCCGTATCTTACTCAAAAATTAATGGGCTGGATCTAAACTGAAACTTGTTCTGTGACCCATTAAAATGCGAACATTTGTATCAAAAATATGCTTAGTATATACAAACGATTAGGAAAAAAAGTAACTTAAATTGCCATTCAAAATATCCTTATAACTAAGTCGTAAAGTTAGCAGCATCGTCAAATTGACAAGGTGAATAATTTTGGAATGAAATTGAATCAGTAGGATGAATGGCTTTTCAGTGAAATATAAGGGGGTTAATACTCCAATTTCGCTAATTTTGTTCGGGATGACATGCATAAAAGTTCTATAAATAGCTTCATATCTTCTTAAGAACTAGCGACGCATTTAATTTCAATTATGCTAGTGAAATAGCATTTTTACTCTAGCTTAATTTATTTTGAATAAAGATGTTGATGTTATCTTTTTATAAATTTTGGAGCGTTTTTGAATACTTTTGAGTGAATGTTTGGAATGAATGAGTGGAGTGCTGTGTGGGCGATTTTGAATGGTTTTGATTGAAATGAATGTCAATTTCACTATGTAACTAGTTGTACAAGCTTAAAAGATGTACGATATAAAATGACTGCAACACGATTGTCGTCTTGGTTCACCACTATCATTAAATCGACTTACTCTTAACTTCCAACATCCTACCTCATAGTACCCAGTATCATAAAATGTGACACTTCCCATTTTGATTTCCTCCAAACATTGATATTTTTCTACCTACGAGTCTTTGAAACTTATGCATGATTTGTCAATGATTCTGAGCATATTGTGTTGTTTGAATTAGATTTATCACGACTCTCTAAATTAAATTCAACCTTTTCATTTAAACTTAAATGACATCTTTCATCTCATATCATAATTACATCGTTTGATTACTTTACTCAATGTTTAAAACTTTGCAGCATCCTGATTGTTTTGTTTTTTAATGAAAAACTGTTAAAAAAACAGTCTTGTGTTACATCTGCCTTTCTTTGTTTACCTCCAATTTCTGGTATCCTCCGATTTCCCTGCATCGGTTTACCCCGGGTGTATACGGTATGGTGTGTTATCACAACATAAATGGGCATAAATAGTTTATATATTTTATACCTGTAAGGTTGTTTAGCAATATATCGATTTCTATTTCACAGAATGATAAATATTTTTTATTAAATAAGAAAATTATTATACATCATTGAATTCAAAGAACTATAACTTGAAATAAATCGTAGAAACTAACTCACAATATTATGGTGTGATGTTGCACCATAGCTAACATCTATTTTGAAAACAGACCAAACCGGTTTGACATGTATGTTGACAAAATAAATGGATACTAAAATAAATAATACTGGTGCACAAGAAAAACGACGCTGGTGAGGTTAATAAGTTGTTAATTATGATACTCGTATCGAATGCTTGTCACTATGTAACGCTTTTCAAGGCTTTGCAAAACGGCTAAGACGTCTAGTCAAATAACACAAAAACAGTCGGATTAGTATAATAATAATAATAATAATAATAATAATAATAATAATAATAATAATAATAATAATAATAATTATAATGATAATAATAATAATAATAATAATAATAATAACGACTTTATTTAAAGATGCTACATATTTGGTTTCCCAATCTTCAATATGGGCCTCAAAATAGTAAATAGTCCAGCTAAATTATGCTAGGACCCAAAACAATTGCAACAAAGGCGATGTTATGTTTTTAGCATGTATAGACATATGTATTGAACACAAGTTGTTCAAAATAAAGTTGGACAAAATTTTAAGACACGGATTCTGATTTTTTCCAGCAAAGTCAATCAAGAGGTCCGGGGTTCGATCCCCGACGGCGGCACTTATTCTTTCCGACTATTTGTCTTTTACAAATGGGCTGATAATCGATAATCGTAATGGTTTGGTAGAATAGCAGCTGGGGGCTAGGAAAGGAAGTGGTGGTACTCGTGTGAAAAATACCAGGAACCCATTGTTAGTTGATAGAGCTGCCGCAATATAACATAAAGATTGTTGAAAGCGGCGTTAATCCTAACTCATCAAACAAAGGTTTGTTTTTTTCCCACCGATGCTACCAGGAGATCCTTTCTCTCAGCCTTAATGGTATTAAGATCATCTACCCATTGGTTGGAGACAAGTGTCTGAATTTGTGTTTGCTGCCCGGGTAAGGGTTCGAACTTTGGAACCTATTATTAGAATCCCGAAGTACTGTCATCTGCGCTACGATGGCGGATTATCTGGTACTGATTCTTACAAATATGATGTAATGTTATCTCAGTTCTATACTTTAAAATAAATGACAATCTAAGGTAAACTATGAATATCCAAAGTTAACGTTTTAGATTTTGAAACCTTCATATAACGCGTTAAAGTAAAATGAAATTTACCTTTATACTATGTACCTAGCACCGATGATTAAGAAAACAGATATTCTTTTTCAGTTGACGAATTTCTAACACGCTTCTCAAACACAATGTTTTAAATTGAAGATTGACATATGGTGCAATTGGATGCAAATTGTTTGATTCGGAAAAAAAAGAAACTTTTAATCATTACTCAAAAATAACCTTATTTTGATGAGAACGAAGTATTTAGCTTTTATAATAACACTAAAAGTATTTAGCGTGGAAAGAGTATGCTTTACTGGTGGAAAAAAACGAATAGAGTCTATAACTTTTTTTAATTTTTTTGTTTCAATACACATATCGTTTAAAAATAAATGAAGAACAATAATTGATAACAATAACCAGCTACAAAGTTTTTCACCAAATATAAGTTTCATAAACCTTCTATCTGACAGACTTTGCCAAACATAACTCTTTTAATTTGGAATATACAGTTAAAACATCGTGAAATTGACAAGGTGAATGATTTTGGAATGATTAAGAAATGAAATTGAATGAGTGTGTGGAGCGAGTTTTGAGTGAATTTGATGGGAGGTAATCCTTTATCACAAATTTTGTTCAGGATGAACAAAATTAGTGATATCAATTACCTCCCTTTAATAAAAAATGCAAACAAATTCTATAAATAACTTCCTATTACTTCAAAAACCTATTAGACGCTTACAATTTGAATTATGTCACCGAAATCGCGATTTTTTTTCTATCCAAGTTAATTTTGAATGAAGTTGTTGATTCTATATTTTTCAATGGGTTTGATCGTTTTTGAATGGTTTGAGTGAATGTTTGGAATGAATGATTTGATCGCTGAGTGATCATTTAAGAATGGTTTTGATTGAGGTGAATGTCAATTTCACGATGTAACTAACTGTAATTGTCTGATGAAAATTTCTCTTTACAGGTCGATTAAGAATGTCCTTATATCGCGAGGCTTAAGATGTACCACGGGTAAAAAACGATTTGATTTTAAAACAAGAGTGCCAACGTCACAATATACGCCGCCACCTTGCTGCTTTTTCACGAAAATAATTGTAGAAACTACTTACTTTTACAGAACCAAATTCAAAACATTTGCAGACTACCTTTTCAAATTGTCAAGTTCAAACTTTTTGTTACGGTTGATTGATTGAATGGGATTTAACGCTTCTTTAAACTACAAGTAAATATGATAATAAAAAGAACTTTGATATGAAGGCCCCTTTTCCATGACGTGCCTGAAATTCACTTAACTGCAACAACATGCACAAATTCAGGTAACAATGGACATTTCGTAGTAATTTCGTAGTCAATAAATAAAGGAGGGTGTGTTTACAACAGTTTTTACATGAATGCCTATTTTTCAATGACGCAGCTGTAATTAACCAAACCGCAACTATATAAGCAAGGTCAGGTGACAAGGAACATGTTGTGATCCACATCATTCCATAAATGGAGTTAAGTTGCGTTCAAAAGAATTTTAACAAGAAAGCCCCCTTTTACATGACACTGCTAAAATTTACCAAACCGTGACAATATGCGCTAGGTCAGGTGACTAGGAACATTCTGTGAAAATTTCATCTAAATCAATCCACAAATCAGGGAGTTGCGTTCACAAGACTGTTTATATGAAGGCCCCTTTTTCCATGACGCGGCTAAAATTCATCAAACCGTGACTTCATGCATATAGTCAGGTGACTAGGAACATTCTGTGAAAGTTTCAACAAAATTGGTTAATAGATGAGGGAGGAGTTTCGTTCACAAGATTTTTTACATTAAGGCCCCTTTTTTAATGACGCAGCTGAAATTCACCAAACCGTGACTTCATACGCATGGTCAGGTGACTAGGAACATTCTGAGAAATTTTCATCAAAATCGGTCCAAAAATGAGGGAGGAGTTGCGTTCACAAGAAAAGTGGACGTACGGACGGACGAACAGACGGACAGACGTAGAAAATGACGCCAATTAACGACCGTCTCCGGCGGCGTATAAAAAAAATTCAAAGATGTCAATCATCATTCCAGCATTTTTCTCTTTCTAGGAAAAGTATTCAGGAAAATAATAAACTAAATGGCAATGTTGTCAAACTAATTAGAAACAGTGCAATTTGAACTTAGTGACTACCGGAAGTGTTTATGTAAGCAAAGGTTGGAAACAAGGTCTAGTGCCATGAAATGATAGCCTGTTGGATAGACGAAAATGTTTCAATACGAAAAACATTTTTCTATCGAAAGAAACATCCATTCTCATGTTAAATCAAGTGCATGGGGTAAGATTAATTTGATTTTTTTTTCTTTTTTTTTCTTATGTTTAAGAATTCCAGACTCTTTACTTATACCCTAAGTTATAGATATGGTTACATTTCTTGAAGCTGTTCAAAGAAAATTTGACAAGTTTTGCTTCCGTAATTTTTTAGTGTATGATACCAATTATATCGATTTAATTGGTTGTATCTCGTGAATTAATATAGGGTATGAACATTAATGAAAAAAAAAAAAAAAAAAAAAAAAAAAGAAGCCGTATCTTCCGATTTTGTCCTACTTTAAGTATTGCATCTAGAGAGGGTCAAACCACTCAATAAAACAAAGAACGCTTTTTTTGCAATTTGCTTTGAGTTAAGGCCATATTTTGCTATTATGGCTGGACTATACTCGATTGCTATATACCAAGTTTAGAATGGTTGACTATTCCTTTTGTTTTTTCGTGAATTAACAAAAATCACTGTACAAGAATCCTGAATCCACGTCTAGGTTGCTACAAATTATCTCAGCAACATGAACTGAGCTAGGCTGCTTGAAGAAAGTAGTTCGTGTTATGAAACTTCATGGTGATATCGTCAGTAGTGATGGCAAACGAGAACCCTTGGCGATTCTACATAAAATACCTCAGGAATAATGCGGGCGCAGACATGAAAGTATGTCATTTTGCACGAGGGTTTACATGACGTCACAAGCAACAACAATCCCGGGAGTACATTGCAAAAATCAAAAAGAATATAACTAGGCAAATCAAAATTTCATGACAAAACGCAGTGAAACGGTGCGATTTGTCATCAAACTATAATATTCCCAAAATGATCGCCATAGACGATAGGAGGCAAAAAAGAGAAAAGAAATCAAGCGATTTAAACGAAATACAACCAGAAGCCGAATTACCAATACATGGCCCCAAATTTCTACGCTTACGCCCGAGGTACATTTCAATTTACGGAAATGTCCGATGGATTTACCAGCCGCCACCATAGCGCAGTTGGTTAGGCATAAGACTTCCAATCTGGAAGTCGTGGGTTCGATCCCCGGTGGCGGCAAATATCCTTTCCGACGTTTGTCTCTCACCAATGGGTAGATAATCGTAAACCTATGTGAGATAGCAGTCGGAGGCTAGGAAAGGATGTAATGGTAGTACAGGTGAGAGAAATACCAGGAATCCAATGTTAGGTGCTCCGACCGCCGCGATATAACTGAAATAATGTTGAAAGCGGCGTTAAACTCCATTCAATCAATCAATCAACCGATGGATTTACCGAATGTAGTGATCAAAAATAACCGTACTGGGTCATGCCGAGATTTCACTGCTAGTGATGTAATAAAAAAATGTTTAAATCATATGGTTTAAACCTATTTATTTAAGATCGATTGGGAAACAAGTTCTTACAACTGAGATTAATCCCTCTCGATTCTGAAATAAATTATATCACTAAAGTGTTCTATTTATGGCATTGTCGATTAATTTTATCACAAGGAAAATGAAGCCCGAAGTCGGCGGACCCGAAAAAAAAAATAAAAAAATATTGGAATAATCGAAAGAAAGTCATAAAAGAAACATACGTATTTTGTCGATATAGGGAAGTCATGTACGGGGGGTGATGTCCGTAATCGGAGCCACCGGCTCCGCTTTCAAAATCATGTGTGGAACTTCCGTTCCACGAGTGACTCCGATTATGTAGATGTAAACATTTCAATTTGGGAATTAAAAATATGATAGGAATTTCCTCATTTATGTCGTATTTTATTCATATATCCTTAAAAAAGGAAACCTACCCAAGAAATGTAAAACGTTTGTTGGTTTTTGTAAAAAATTATTTCTCCTAAGAGCAAATTTGTGCCAGGAATGTCAAAACACGCGGCTTTTCCTTAAAAGTGCTATAATCTGAACAGTATATCTAAGGTGCACCCTTGTTTTCAGTGTGCACGAGTTAAAAAAAACAGCAACAAAACAATCACGATACCCTAGACCAAGTTACTTTCCTGCAGTTAGAGATAGTTAAGGGAAAATAGTTCGGTTACGATTGTATGGATTGGCTCTGATTATGTACCATCGCTCTGAAGATGTGGAGTGTCTTCTTTCAGATACTCTAACCTCCTTCAATGTGAAGTTCCTGCTAGTTTCATGGCGCGCTATTTTCTCATTCGTCTACAATGATTGTTGTCTAGGTAACGTCTCACTTCTTCTCGTTCTAGTTAACAAAACACCCATTACTTGTCAGTCAACTACATGTATATTACTGAGAACATGTAAATATTTAGTTTAGGTAAGATCATGCTTCCCCTGGGACGATTTTAACTTTTTTGTGTCAGAAGAATAACAAAAGCTGAAATAGCAATGTCTGCGTTCCACATTCTTTTAGCTCACCTGAGCACGAAGTGATTGATTTATTGTCTTGGTGAAATCTCGAACGAGTTCGAAATCGGCTCAAATGAGAATAAAAAAAATAGATCACATGTCAAATCTTAGAAAACAAAATCATTTGTCTTTTCAATCATTCTTATCAACTTTTCAAAGACTGTTTTTAACAAGTTATAGACAGTTCACTCAGGTGAGCAATTAAGGGCCACTTCTGCCATCTTGTCTTTGATTTATTAGTCTATTCATACTTTCGAATATGTATTTTTTAAAATTATTTTTGTTTAGGCTTTCGAATTTACAGAGCATACATAACCATGATTAATTCCCTTTTTCGTTGAAGGCTCTCAAAAATGAAATCTGCACATATAAATTGTCGAAACGATTTTGTTTATACCAAATGGACCGTCGATAGATATATGCGTCCTTCTTTCATGCTTCCCAATGGATTATCGGGAAAAGTCAATACTGCATCACTTGGTTATCTCACCGCCAAAGATTTTCAAAGGTTTCGTTTATTTCCCCATAACTGATTTTATCTAAGAGTGTTTTTAATATTACATGAAAACGGCAAGGTATGAGTTTTGACTTCTTAGGTGCACCTTATTCTTCATCGGATTTGTCAGATCCGCAACAATAACAAAGGCTCTTTCCTACGATTCTGTGGTGATGCAATTCAATGATAAGAGAATAAAAAGAAACTATCGTTCATCCATGCTTGCAAGAAGCTTATTCAGGTAGGATCGTTTTATTCGGAACCCGTATTGAAGTTGATAAATTAACTTCTTTTCTTTTCTACACGGGATATTATGAGGTTATGAATTTTGTAACTTTTTTGTCCAAAAAACACTAGGCTCCCCACAACTTCGGAGCCATGGTACATAATCAAAAACAATTCACATAGTCGGAGCCAAACTATTTTCGTTAATTAATCGACATTTCAACAAAGAACATTGGTCTAGTAGCGTAGTTGAAGTTGAAGTTGCTTTGTTGAACTCGAACACGCTGAAAACATGGATCTCCATTAGACATACTTTTCAGAATATTTAATTTTTGACGGAAAACCACGTGTTCTGGAATTCCTGCGTCAAGTTGCTCCCAGAAGAAATCATTTTAAACAAAAACTAACGAGCTTTTCTCATTTCTTGTGTAGGTTTAAGTTGAAAATTGCGTAACTGATCGAAAAGCATTCCGCTTTGTTTATGATATTATATTAAGATACGATATAATCGGAGTCACACATGTTGCGGAAGAGCCGTCGGCTCCGATTATGGACATCACTCTCGTGGTCATGCGCCGATAAAAACTTGACCTTGTGTAAGGAAGTAAAAAGAAAATCTTTTCAATAAATGTTTCACTCTTTCTAAAAAGTCCATTACAATAGGCTGTTCAAATCAATTTACTAGCAAATATATATGATCATTAAGGCAAAGTGGTACATCGATGACTCACTGGTAGATGACTTCTTGACCTATTAATTTGTTGTCTCTGAAATTATTTGGAGTCTTTAAGGTAAGAATCAGCCTTGAATTAATCTAAATCGGTGTTCTTGTATTCTTGTACCGGAAAGCCTCATCCACGACAACACTTAAACCATAAATATGCACTGTCGGAGCAACAAACAATTTCTAAATTATTTTCTGATTGTTCTTTTCATACAATTGATCACATCTAAGAGAAGAAGAGAGTTTTTGATGATTTCATGGGGTTATGAATCTAAAACATATGCACACTGTATGGATCCACATGATGGTAATGAATTTCGTAATTTCATCTAATTTAGCGATATTCTATTATCTCGCTTTAATTTCATTCAAAAGTCGTTCCAAACATAATGACACCAAATCGGGCAATTATTTTCGAATGCGAGATATCTTTAACCTTAATAAGAAAACCGAGAAGAGCATTGTCATAATTCAATCTTTCGGTGAAAAGAAAATCCAGACCTCTTTCTTATGAATCAATCACCAATCAATCAGGGTTCAAATCTAGCAAAAGTATTGGTTTAAAAGATAAAGCCAAAGTAACGCGATTTTGGCTGATCGCACTATAATGACCATGTCCATATCTATGTTCATTCATACATTATTACATGTGGGACTATATTAGATATGACAATCGTTAGGTCTGTCTTGATAGTCTTCTTTTTAGCAAAATGATACCAAGTGTGGTATGTGTAGGCCAACTTTGAAATGCTCCGTCCATTACCGCCACGCTTCCTCCACTCATCACACAGCTCTCGTCGCCATACTTCCGCATTTTCATATTCTTCACCATTACAAGCTAACCGTGCATTATTCATAGTTTCTATAGACATTTTGTCTTGAAATAGTTCATAATTCTCTAATTTTGGTATATTCCCAAAATTTTCTTTCTGCTTTCGGAATTCTGCAAAAACGTAAGAAACAAACTTAGGTCCGGTGCATTGAATTGATGCAAGGCATTTATGCGGCTGTTTTTCAAGTTGTCGTATCAGTGCTTTGTAGAATGGATGACGAGGAATGCATAGCAGAACATTGTTTGATATGTAATCCGGATGAACTATGCTGTTTCCTCGGATGATATGCTCAGGTGGTTCTGGTGTGAAAGAACACGTATGATTATCAGTGTAGGGGGCTATAGGCTTTATGGCAACTGTATCTATGTCGAAATAGGCTCCGCCGAATTGATAAATAGCCAATAGCCGTATGATATTCGCTTTCTGGACATTTCCTGAAAATAAACAATAACACACTAAAGTTAAGAACATCCTGAAATTGACAAGATGAGTGATTTTGGAATGATTTTGGAATGAAATTGAATAAGTGTGTACATTAAGAGGTTATTTAAGATCAACGAGTACAATCCTGGATTCTACTGGATGAGTACCCTGTTGAACCAGTCTATATTTGAAAAAATGTAGACTGGTTCTGCAGGGTACGAATACTGTGAATTCGGCATTGTATAGATCTAGATATTTCACTATCACGTGATGCAAAATAAACGATGTAATTGGTCTAAATTGTTTAGGTGTGAAATAATTCCTTTTATTTATCGTCGCTACCATAATAAATGTCTATATAAGCACACGGGGCATAGATTTCATGTCTCATCCGAAAATTATTTTCGTTGGAATGCCTACCCATGATATCGAACTGTATTTTTTTAAAGTCAGGCTCTCTACTATCTCAGTTTATGGAGCTAAAGTTTGCATTCATTTCGATCTAAATCAATCTACATCTCTCAATCTTTAATCTTTCGTTTCGTTCCAAACACTGTCATTAGTCACTCAAAACGCCCCGACATAGTTATAAAACGCTTCGATATCGTTTAAAAAATTTCAACATTTTATTCAAATCGGTAAATATTCTAAGATTCTATTAGCTATGGCGGATTTAAAACTTCTTAATGGTCCGTGGAGACGCACAAACAGAAGATTATGTAGGTTTTAGAAAAGGGGTGTAATAAATTATCGTTTATCACGACCGATTGATCAAAGTTAGTATATTATATTACATTTAAAGTTAACAGCATCGTGAAATTGACAAGGTGAATGATTTTGAATGACTCAGGAATTAAATTGAATTAGTGTATGGAGCGAGTCTTGAGTGAAGTTAATTGGAGGTAATCCAATTTCGCAAATTTTGTTCAGGATGAAAAAAAATTGCGATATTGATTACCTCTCTTTAATATAATTTGCATACAAGTTTGATAGATAAATTCTAATTTCTTCTAGAACCTATTAGACGCTTACAATTTGAATTATGTCAGTAAATTCGCAAATTTTCTCTATCCAAATTTATTTTGAATGACGTTGTTGATTCTATATTTTTCAATTGGTTTTGGCGTTTTTTTGAATGGTTTGAGTGAGTGTTTGAATTGAATGAATGGAGCGCTGAGTGAGCGATTTAGAATGCTTTTGATTGAGATGAATGTCAATTTCACGATATAATTAACTGTAATTAATTTTATTATTTACCTTATATAACTTAGAGCATTATTAATTAAGATTGGAATGGAATTTGAGGGAGCTTATACAAATCTATCGGTAAAATAGGAATAAAGTCTAAAAAAAGATATTCATTCCAAATGAAGTTATTTTAACAGATGGTAGTACATCTTCTTGTATAAATGTCATTTTAGAAAAATGGAAATCAGATTTTAGTTCTCTGTTTAACAACGCTGAAACTCCAAATAATTCATCTCTTGATTTTTTGAATGCTGATGTCACGGCTTTAGCTTTTAATTCACCTATTACTTTAACAGAGGTTAAAGAAGCGGTTGATGCCGCAAGTTCAGGAAAAGCCTGTGGTTTGGATGGAATACCCTCCGAATCACTCTATTTTTACATGCTCTTTTTAATGTTTGTTTTAACAATGGTAAAATTCCTTCACAATTGGGCATATGTATAATCAACCCAATACCAAAATCTTCTAAGTTAGATCCCAGAAATCCTTTTTCATACGGGGGTATTTCTCTCACTTCCGCCATGTATAAAATCTATTGTTTTATTTTGAATAAACGAGTGAGTTGTTGGGCTGAAGATAATGATATAATTGTGGATGAACAAAACGGTTTTCGTAAACAGAGGAGCACGATTGACCATTTATCTACCCTTACAAATATAATTGATACACGCAAAAAGTTAAAATTATCAACTTTTTGCGCTTTTATCGATTTTAAAAAGGCTTACGATAACATAAATCGACGTTTATTATGGAATAAGATATTTAACTATGGCATCAAAGGCAAAATGCTTACGGCAGTACAATCCTTATATGAATCAGTTTCGTCTTGCATCAGAGTCAACTCCCTGTACACAGATTGGTTCGAAATCAAGAGTGGATTACGTCAATGCTGTGGGTTATCTCCCCTGCTTTTCAACCTCTACATCAATGATTTAGCATTACTTTTAAAGTCCCTCGATATCGGAGTGTCATGTGGTGGCACTACGATATCAATACTTTTGTATGCAGACGACATTGTTCTTCTTGCGGAAAACGAGAAGGACTTACAAAGTCTTTTAAATGCTTTACATGGTTGGTGTGGCTCAAATTTTATGAGAATAAACCTTGATAAAAGCCAAGTAGTGCATTTTCGTCCTGTATCAGTTCCTATTACCAACTTCCCCTTTTATATTGGTGAAAATCGAATAGAAAGAGTTGATAGATATATATATCTAGATCTTGTTTTAAACGAGCATTTAGATTTAGAAGCGACAGCCAAAGCAGTCGCCCAAAGTGCGAGTCGTGCGCTTGGTTTACTCATTGCTCATTTTAAATCAATGGGTAGTATGCCTTATGATGTTTTTAGTCGTTTATATGATTCTATTGTCTGGCCAATTATATCTTATGGAGCAGCGATTTGGGGATATAAGTCATTTTCTTGCATAAATGCCGTCCAAAATCGTGCTATGCGCTTCTTTCTTGGAGTTGGAAAATATACGCCAAATGCGGCAGTCATTGGGGATATGGGTTGGACTCCTCCATTTGTTAGGCAGTGGAAGTCTATAAGTTTATATTGGTCAAGACTGTCATGTATGCCTGTTACGCGTATTAATAAACGTCTAGCTCAATGGTATAATTCGGTTGCCGGCGTTACCTGCAAAAACTGGTTCTTCCATATTTCAAAGACGTTACGCACATGTAATTTGAATAACTTTTTAAACATAAACGAGCCATTGTCAAAATATTATCTTACAAAAAATATCGAAAACGAATTGAAATCAAGTTTCGTTACAGATTGGAGACAATCTCTACAGCGTGAAACTAGCATTACAGGTAATGGTTCAAATAAATTACGCACTTACAGGCTATTTAAAAGTGATTTTGGTGTTGAAGACTATTGTAAAGTTATTTTACCAACGAGGCACAGGGCTGCATTTTAAAAATTTAGATGTGGTGTTGCACCTTTAAAAATAGAAACTGGTCGGTACGAAAGGTTACCCATTGCTGAGCGTTTGTGTCCATTCTGTTTTAATATTGAGGACGAAATTCATGTTATCCTTCATTGTCACCTATATACTGATTTAAGAGAAAACCTTATTGAAACTGCTAAACTTATTGATCCTAATTTTGAGAATAGATCAAATGAGGATAGAATCAAAACACTATTTTGTCACTCACGTTTGATAAGAACTTGTGCCAAAACCTGCCAGGTCGTTTTAAAGCGTCGTAATTGGTTTCTTTGTAAATAATTGACATATTGTTCTTTAAAAAAAAAAGTTAAGTCTCAAAAGTTTTTAAAACTGAGTATTACTATTTTACTAAATCTAAGCATGTGGATGTCGCCAATTACATCTCCCTTAATCTGTTTTTAGAGTGTGTGGGTTTCTTATACACCTTCTTAATGTGCACTTATGTGCCTTGTTTAAATAAAATAAAAATGAAATAAAAAAAAATCTAAAATTCCAAACAGGCTCTCGAGTGCCTATTGACGATGTCTACATGTTTTTTTTTTTTTTTTTTTTTTTGCTTTTTTTGCTTTTACATATTGAATCTTGTTTTTGTAATGAATAATAGTCATGTAATAATGTGAAGAATTTGACTGAGTGAAAGAGTGGGTTTGTGGGTGTTTGTGTGTGTGTGTGCGTGCGGGCTTGCTTGCGTGCGTGCGTGTGTGTGTGTTTTGAGAATGAGTGAAAGAGAGAGAGAGAGACAGTGTTTGACCGTTCAATACAGACACCATGGACAACATATCGAATCCATTATTTTTTTAGGATGAGCCAAATTATTATCAAATGAAAACTGTAAAAAAGAAAATCAAAGTGCTGACATCACTGTAATCGGTCGTTCTTGAAAAAGTGGACAGGGTTGATATTTTAAAGCCTGATTTGAGAAATTGGTAAGCGTCCGAAAAGGGTGGGAGTTTATTTGAATTCAATTCCACTATATACCAAGGTAACAAGCTTTGTCAAGATCCTGATATTTTGGTCACAGAAGCATATGCAAAATATTAAAGAAATAGCTTTAATAGAAACAGGATTTAACACAGTTGCACGTAAAACCATAACCAAAGCATTTCGCCGACGCCTGGATGACCAGAATAGCCCTTCTATTATACGAATAGTCAAGCTAACATGAGCACCACCAACATGTGAAACTTTGGCTTTAGTGCTTGATAATGCAAAAAATTCTAATTCGAAAATAGGGCATAACTCTTACAAAATTTCTTCCAGAGTTACCCCCTTGATGAACTCCTATGGTGAATCTAAACACAAGCATTTTCTTCTTTTGCACAAATTTATAATTCCATAGATAGGTTTTGCCTGATGAAAAATTTCATGTCAGTACATTTCTCACAAAACTAGAGCTGCTTGAGCAGCTGATTTGCTCCACAGGCCTGAATCTACTGATATTTTAGGAATTTCAGTGAATGAATGAATTAATTGATTTTTATTGCAAGTAGATGGTTTGTTTTCAAGTGTCACATGCTGTAATATTTCTGCAAAGAAAAAATCAAGATTGTTGAATGAAATATAGAAAACTGACCGCCGTTTGTTACATACCTATTTTTGATCCAAACACAGAAATTTTATGCAGTCTGATAAAAAGTAACCAAAGAAACATTCCAGTAAAATTTGGTTGATATCCATGAGTTATATTCTTAGAAAAAAATCAAAGTTTACACTATATAACATATAAAGAAATGACATCCGCCCATAAAAGACATATTTTTAATCCAATCACAAAATTTTAGTAGATTGATAAACTTAGAGTCACTCAAGGTTCATTCCAGTAAAATTTGGTTGGTATCCATAAAGAAGATTCTGAGAAAATGATTTTCAAAGTTTCCACTATATATCATATAGAGAAATTACCTCCGCCCTTAAAAGACATATTTTTCATCTGATCACAATACTTTTTTGTACACTGATAAAGGGTCATCTAAGGATCAAACATGGAGTGACCTCACTGGAATTTACATCCGGAGGTCGTTGTATAGTAATAGTAGATCTCAAAGAAAAAATAGTGAGGCTTGAAAATGGCATATTGAAGAGGAGAACAGTGATACACGTGCATATTTATTTGATATTTTCAGCTAGTTTTGCACCTCTTCTTAAATATAATGCTTGGCTCGATCTTTTTGTGCACGATTTCCTTTCCGGGCGGATGGATGAGCGACGGCGGGCGTGTCCGAACTAACTGCCCTCTTCATATGTGGAAAAAAGAAGGTTCCTTTACTCTGGGTTGAACAGGTCGAAACTTAAACCTAAAAACCCATCTTTTTAGTCTCAAAAGATAGAACAATGAATGTAGATGAAGCGCTAATGACGTGATATATAAACGTATTGATGTGGAATGCGCTGCAGCACCTGAAATTGGGCAATTTTATATAGAACAAAGAAGGTAAAAACTCGGGTGTGGTCTGACCTCATGTAAAATTTGGTATTCTGCGTAATTAATGAACTTGCAAGGCGGGGCTTAGCCGTGACGTAATTTGGCGAGTTAACCTTTAACTATTTTGGGTTCCTTGACAAGTTAGTCGGCAATAATCATGAACGCGTGCAAATAACTGTAACATTAAACCTAAAGGTTTCACGTGAACACATTTCATCTTTTGGTTACTAAAGCCTCGTATTGTGAAAAAATGTTGACCTGTCACTCATTATTTTTCGAAAACTTTCGTTAATATCCGCGAGGTTATTAAAAGAACTCTTTTAACATCTTATAAAATTGTGTATTGTTATAATTGGGTCCGTAGCGCAGTGGTCTAAACCGTTTGACAAGCAGAGTTATTGATCTGACAGACCAGGTTCAAATACACACGCAGTCGCATACAGTGTTTTTTCTTTTTTTCATCAAATTGTTTAAACTTTTATTTTATGATTAAATAAAGGGACAGGTTTATTGTCTCTTGAATTTCTTGTTTGTAATCTTTTATATTGACATTTTTTCTAAATCAAATGTCTCATTACTTTAATTTTCATGTAATCAATAAGCTAATGTCACTTATTCAAGCTGAGGTCACGATGTTTTTGATCGTCAACTTAGCTTTTTTTGTTTTTTCTTAAGCAGCACATGACTGACTCAGTTGAATTATCTTCTTTCGTTTATGACATTTAATGCCAATAATATTATTACTATTTTTCTTATCGTACGATACTTTTCATTGCTTGTCGTTACTTCTGTTCATTCCTTTTTACGGAATTCTTTATCAATTTCTCATTTATTTTGAGGGATGTGATAAGTTTATCCTGTATTTTCTTTCTAAAAAAAAAAAAGAAAAAAAAAACAAACAAAAAAAATTCTGTTGTGCGTATGCTACTTATCAATAAGAAACTGATGCTAAATATCAAACGGATAACCCACACAGAACGATGAACAAAATAAAGCAAACGGTGTCGTGCTTTTTTATATATACAAAAAAACTAATCACAGCCATTAAAAGTAACATCGTATTAGTTAACAAAAAAAAAAAAAAAAAAAAGAAAGAAAGAAAGAAAGAAAGAGAATAAGGCGAGAAAGATATTAGATCTTCGGACCTCTGCATTGCAAGTTCTTGACCTTACACCTATAGCTGTGTCTGGTCATTTATCACAACTAGGTATATTTTGTTATTTGAATGTACTGTTCGCGTATTTTTAATCTATATAAGGAACGGGGTTCCGAATATCAATTAAGGTCAACAGGAATATTAAATGAGTGACAGGTCAACAATGTTTCACAATAACTTCAGCTAAATTAAGCTCAAGTTACGAGGATTTGGTTACCAATCTACGATTTAAGGTCTTGAGTTTTTATGTTGACTCTCTGCGGAAGTTAGTTATTTTAAAATAAAGCTGATTTACCTAAACCTTAAGTGCAACGACCCGTAACTTAGGCTCCGCCCTGCCAGGGCATTAATCATGGATTATAGCCATCAATTAGGTTCTGAGCCACGCCCATATAAATGTTTTCAATTTCTTCACATTGGCTTTTGAGTCACGTGATGCAGTTTGGAAATTTGATTCGTTGTTGAGATCACATGTCAGATCTTTTCGCATGATTCAGCGCCGCGTTATACCACGTGGCTCGTTGATATTCAAAATCAACGCGTGGGTTAGTCATGTGACATAATTGGAAGAGTTTGATTTGCTCCTGCGGCTTGTTTTTATCGTTTTCCCTCATTTCATTTTTTGGGGTTTATTTTTGATCGGCGATAATTTGCCTTGGAAAATTTGCTGTTAGGCTTATACTATTGAGTTTTCGACTTTTTTTAATCGCATATGACCTATCTAAAAGAAACTCAGATGTCCAACTGTAAAGATTGTCGTTTTCGACATTTTTTTAAGAATAATGAAAATTCTTTTCGTGTCTGAATTTGGGATAAAGGCTACTTTGAAATTTTCATTCGATGCGACCCTCGAAATGCCATAGAACTAATCGTTCGAGTAGATACTCGACCGATTAAAAATCAAAATGGTCATGTGGAACTTCGCTCTTATTTATTTTAATCTCCAGAACAAATAATTTTCCAATTAACGTATATAATATTTTACGAAATTTATTGATTGATACAATGAAATAGATAGGAATATTTTAAGCTGAAATAATAACAACAATAGATCTTACATTGCACCAACACTTATTCATTTAACCTCCTGAACAAATATAAATACACAAAATGTAGTATTAAATGGAGTTTAACCCCGATTTCAAAATTTTTCAGTTATATCGCGGCAGCTGGAGCTTCTAACAATGGTTTCCTGGTAATTCGCTCATCAGTACAACTACCACATCATTTCCAATCCTCCAGCTGCTATCTCACATAGGTCTATTATTATTAACCCATTGGTGAGAGACAAAGATTGGGGATGAATGAGTGGCACCGTCAGGGATCGAACCTTGGACCTCTAGATTGATAGTCCGACGCACTACCAACTGCGTTATGACGGCGGCAATATTAATAGTAGGATTTGCGGACACTTATGAACTTAATTGTGTAAAATGAAATTTTAAATTTTGATATAATGCAAAATGTGCCAATAATTTGAAATCCAAGTGGGCTAAACGTGTTCAATGGGAGCTTTTGTGATTGTTGAATGCCTATCGTCAGTCATGCGTCGTCCGAAATTAGATGCCAACGCTGAGTATTTTTACACTCTAGACGTCACTTATATGGCACACTTTTCTTAAAAGAAACTTAGTCAAAATATTCGTTAGGTCACAAGGAAGAACAGCATTGTAAAAGAGACTTTTGTGTGCTATCCCTCTTGTTTATCCTCTGAATTAAATCATGGCTCCTTAAAAATCACTAGCGCTATTTTATATTTCTTCCTTGGATTTTATTTCTGATTTCATTTGGGAGCTTCCGATTTTTCTTCTTTTAAATACAAGATACCAATTGGAGTTCATATCTATGGTAAAGTGTTCAATAGTAAAGAAGAAAATAAACATGTATTCTATATCAAATATATTTCATAGATTGTGTAATATTAGCTTTAGGTATTATCCTTTCGCATCAAATTATCTAATAGAGCGAAGGGATAGGGACACAACCAACGGTCAATACTAATTAGAACCCTTCCGCTATTGAGAGTATTTCAGGGTAGATAACAAACAAATATCATTCATTGGGAAGCAGCAAATGGAAGTCGACGGTTCATGGTCATTTCCGACAATTTAAACCTTTTTACACGATTAAGCTAATATATATCTCAGATTAAAGAAACAAAGAATTTCGATTCATGAAAAAATATATGCAAAGGCTTATCGATATAGCAAACAAACTCAATTTGACGAAATGATATCTATTACATGTTTATTGTTAAATAATTTGAAAGTATACCTGATACATTGTAGTAACTAGCTAGTGATGGATAACTTCTTTCAATAAGTTTTCTTCCCGATTCCAGGGTCCAGAAGTAATATTTCCATTCTGGGGGTGGATTAAGCTCAACAAGTTTCTTTATGTTGTCCACAAAATCCGTCGGAATTACTTCATCTGACCATACTTGATGGAGTATTTTAGGAATACCTTGTGTAACGGCTGTGGAGATATAATGGGAACACTTGTATGAGACTATTTGTGTGTAAAAGTTAGATTTCAAATAAGCTCAATATTTTGAAAACGTAATGACATTTCATTACGAGAAGATGATATTTTTTTAAAAAATATTGAGGAAAAAATAGGAAACAGAGTATATACGACATGGAACTGAAATAAATAAGATGAATATTTTGTGATATTATACGGGTGTTTTGCACTATTGTTATAATTACACGCAAGCATTATAGAGAGGCTATTTCGTAACTGTGAAATTGGCGTCATAATGTATTCATGTGATGACGTAATTTTCTAATGACTTTATAAATTACGCAAAAAAAAATGTTTAAACATGTATATCAAGAGTTTTGATGATTTATCGCAAAAACTCGAGTTATATCATGAGTTATATCATGAAAAGAATATTAATTTCATACTCCTGGAATACAAATTTACAAAAAGCCCAACATTGTTTATAAGCTTAAAAACATATTTGAAATAAAACTTTTTCCTTATGGATTTTTTTCAGCAATCATTATACACTGATGTTGATGGAAATAACTCAAATAAAATTTTTGACCCTCGAAACACGAATAGACAAATAATAAATAAAAACCTTAATCACGGATCGAGTTTTATAATTGATTTAAAAGGTCCTGATGGACAAATGTAAGTGTTAAAACTGTATGTATTAAAAACTCTCACTTGAGCGTGGACGCACATGGGCTGCCTTAACGAAGGGGGGCCGAAATTACCTAAAAAAGCATTTTTTAAGACACATTTCATACTAATCAGTAATGTGTCAGAAAGAAATACACCTCGTTCAATCGGAATATCAGTCAGAAGACCCTAAAATCATTTTAAATGATTAATTGCTTTTGTGATGTAAAAGAAAAAAAAATCTTTTGCATTTCATTAAAAAAGCAGTTAATAAAATTTGAAATTGCTATCATGTACAGTTAGATAAACAATGCAAGGGTATATCCAAACAATCATAGATTTCTAAATTTCACATAAATTTGCTTTATTTGTTTGAATGGGGTTTTGCGCCGCTTTCAATTATCTTCCAATTATATCGCGGCGGAAAGAGCACCTAACAATGGATTCGTGGTATTTCTCAAACCAGTACTCCAATTACATCTTTTCTTAGCTTCTAGCTGATATCACTGACAGGACTATGATTATCAACCTATCGATGGAGGACGACTTTTCAGACAGGAAATGAATCGAACCCGGGACCATTTGCATGAAATTTTAACACCCACTTAAAACATTCAGAAACTCCCAGAAAACATTCAAAAATTTCAACAAAAAATGTCAACATAGCTTCACAACTTAAATTGAACAAGCGATTCTATGTTTTATGAGATGGATGGTTAATTTGGAAGCGTCTAAATATAACTTTTTGTATAGAAAAGAACTATAAAAAATTTTCAAAGGGAGGTAATACAATATTGGAAATTTCGTCCTATAAATTGGACGAAATTACCGATTTTGTATTACTTCCCTTAAATTTTACTCATAACTTGCTTCTCTAACTCATTCAAAGGCACATCAAAACTAATTCCAAATCACACACGTTGTCATTTTTACGATCTTTCTAGCAGTAAGGGGAGGTGACGAAAAAAGAAAACAAGAGGGCCATTGGCCCTAAAACGCTCACCTGATGCATGGCTTAACAAAGGTCAAAAAGATCAAGAAGAAAACATTTCAGTTAAAAATGTTGCCTCTAAAGTACTAAATAACGTTTTTGACCCTCTATCAAACTTGTGTAAGCTTTCAAAGCAATTTCAAACTTGACCTAGGTTTTATACAAACATTCTGATCAAGTTTCAAGATATTTGAGTAAACATTTTTTTTAAGAATTGACCCCTTGACCCATTTTTGACCCCACTTGACCCAATTTTGAACTTGACTGAGATTTGATGGAGACAAAAATTCTGCCCAAGTTTCAAGACATTTGGACCAAAAATATGGCCTCTGGAGTGCACACAAGGTTTTTCAAAATTTGACCCCTTGACCCCATTTTTGACCCCACTTGACCCAATTTCGAACTTGACCGAGACTTGATGGAGACAAACATTGTTACCAAGTTACAAGACATTTGGGCCAAAAATGTGACCTCTAGAGTGCACAAAAGATGTTGACGGACGACCGAACGACGGACGACGGACACAGCTCGATCACAAAAGCTCACCATGAGCACTTCGTGCTCAGGTGTGCTAAAAAGAATCGTACTCACGTCTTTCCTCCCAGGTAGATTTTCCATTTTTTGGTAGGCTTTTCTTTTCATATGTTCGTTGCTGATAGGATAATAGATTATGCTGGTACATAATGATAGTGCACATGATCATTAAAACAGAAATACATCCAAATTTCTGTATTCTGAAAACGAATTCAATATAAAGTATTAATTCAAAGATTAGTAGTTTCGTGTTTTTTCTTTGTTTTGTTTTTTTACAAATAACAATATATGTTCTCTTTTACTTAAACAATGAAAGTTAGGTTATTGAACATCAATATTCAACAAAAAACTATATGTACATTTTTTTATTTATCTATTACTTCCTGGAGCGTTTTTTTTGTATTTTTTTTTTATTTGTTAACTTTATTTTTTTAATTATTCATTTTTAGTTTGCTTTACATGATCAGGGATTATACTTATTGAGAAAAATGTGAGGTGGTGGGAAAGAACGATAAAACGAACGCAAAAAAATAGAAAAGCAAAAGAGTAAACAAAGAAAGAAAAAAAATATACAAAGAATTATATACCTTGAATTATATCTGATCATCTTGCCAAGCTATATAGTATTGTGATGTGCTATTTAGATCCTCGATATATTAATTAGTTACGTAAACTTGTAGAAACAAATCAATTTCTCATAAGATGAGTCATGTCACGGACAAAATGGTATAAATATGGTCTTTAATACAGTTAGTGACATTGTGAAATCGACTCTCATTTCGATCAAAATCGTTCTAAATCGCTCACTTAGCGCGCCATTAACCCATTGCAAACACTCACGCAACCCCCTTAATTATGCTCAAAATCACAAAAAAATAAGTTTAACAACTACATCGAAATTGAACATAGCTAGGAAAAATTATGGATATTCACTGACTTATTTTGAATCCGATTAGTTTGTTTAGACATTAAACTATTTATTTTTTTTATAAAACTTCAATGCATCTTTTGTTAAAGAGAATAATAATAAACCCTGCAACTGACAAACATTCTGACAAACTGATCAAAATCCATTCTTAATCACTCATGTAAAGCTCCATTCGTTCAAATTAAAATGCTCTTTCCAATCGCTCAAAAACGCTTCGAAGTTGTAAAAAATCAACATTCACATTTTTTTTCGCAGTGAAGAATATTAAAGTCCGTGAAGCCGCACAATCAGAAAACTGTGTGAATTTCAACAAAGGTAGGTTAATAAAATATCTATTATTTTTTCTACTTGGATGAAAAAAAGCGAAAACAACCCTTAATTTCATTCAAAACTCGGTATTTCGACTCCGTTAAATTCATTCCGAAATCACTTTAAACTATTCACCTGTCATGATATTACTAACTTACTAAATTTCCCTTTTCATTTTATATATTTTCTTTTTGTTATATACTTAGTTCCAAAAGAAAGTGTTCACTTTTGAATTTGCAATATCTCTGAAATTTTGCAATCTATCGTCATGAAATTTCGCATGACTATCCCCAAGAATATGTGCAGCGGTAATTGAAAACAAAAATCACGCAATGAACAAAAACTTTCTGCTAAATTGAGACATTTGATTTTGCATGTTTTGCATGTGAAACACGCGTTTGACGAATAATTGGTCTGAAAATGCATTTAGTTCAATCTTTGCGACTTTCCTAAGCATAAAATCACATATTCAATACAATTGTGTATGATGCTACAGCGTAGTTTGGCTACCAATAAACGTCGTTGAATAAAATCGAACCTTGTCAGATTTAGAACGTCATTAGAATTGATCGAGCATACATGTTCCAATAGAAATCGATGTCATCATTTTGTAAGGTTTTAAATAAGCAAATAGAGATGTCATAGAACGCCATAGCACCATGCAACGACAAGTTACTGGCCTAACAACGTAGCAATGTCTAACGTCGACGTACACGCAACGTCTGAATAGAAATTAAAACTTTTGTTTGGAAATGGCTTGAAATTGCTTCTTAAACTCTATAAGGCAACATCAACACATAGCTCTTACCACAGAAAAAGTTGTAGGGAGGTCAAATCTCAACAATTTCAGTTCTGCCTGCGCGTATGCAGCATGCGATACTTTATCCAAATCTGATTTGACTTCTAATTTCAAAAGGCCTTGACTAAAGTATGATATCAAATTTACTCCATGATTTTTCTCCAACTTTGTAAAAATCTAGATAAATGCAAAAAGTGAAAGTGCACACTTTCTTATGGAACTCAGTATATATATCTAGAAACATTGTGATATTGATAGACTGAATGGCTTTGGGATACGTTTTTGAATGCTTATGAATGAGTGCTAGGACCGATTTTTGTTTTTTTTGTTTGAATGGGGTTTTGTGCAACTTTCAACAATTTTTCAGTTTTTACGCGGTGGCTGGGGTACCTAACAATGCATTCCTAGAATTTCTCATACCAGTACTACCATTACTACGCTTCTCGACCCATAATGAGAGCAAGGCCAACTTTTAAATAAAAGCTAAGGGATGTTATACGAATAGCTAATTTTGCCAAAAAGGACGAAATAATAGAAATTTAATATCCCTCCTTATAACTTTAAATATTAATGATTCTGGGAGATTTTTTATTTGTTTCAGAGCATTTTTGAAAGGTTTGGGTGATAGACTATGAGCCAGTATACACCCCCCCTCCCCCCCCAGGGGGAATTTTCGGGACTATGTTTTTTTGAAAGCCCAATGTCTACCGAGTATATTCTGAAAGTCTGCACTTTGGCGGTTGGGGCTTTTAGGAATTATTGAGGTCAAAGTTCAGCAAGTGCACTTTTTCTATGAAAAAATAGAAGAGCTTGATTTGAAATGGTATATTCAATTTTCTTTTCATGAAAACTAGCAGGAAATGGTTCTGAATGTATCACTAAATATTTTTCTGCTGGAAAATTTCATTTCAGAGTTACTTTATGACAATTTTGATAAAATCAAAGTACTGAAAGCACTGAAATCGGTTCGTATATATGAGATTAAACCATAGACAATAGACCATTCTATACCAAAGAATGATTTTTTCCTTATATTTTCCCATCAACTTAAACAATAATTTGCCTAAAGGTAATTTGCATCATTTGCCATTTGATTACTGTTGCATTCGTTGGTTTTAAAGCTAAGGTTATCTAGTGCATTTCAATGAAAATCATATATAAACGAAGATAAATTGAAAGGAAAGCTTACTTTTTGTAAAGTTTCTGCAAATAGAATACACAACTCTTACAACTCAAAATTATTGAAAGTATCAACTGTGGTAGCTTTGAGAGTAAATTGCATCTTCATAGATTTAATCAAAGAACTGAAATGACTGTATATCTTTGTATATATACATGTTCGAACATATGAAATACACTTTTCTACTCTTAAAAGTGGAGTATATCTTTTTCTTTCTTTTAAATATTGTGTTCCTTGTAAAAGTTAATGTTTCTGTCTGAACTGTGTTCACAGTAGTTGTGATTCTTGTTAGATAAGGTAAAGATATAGAAGCATTTATATTGTACTTATATTTATAATGAAAGTATAGACGAAATGGGACAAAAGCTACGTTTTGCGTATTTTTGTTTGTATGAAGCATTTAATCACATTTTCTTATTACAACACTATTAAATTGTCACTTAGATATTGAGTTATTTAAGCTTTACAGAATAATAACTATTACTTTTATAGATCAAAGTACTGAAAGCACTGAATGTCAAAGATAATAAAGAGACAAAATTTCTGTCTCCAAGGAGCGTCAATTCCATATTTCTTTATTGTCTAACAACAGTTATCCCAATTGTGTGAGTCTAGAAGGAAGCCGTGGTGCCATGTTTTTTCTTGGATGTAAAATCTCCTTTCTCACCAACTCTCCGCCCATTAAGTGCACTTGATTATTTACATCATTCCAACTTTAATAGAAAAAGCTATGCCTCCCAATGGATATTTACATCGTTATATTTTCCAAACTTATGTCTGATGAAATGAATGCTATATTCTTTCTCAAAACTAGTTTTTGTACAAACATTTCATCAGAAAATTCATATTTTGTTTCTGCGTCCTAGGGCATATAGCCCATATTTTTGCAAGATGACGACCCTTTCCTGCAGATAAAAAGCTAGGGGCCTGGTTCATCCAGTAAATTGCAAATCAAGACAGCAATTCTATCATTATCATCAGTTTTCAAATATAAGCTTATATTAATATTTCATTCATATAGAAGTTGATGAAGATGATAATTACATCAGCTATGAAGTAATACCATTGATCTTATTAAAGAGCCAACAAACAATTATTTTAAAAAGTCACATACTTTCCTTAAAGTTAAAATGCTCAGAAAGTATTTTTATCAATAGCCATTTGAAAATTTTTGTTTACAATCCTCTTTAATATGCTTTGTGTGTGGACATAAACACTATTAGAAAAGAGTAGGGATAGTTAAAAATTTGCTTACATTGCACACCATACATCCCAATTTACTCTTCCAACTAACACAGATATGTTTATTTAATTTCTGAAATAAATTATCTTGTCAGATGAGCATAAACATTATCAGTTTGGTAAGTGTGAAAGAGATATATTTGAGGCTTTTCATTCATGCTAAACTTCTGTAGCGAATTCTTAAACTCTTCCTTTAAGATTTTTAGAATAGATGTATAATGTCCTAGTATATCATGACAAGAATTAGCTTTTCAATTATTATCCAAAATAGAATAAGGCTATGATAATCTGGGGCATGACTAACTCCAAATATAAATTGTGTGGCATTCACACACTCTCTTCTTGCCAGATTTTGAAAGCAAAATACTATTAAAGGGTATTTTAAAGAACGATAAAGCTTTCTCCTAGGATGCCCACCAACGACTTTGGAATTTAACATAAGTGTTTGTTTTCTGTTTCTTACCGTTTGTGTTAATATCATTAATATGTATATATATGGATCATACTGAGTACTATTTAGCAATAACTTTAATTTTGATGAAATTATCTTAAGATATGTTTCAATACTGTTGAAATTTTGCAACTGATTAAATAAAATCCTTGGTAAAATGGAATTCTAGTTTTTTACCTGCTTGACTCATTGTTCTCACAAAAGTGTGTTTTTTTTTTATATTTTCAAATCCTCATTGGTGTCCTTTTCTATCAAAATGTAAATGCTTAAGACAGGAGATCAAGACTCTTAATATTTTGATTAATCTTTGATTTCATTTCATCAGTAAATCTAATGCAATTTTAACGATATTGTAGGCTTAAGACTAAACATGAAGTTTTATGGAAACAAAGAGAAAATTTGGAAAAGAGAAGGTTACAGTAGCTCTGGCTATATCTTTTCTCTAAGACCAAGGAAAATTCATTGACCATATTCCAATATCATTTTACTAACCACTCTTATAAACGAGTATGAGATGGCCATTAGTTTGAATTAGCCTTAAGTTATATCAACTGGTATTGTTTAAAGGTTATAATCTTAAGAGATTAAATGATTAACTATTATACATCCATTTATAAATCAATGTCGATGTAATGCCCATTTCATGTATGAAAACCAGTCATAAAATGCAAATTGTATTACGTAAATCTTATTTTATTTGTTTCACTAATTGATGTAAGACATTTTCATATAAGAAAAAAAGTTCTTTGGAAGAAGACTTTATTATCAAAACTTTCAGTACTTTGCTTTTTACTAAATGAATCTAAAAAGTGTACACAAATCAGTTGGAATTTGAATCACTTTTTAACTAGATTTAATCATGATGTTCAGAATAAAGAACAAACCACAGAATTGACATTACTGACAAAAGGATGAGACATGCAATTGGGGTAAGTCATTACAATGGCTTGCTTAAACCAGGATTTCTATTAACTATTGAGCAAGGCTGAACAAAAGAAACCTAACAAAATATATTTCCCCGCTTAATAGTGTTTTATCAGGTAATCAATGATTAGGAAATTTAAGTAAATTGAAAAGAAATTCCGGATTATAATGTAATTAACTTTGTGATCACAAAATGTCATATATTTGGTACTTCACTGCTTTGATTTCCGAAAAATAAGCCTGTTCTCTTCAAAAATGGCTTGAAACTTTTGGAATGTAAGTTACCTGTTAAATGAACTGAATCATGGCGTTCAGAATACTGTACAAACTAAAGAACACATATTAACGGCAAAAGAATGATTAATTATGAAATAAATGTTGTGAATTTATCACAATATCTCTCTTATACCATAATTTTGATCAATTATTGAGAGAAGTTTAGGTAAGCAAAACTAACATTGCACATTTGAAAGATCAAAATTATTCAATTGAATAACAATTATTAATAAATATGAATGAACTGGAAAATAAATTCCTGTTTATTGAAAACCTTTAAAACCTTATTATCAAAACTTTTATGATAAAAAAGTCATATTTTTGTACTTTCAGTTCTTTGATTAGCTAAAATAAATAAATATGTTCTCAATCGCCTTCAACCTTTTTTGTTGCTATGTATTTAATTGAATAATTACATTCTGAACATGATCATACCAAATTACTAGTATCTAATGACCATAAGTTTTACTTATATTTTAGTATAGTTATGACATTGGCATACTCAGGCTATTACAATATTCAAATATTGATCACATTTAAGGTAGTGGACCCGTAATTGTTCCGCAACGTTTCGGAAGTAATGAACTGGTGAATTTTCCATGAAGCAGAATCGAGAGGAATTAATCTAAGTTATAAGAACATGTTTCCCAATCGATGTAAATTAAATAGGTTTTAACCAAGTAATGAGCTTTAATAGTGTTGACAGAGGTTTCCTAATGATTTCATTAGGAAACCTCGGTCAATATTGCAAAAGATCATGATGTCCGAAATTTAGCGGAACTATTACGTGTCCACAACCTTAAGCAAGCAATATTGAAAAAAAAACCTCCAGCATATCTAGACCAATACAAGTATTGAAACAGAAAGCAGAAAAACCTTTTAAATCTTGTAGAAATCTATATAAGCAAACATTGTCGGTTTTCAGTACTTTCAGTGCTTTGACCTGCTAAGGATAAACCTGATAAGTGCTCAAATGCCTTCAAACTTTTTTATTTACCTATAAAAAACATCATATTCAAAATATAATGAACACCAATTAACAAGCATATGTTGACAATTGGTGAAATATGAATAATGGTATAGTTATAGTTTTGGCTGCTCAAGCCATCGCTTTAATCAGTTTTTGAACAAAATTCAAGCAAGAAATGTGTAATAAACTTAGTTTGTAGGCTTTATGGTGACCTCTAGTATGCTTAGGATAAAAGAAAATCATGTTTAAGGCAGAAAAAATCTTTTTAAATCTTATTACAACTTTTATAAGCATATAAAATTATCGTATTTCGGTACTTTCAGTGCTTTGATTTACCCAAAGCCTCTCTTAAAATCACACAAATGTATTTAATCATTGAAATAATGTTTGGGGTATTGAATGATGTTTAAAAAGACCCAAAGAAATTATTAAATCAACAAATTAAATATCAATTTCTGACTTGAGGTAAAGATTTTTGTTAGAGTGTACTTGGTGACCTTTGACCTCAATAATTCCTAAGAGCCCCAACCGCCAAGTTGCAGACTTTCAGAATATACTCAGTAGACATTGGGCTTTCAAAAAATCATAGTCCCGAAAATTCCCCCTGGGGGGGGGGAGGTTTCACCCTACTGGCCCATAGCCTATGAGTGTTAGAAATCGATGAGTGGACCGATGCGACGAGTGAGCGATATAGAATGGTTAAGAAGGGATTAAATGTAAGTTTGCTGATATTTCTACCAGTAATTAAATTGCTGATTGCTGATAAGTGAACAGCATTTTTTTCTTCATATCAACACGGATACTTTCACACTTTATAAACGGTCATGGCGAACCCTTGACATTGCAATTTACGTAACAGTTACATGTAATAACGAAAATAATATGTGAATGTATTTAATCCCATCTTACATTGAGATAAAATGTAAGACAGAATCATATTAGAGTCATAACTAAGCACAATGAAAACGAGAGATCTTAATTTGCACGTGAATAACAGGATATAGCACGGGTCAAAGCTTACGGTGGTTTCTGACCTCTTACAAACTGTTTATATAACTAAAATCCTTTACATAGATATAGGTGTATTTTCAAAACTGAGCTCTGACCTAGGCGTTCAGTCCATTACCATAGGTCTAAGAGTAAACCTTCAGATCTAAGACAAGCACTAAGTTTCATTTGAAAGGTAATTTGTATCTTTGTTATGTTTGTTTTATCTATTTTGAAAGAATTGCGTGGAAATGTAACCGTTAAAAGGGGATTTCACGGCTCACCGCTCAAAATCTACCTATATCAAGTACGCCTTTTGATAAACATTGACAAATAGAACTGGTTGATTGTGTTGTTGTTTTAAGACAGCAGATCTATTTCAGACTGTTTATGATCGATGGGGGGGGGGGGGGGGTGTCGCAGGCGCAACACCATCTGGGTTGTGTTTGCGACATTTAGTCTCCAACCGACCATATACGTATCCATTCCCGTGGGGTCGACACGCTTAAAACCTTGACTTTCGTTTCGCCAAGGTTTTAATGAGCAGGTCAAACCCACGGGCCTAGTTCTCAAGACATGTTAGCTTGATACTGCACTTTCCTTTATTCTACGTTTTTTATTTAATTACTTTCTCTCTAAATAACCATACAAAGCGTAGATAAAAGTCAGTGAGACACATGTAACTTTTATACTTTTATAAACTGGTTTCATATTAAAAAAGCTAATATATACATGTATCATAATCGACTAAGTTTACGCTATAATATTTCTTTGACCCATACAAATACAATAAATGCATCTTGTTGTTCACTTCGTGTGAAATATGTCTGTCTCTTCAACATGGAGGATGTGTTGGATGATGGATACCCCTACTATATGTTATAGTAGAGCTATCCTTCTTCGAATACATCATGATATTGAGCATAAGACTCCAATATTTTAAACTTGCCGAATATAGAATATAGGATACTTTCATCAATCCCTTTAGTCCACAATATTCATTTTCTTCTGTTAATTGTTAATTGAAATAACTTGACTACTTTATATGCATTTCATTCTAGTTATATATATGCAGCATTTCCGCCATTGTCACATGTATGTAAATCTATATATTTTGACGATGATCGATTTCGTTCAAGTCATATGAATAAAACTTAATATGTTATGTTATGCTATGTTATGTAATAACACCACGAAATTTACATTTATCTCGATCAAAAACAGTCTGAATCGTTCACTTAAGGTTCATGTAAAGTGTTTGAGACCCAATTTTAAGGGCACTTCATTCGTCAAGAAGGCTACTGAAGTGCCCTTAAAATTGGGTCTCAAACACTTTACATGAACCTTAATTCAATACATTCAAAATACTCACTTCAATCAATCAAAAAGAAAATCATATTTTTGTGAACTGTTCTAAATCGCTCAGCGCTGCATCCAGTGGATTTAAAACACTCACTTTTATAATTAAAAAAATCGTTAGATATTGAAGCAAAAAGATTCCTGCTCGTCCTGCCCTTTGACCTTTTAAGATGATAAAAAAATCCATGATTTAATTGGCCAGTGTGTATCTAATTCGTCTGATTTTCTGTGAAGACATAAATACAGTATATCACGTGTAGATCTTCTGAAAGAGAGGTACAGTTATAGCGGGCGCCTATTAACTTGAACCTGACCTTTATGCAGAATAAATAATTAGGCACATGAATTAATTCCCAAGATACTTCGGCACGTGACGATCAAGCATGGACATTCCGTTATACTGCAAAATTACAGGTAAGCGGGGAGTAAGTAGTTTACCTGAATACGGGGCGCCTAGTCATGTAGCAGACGATTCGATTTCAAAATCAATTATTGCGACTGAGAGAGGGTATTTCATTTCATTTCCATTCACAACACATAAATTGCATCTAAAGAAATTTGAAAATTTATATTTTTCTCACCCGCGTCTAAAGATTTTTAAATAAGAAACTCAATTTATGTATTGATTCACTAGTTCATGAGGGTGACAAAATATCGCCGTTACAATGAACAGCATGTGCGATAACAGGTTAACAAAGCTCACACGTGCACCCCAACTTTACGTTTGGATTCTGCAGATAAGTCGTGTTTTGCCGAGGAGAAACTACCGGTATTTAATTTATTTAAATCACAAAGGCCAGGTTTAGGTCAATATGCTTCCACTATAACAACATCTTGAAATTGACATTCATCTCGATCAAAACCATTCCAAATCATTCGCTCAGCGCTCCATTCATTCATTCCAAACACTCACTCAAACCGTTCAAAAACGCTCTAAACTCACTGAAAAAGATAGAATCAACAACTTCATTCAAAATAAATAAAGCTAGAAAAAATCGCGATTTTACTAACATGATTCAAATTGTAAACATCTGATAGGTTCTTGAAGAAATAGGACGATATGTATATAACTTTTATAAATATTTTATTAGAGGGATGTAGTTATTATCGCTAATTTTGTTCATCCTGATAATAATGATAATAATCTTAAGTCAAAAGTGTAAAATATTCTTGGTGGTAACATTCATTGTTAGATTCTGCCTCGCAATATCTAATTGGAATATTCTTTATAAGGCGTTTCCAATGCGATGATACATATTTTTTACTAAATATCTTACGATCATTTTGTGCGGAAGTCAAAATTTAAAAATGCTTCTATAGAAGAAACTAGATATGGGATTCTGCAATGCAATATCTCATTAGAATCGTCTTCCAAAGACGATTCAAATGAGATATTGCAAGGCAGAATCTAACAATGAATGAAAACACTAGGTTATCTTTTGGATTTTGACTTACAGTCAAATTTTTCGTAAGAACGGTATCGTTAAATGACACTTCTCAAAATGGTAATGCGGTTATTTGTTTAATGGACTGATCAGACGCAATCAAATTCAAACGAAACAGTTAAATCATAGATTTTTTGGTGCGAATCAAATACTGTTGTTGTTGTTCTTCTTCTTATTATTATTATTTTGGGGTGTTTTCGGACGCTGCAGTAAACAAAATCGTGAAATTGACAAGGTGAATAATTTTTGAATAATTTTGGAAAGAAATTGAATGAGTAAGGGGAACGTGTTTTGAGTGAATTAAATGGGAGGTAATCCAAATCGCAAATTTTATTAAGGGTGAATATATTTAGCGATTTTTATTACCTACCTATAATAGTAAATGCAAAAAAGTTCCATAACTAGTTTCCTCTTCTATTAGAACTTATCAGACGCTTACAATGTCAATTATATCAGTGAAATCGCGATTTTTCTAGCCTTATTTATTTTGAGTGTCGTTGTTAATTCTATCTTTTTCATTGGGTTTGGAGCGTTTTTTGAATGGTTTGAGTTAAGTGTTTGGAATGAATGGAGCTCTGAGTGAGCGATTTAGAATGGTTTTGGTTGAGATGAAAGAAGCAATTTAACGGTGTTCCTAACTGTATGGATGAGCGCATTGAATGAATGGGGCGCTTGTTGAATGATTTGATTGAGAACACCTGAAAATTGTTCTCAATCAAATGACTCAAGCATGATATAAAACTTGTACTTCAGTGATAACAAAATCGTCGTCAGAGCGCAGCGGCTTTGTGATCATTGAAGGAAGATTGCTTCATGCAGAACTCAGGGGTGTGGAATTCCCATGCCCGACTTGCCCGACGCGGGCTTTTCCGCTTGCGGGCAAGTACATTTTTCTATGCCACTTGTCCGTGGCCAAGTATATTCCAGAGCAAATCTTGATACAGTACTTTAAAGATCTAGGAGGAAAGACATCCTTTTGTTTGTATGAAAGGGGAGAAATCATTGTCTTTAATGAAGAAAATGCTGGGATACAGCATTTTCTTTATTAAAAACAATGTTTTTCTCAATATTTATTATTTCATTTTTTGTGGACAAGTTAATTTTGATCCTGGACAAGTAGAAAATTGACTTTCACTTGTCCATGGACAAGTGGAGAAAAGTCGTTTTTCCACACCCCTGAGAACCGCCACGATACACCAGAAAAAAATGTTGAAAGAAGCGTTTAACCACATACTAAACAAATCAAATAATTACCATCTGTGGACAATCAACATGATTTTTATGCATAATTTTAATGCTTCTATTTGGTCGCGCAAAATGTCACATGCTCCGGTAGTAATTCTTACATGAACGCGCATTATAATAGTTTGAATAGTTACAGATAATTAAATGCAACACGTTTTCTTTTTACGCAGAATGGATACATTAATAAGTTTCTTGACTAGGAAAATCAATGATGCGTGTACACCATATTGAGTGTTCAGTGTAAAACTTCAGTTACCGTCTTACTAGACCTTATGATCATTAGCTCGCCCAGGATGTCGGCGTCAGCGCCAGCGTCGGTGTGGGCGTCCGCATTAGGTAAAGGTGTTTTATTTCTATCAATATTAATCCTAGAGGCTTTATATTTATATTAGTTACTTATTAGAGTATATGCCTTTATCTAAGATAACCACCCGTGTTAATATGACCTTGAGACAGTGACCCTGACCTTTTAAAAAAAACTTGACCAAAACTTTAACCAACAAATTTTTAATAAAAAAGATAAATTATCTTTATATTTTCTGAATGCTTTACCTAACCGCATCATTACTTCATATTCATATGCACCCACAATGTGATATGCTTACACCAGAGACCAAGTGTCTTGACATTTTGACCTTAGCCATGACCTTTTATGGACTTAGAAAAAAAAAAAACCTTTAACCAAAATCTCTAACCAAAAAAATTTAACCTTGCTTATATATTTCGAATGATTTTACCTAGGGACATAGTTACTTCATATACACAGTCACCAGGTGATAGGCTTTTACTGGTTACCGAGGTCTATTTTGTGCTTGACATTTTATGGACTTAGAATAACTTTAACCAACAAACATAATCTTGCTCATTTTTCCGATTGTTTTATCTAGGGACATCATTACTTCATATACACACTCATAATGTGATTCATCAGAGACCAAGCTTCTTGACATTTTGACCTTGATATTGACCTTTTTTGGGACTTGAAAAAAACTTTTACCAAAAACTTAAACCTTTCTTATATTTTCTTATTTTACGTAGGGACATCATAACCTCATACACAAACCTACCAGGTGATAGGCTTTCATCAATAGCCAAGGACCTTGAAAATTTAACCTTGACCATTTTTGTACCTTTTTTCTTCAACAAAATCTTGAGTAAGGTCCGAAGAATTTTCCCTTTTTTTTTTTTTTTTGCTTCAACGCGTCCTTATGTTTCTTCGACTTTTTTAAGCGTAATTCAAAATGGCATTTAGAAGATATTGAAGATAAAAATATTCGAAGTATCAATACGCGAAGTTCGCAAGGGCCAAGGGCGGTAGCTAATGATAAAATACATATACTTAGCAAAAAAGGAAACTTTACTTGACTTACTGAGGGCTGTAGTATCGCTATGAAACCATAAAGAATACGGATGTTACTATTACATGAAACTTGAAGGCAATATCCGTCGGTTTATGGAAGAGTCAGTATCGGATGTTTGTAAAATGAGGCTTTTATTGGTGGTCAAAGAACAAAGGGGTCGGTTTCAAAAATCACAGAAATTAAATCAAGATTGTCGGTGATGTTTTGAGTATAGGTACCTGACGTTTTCGTGATAAGAGTCGTTCCAATATCATGATAGACCAACGTCTGAACTAAATACGCATGCTTGTCTTGCAGTTATCCTTCCTTTGATGAAATGAATTGAAAAATATGCAATGGTAACAGGGCCTCTACATGACGTCAAAAGTGGCCTATCTCATCTCGACCGACACTTCATGTGGTTGTAACTGATTTTTTTTTGTTAATTAATATGGGTTTAAAGGTCACTTTCGATAGTTTTACATTTAAAATTAGACCGCTGGTGCACCTATCCATAGTTTCTTGTCTTTTCTCACAGTACAGCTAGAGCTTAAATCTGAGGCACCAGTCGCCATTCTCTCCTATGCGTATCACTTGTCAATTGTGTGGGAGAGAAATGACACATATCACAATGCTTTTTGTCAAATATAGGAGGAAAGACGGCCGAGCCAGAGGTCGAACCCAAGACCCGGTGAATAAAAACCAGACGAGTAACCGATTGTCCTAACCGGGCGCGGCAGTTCTAAACCGAGATGTTAAAATGTGAATTGCCTGTCCCGAGTAGCCAAACTTAAGAGTGGCGTTATAAACAGACATTCAAGCTCTTTGTATACCTGTAGTCTGATTCCTGCCTTTATTCGATTATTGTTACATACCCGTTTCATTAAAAATGTACAAACAATTTTGTTTTTTCGTGCCGATGCTAAGGAATTAGTGTGACTGTGTAACAAAAATCACTCAAAATGAACTTTGGGTAGCTCAACACGAGTATGTGACCAAAACCGGAAGTTACAGACGCATTGGCTCGGACTCGCTTCAATCGCGCAAATTCCTGCGTCTGTGTAGTCTCTGTAGCTAGTCCAACTAACACATGTAAATGAAGCTGGCCTATAACCACTGTAAGTCATTCAAAACAGACCAACAAGTCTGTAAAGTTTCTTTTTTCGCTAAGTATATTTTAGGAATACATAAGGGTTGAAGAGAATGCAATACATAGAAAAAGCAACTGCTTATGTCTTATATGAAAATATTTCACTCGAATACGTTATAAGGCTGTTGAAAAACTAGTTCTAAGTAATAGTTAAACGCTAATAATTGAAAATTAAACGATTTAAACAGCCGAAAGGAGGGAGCGTAGCGACCGACTGAGGCTGTTTAAATCGTTTAATTTTCAATTATTAGCGTTTAACTAACTTAGTCTTTTTCCCGCGCTTATTATTATTGACAGCATATTTCACGATTTACACGGAAAAATTCAGTTAAATTTATTACAAATAAACGCCCCCCCGCTTTCCAAATAAGGTGTTGTTGAAATATGCACGCAAATACCGAGGCTTTTTAAAAAGCTATTTACGATGATAAAAGATGCAGTATTGCTTGTTTTTATTGACCTGGGAATAATCTCTGGCCTGTAGATGCACGTAATTCTGATTTGTATCCTCTCTGCATTGTACGTACCTTCGCAAGAAACAACTTACGGTATCAGATGTTATAAAAAGATTGTATATTAATAAATTGTGTCAGTAAATATTAATTAACATAATTGTTCATTTAAAAGGACAAATAAACTCAAGCTTTCAAAACACAAAGTTAACTCAATTTAAGTCATTGTCAAAGAATGGCCTACTAGTATGCTAATCTGTAAAGACAAGAACATAGGCATTTAATTAATGAAACTATAAAGAGTTTCTCGCTACATACAAAAGCAAATGAGTTCATAAATGTTTAGTAAGCGATAGCTCTCCCAAATGAATGAACAGGTACGTAGACTATTCATTGTCCGATAAAAAATTCGACAAGTATGTCACGGGGCACGACTAGGTCAACGGTAACGCACAGTGCTATCAATCAAGGGGTCGTAAGTTCGAAACCCGGGTCGACGAACTTTCATTCCATATTTGACGAAATTCAATATCACATGAGTCACTTGTCTCTCACGTATGGATGTATGTTAAGAAGTACACCTAAGTAGGGTAAACAGCTGGTGACATGGATAATTTTTGTGGTTGTACTGGTGTGAGAAATGACAAGACACCATGGTTAGATGCATCAGCCATTGTCATATAACTGCAACAAGTTTGTAATCGGGGTTAAACTACATGTAAAGAGAACAAAATAGACAGGCCATGTTACGCCCTACCAGTTTCAAATCAGTGTAGAATATAGAGAATGCAACATGTACACGTGCATTGCGATTTTCTCCTGCACTATCCTCGTGCGCGTTGCATATTCACTAGGGGGTTGGTTTTAGAATGTACGCATGCGTGGTATAACAAATAAACCTTGACGTTTAAATGAAATAATGATCAAAATAAACCTTAGCTGGGTAGTTTATAGAAAATAAACCATCAAAAAATTTAAAAATCCAGCATTCTGATTGGACGATAAAGTAGGACAAAGACTAACGCCTTATAACGCATTCTCATGAAAATTCTTCCGTTTTAGACATAAATAGCCTTGCGTTCGGGATGACAAAACGGTAAAAACAGTGTTCCAATTATACCCCGCTTTGCACGTGCACTTTCGTGCAAAGCGGGGTATAATTGGCAAACTGTTTTCACCGTTTTGTCATCCTAAACGCGGGGCAGTTGATTATCCTCTATCGTGGGCAAATATTAGTTTTCTGTATAGTCCGTTTGACTTCTATATGGACCAACCTTTTCATCAATTACATTAAATTGCATATGAATGAAAAAATTTTATGTAGAAAAATCTTAATTTCAGCTTAATACCATTCCAAAAAATATTTTTGGAAAATGAAACGATTTCAAAATAATGATTTTGCCTATCTGATTAATGTTAATATTTTCGCATTTTTCGCTCTTAAACACGAGGGGTGATGAAGGCTGTTTAGTAGTAAGAAAATAGTAAAAACACGTGGCTTTATACTAAACATTTGACAGAAGAAATGCCTATTATTCCTTATTTGGATATGCTAATTAGCATATCGACGGTCATTTCATCTTGAACTTGAATATCACGTGATTTGTACCGTTATTACTCGCCTGCTTATCTAATTTTCCTCGTGAAAATCCCAAGGTCTTAGTAAAATTATGCTTTTTGATTGGTCCAATTAAGGGAGTGTGGGGTACATCTCAGAATAGATAAAAACAATTTCTAATTATCAGGTCAAACTGTCTTTAACCAAGGAGAATATACACCCGGAATTGATATCCGAGGGAAGTGAAAATCTTCGATGATAAAATAAATCTTAAAAAAAAACTCGATTTTATACCAAAACGAATCACTTTAAATCATAAACTTTTGACTCGGTCCCTATGCAAATCAGAACTATTTTTGAAAAGGCAATTTGCTGTTCCGTTTAATACAGTCATTAGAATGTTTGATTGATTGATTGAAAGGAGTTTAACGCCGCTTTCAACATTATTTCAGTTATATCGCGGCGGCTGGAGCACCTAACAATGGATTTCTCGTATTTCTCTCACCAGTACAGCCATCACATTCTTTCCTAGCCTCCAGCTGCTATCTCACATAGGTCTACGATTATCAACCCATTTATGAGAGACAAATAGTCGGAAAGAATGAGTGCCGCCGTCGGGACTCGAACCCGGGACCTCTAGATTGACAGTCCGACGCGCTACCAACTGCGCTATGACGGCGGCTACAAGAAGGATTGAACGACTGAGAGTTAACATGTAGACAGACGGACAAAATCAGCATTTTACGATCAAAAATTCTGAAAAACTAAATTCTTCATGGTATTAGATAGAAAATATGATATGCCAAGAAAAAGTACGATTAATTAATTCGATCCTGAGATTTTCGGCGAAATGTCGGTCCATATAGAAGTCAAACGGACTATAATTGGTATTACTTTTCATCACTAGATGCTTCATGAGAGCTTTTTTATTCTTTTTCTCAATGTTGAACACTTTTATTTTGTAACATGTACAAGTGCCATTACTAGGGCGAAAAACAGACGCCGGGATATATAAACTACGCAACATATATTTTATTGCTTGGCCTAGAATATTGAAAATCGGTCAGATTTATGTATTGTTTGCTGTCCAACGGTATAGGTGTATTTTGTAAACTGAGCCCTGACGTAGGCGCTGAGTCCATTACCATAGGTAAATCAGGTATATAGGAATTTAACCTGACCCCTTCACTGCAATTATGAAAGTACATGTTCGAGTGAACCTTACGTTGTAAGACAAGCAATAACGTTGGTGTAAAAGGTAAATTTAAACTTTCTTAATGCGCTATTTAAACCTGTTTTATCTTTTTCGAACAAATGGCATGAGAATCTAACGGTAAAAATTTGATTTCACGGCTCACCGCGCAAAAATCTACCTATACACATTTTGAAAACTACAAAATACCCCTCGCCATGAGAACCACGTGCTCAATTGCAAGAATTCCGTGCAGGGAAAGGTCATTGAGTTTGTACAAGGAAATTTTCAGTCTATACTGACGTCTATAAATAACGCGTCAATGTAAATTTTGTATTTCTTTTCTGTACGGCATACAGCATCGTGAATAATTAAGGCTAGCTTTAATACAGCTCTATTTACTCGTTACAAAATGAAACATTCCAATTTCGTGAACTCTTTTTGCCTAAAAATTAGAAGTAGTCATTTTTAAGCATAATTTTTCGTTTTTATCGCCGCCATGTTAGTTTTAGTAAAATGACGTGCTGCACGTGAATCAAGATCGTTGTTCGCTAAAATTCGATCAAATCATTTGTCTGTGTCAAGAGACATCTTAATTGATGAAAACCAGAGAAAATACATAAAAATCGTTTGTTTGTTAAATACAGAAGTAAAGGATAGAACACGAGTACTGTGGTATATGAGAAATAGACATGACCGTCAGCGAGTGTCTATTTCCTGTATAACGCGTCACGAGATTTTCTTAGTGACTTAGACCATGCTTCTCTATAATTGTCTGTATTTTTTATCCAAAAATCTAACCAATAAACAAAAGGGTAAGTTCGCTGTGATATTACTGTAACAGGTGTAGTTTCGCTGAAAATTTTTACGAATCTATTTCCCTCATTATTGCAAATCTTTGCTATTGTTGCGACTATAGAAAGTCTTTTGGAAAAAGAAAAGCTCATTTACACTGCTCGTCATGTTTTTGAACTGACTCGGAACAAAAAACTGTCGAGATTCACGTTCACGACACACTTCCATCGTATATCTGTACATATAAGGTTATGATATATATACTTCTCAAAGTTTGCTAAGCACCAAACTTTTTCGTTGTCCTACAGGAGCTGATTAAAAAAAAAAACCCATTCGTGTTCGTGTTTAAATTGTTCAATATTGCAGTTGCTAGCGCGTCAGACTGTCAATCCAGAGGTCACGGGTTCGATCCCCGACGGCGGCACTCATTCTTTCCGACTATTTGTCTCTCACAAATGGGTTGATAATCATAGACCTATGTGAAATAGCAGCTGTAGGCTAGGAAAGGATGTGGTTGTTGTACTGGTGAGAGAAATACCAGGAACCCACTGTAAGTTGCTCCAGCCGCCGCGATATAACTGAAACCAGAGCACCGCCTACGGGTGCCTACGCTCGGCTGTTGAGTGCTGGATGGTGGGAAAAAATCTAAATCGAAAAAGGGGCATAATTTGCACAAATGCATCTAGAGTTATCCCCCTTGATAGTATACGTTGCTCTTTTGATGGTGAACATGTGTGCCAAGTTTCAAGTAAATACCTTCAGTAGAACCAGAGATATAACAAAATGTCAAAGTCTTCGCACGACGACGACGACAACGACACGGAGGCTATAGCAATACCTCGGGTTTTCTCCGAAAACAGCCGAGCTAAGAATGTTGAAAGCGGCGTAAAACTCCATTCAATTGTGTTGACAAGATATCTAATGCGTACATTACCAAATTTGACACACAATTTTCTCGCGGGACTCGCAAAATGAGGAACCCCGGTTTCTTACCTGTCCTTTCTCCTTTTCTACGTGTACAGGTTTCGTGTAGACGCTTAGTTTCTGTTATTGAGTACTTTGACTTTGAAGTCATTACTCATGGCTAATCCAAATGTCAGACGAGATTTAGCTGTCGAACAACTGTGGTGTGCAGTAGGTATTATGGAGCAAGGGGCTCCCCATCGTGATGTTGGCATGGTACGGGGGGTACACCATACTGTTGTTGCCAGAGCTTGGGCACGATACAAGCACTATGGTACACCTGTAAGGAGACGTGGAGGAGGTAGGAGTAGAGCTTCCTCTGTCGCAGAAGACCGTTTTTGGTAATTCAAACCCGAAGAAACAGGTTTGCTACGGCAACGCAGCTACGTCCAGACCTTCAAAACGGCCCAGGAGTGCGAGTTTCGACTCAGACCATACGCACACGGCTGAATGAACATAACCTGAATTCAAGAAGACCATGTATTCGTATTTCACTGTCCCGAGGTCATTGTCGGCGTCGGTTAACATGGGCATTGGACCACGTTGGCTGGCACATAAGACGCTGGCGCCTCGTGCTATTCACGGATGAGTCCAGTTATTGTCTGGACTACACCGATAGGCGGGCTAGGGTGTGGAGAAGGTCGAGGGAAAGGTTTCATGCAGCAAACATTGCTGAGCACGATCGTAATGAGGGTGGGTCTATCTTGGTTTGGGGTGGCATCAGCTGGGATGGGCGGACTGATCTTATTATTTCAGAAAGAGGTACTCTGACAGCTCGTAGTTACATTGATGAAATCCACAATACCCACGTAAGATTTTACGCTGGTGCTATTGGGGAATGGATCCATTTAAATGGATGATAATGCCCGTCAGAACACGGCCTGTATAGTCCAAAGGAGAGGGTATTCCACGTATGGAATGGCCGGCTCGCTCACCGTACTTAAATCCGATAGAGCATATGCGGAATGAGCTACAGGTCCGAATTTCTTCTCGCCAGGTCCAGCAAAGGACACTCCAGGAGCTCGGCCAGATCCTAAGAGAAGAATGGTCTATTATTCCCCAACGAGTATTCCAGAGGCGCTGTCAGGCTGTTATTAAAAGTACCGACTCTCACACTCGTAATTGAACGAAATGTAATTGAAAAAATACCTTTTTTGGTCAAATTTGATTTTTTCAATTTTCGAGAAAACAGATCATTTTCTAGGGTCTCTCTGTTAAGTCTACATTTAAAATCTTCTTATCATTAAAAAGCTTTATTGTCTTCTTAAAATTTGATAAACTGACAACAATCGTTCATTTTCCAACATTCTTATAATCAAATTTCATTTTTTTACCGAAATTCAAGTATAAAAATGTTTTGGTGCCTAGCAAACTTTGAGTAGTACATGTTCTAAACGGCAGATAGACATGTCGTTAGTTGTTTTAACCAAGACAGGTCGGTGCTTGTCTTACCCTTAGTGGTAGCGCGTCGGACTGTCAATCTGGAGGTCCCCGGTACGATCCCCGACGGCGGAGCTCATTCTTCTCGATTTTTTTCTCCCATCAATAGGTCGATGATAGTACGCCTATGTAGGATAGCAGCTGGAGGCTAAAAAGGATGTGATGGTAGTACTAAAATTCCATTGTAAGGTGCACCATTACTGAACGATTGTTGAAAGCGACCGGTCACGTAAAACCCCATTCAAACAAACAAATTTAACCAAGGTTTAATCAATAATTTTTACCCTGGCAGGTAGGAGCCTCTTTAACGGTTTGTTGCATTTAAAGTTAAAGTTGATCGATCTTTATTTTATAATAACTCACTATAAAAATAGTCAATTGTCTCAACATTGTAGTTTGGTAACCAAACCATCGTAACTCCAGATTGTCCAAGCTGAAGTTACGAGGAGTTGGTAACCAATGATGAAGTGGGTTCACTATTACATTGCATATGTATCTTTTTGATTTAAAAATACAATTATTTACATGCGTTGGTGACAATTGCCAACTTACAGTTCATTACTTTTGCCCTGACAGGGCGGGGCCATTGTAACGGTACGTTGCACTTCAGCTTTAGGTAGATCAGCTTTCATTCATTATTTATTACGTCTTTAGACCTAACGCCAAATACTAGCGTCTGTTTTTGTAACGCCACATTTTAATGACAAAATTGATGTTTCTATACGAATACATTCTTGCGTTTAAAAATGAAAATTCGAAACGCGTTATCGCTTTTTGGTTTGAGTAAATTGTATTCTAATAAGATTATAACAATACATGTAGTTTATCGGTAACAATGAATTATGAAATTCCTTTTTGAGTAATTCGTAATAAAACATAAGCCTATCTCAGAACAAAAAACATGTAATAAATTTTACAACAATTGGAAAATTGCGAAAGAACACTATTGGAAAAAATATAGAGATAGTGAAAGGACATTTGTGGATTGGTCTTTGAAAGTCAACGAGGTACATTTACTAAAAAAACCCCGGTCTATATTAATAATATAAGAGCACATGGGTTTGACTCTTTTAATACGCTCGTCCTAGTGTCTAAACGTGAGACGCGTTACGCTTAAAGTAATGTCCCATAAAAGTAATAGAATTTAAAAAAAGTATTTAACCAATCGGAGATCAAACATAGTCTGCATTTCGAAAAGAATTAAAGGTTAAGGTATTAATCGTTTTAAATTTTAAAATTCTAACCGAATATTTCGACCCTTATTTAAGCATATCAAAGCCCGATAAGGGTAAAAAATATAGCACATGCAAGATGGTTCGTATGTCGCGTTATGCATTACATATAAACTATGATATGATTGATGCTATCAGTCTAAAATCTCTCTTTACCATAACAAAAAAAAAAAAAAAAAAAAAAAACACGCATACGAGACGAAAAATACGCAATGGAAAACATTGTACAGATTCGTTGAATTTAATTATTTACAGATTCTTTAACTAGAACAATAATATATCATCGTTAAAATATTAACTTTTTTAATATATAACTATATCTTACGTATGTGGTGATAAAATTACAAAATAATGACATCTAAATACATTAATCGCAATATCTATTTAAAATCATTTTTCGACATGCATTATATGGCGGCTGCTCGTTATCAAACTTTAATAATTCTATTCCCTATATACAACTAGGACTTCATTTTTACATCGCTACATTGTGTAAAATCTGTAACATGGTCATAAATGCCTCTTTCTGATCACGCCCCTTTGTGGAAAGATACTTTACTTAAAATAAAGATTAAAACCATTTTTATTACAATGCGTTAATGTTCAATTTAAAAACTTTTTTTCGATATATATTATTTTTCTGTTTTTCGTTTAAGAAATGTATGTATCGTTCAGTATAGATTACTATCGTGAAATAGGGAAATGACAGAACTTCACGATGATTGTATCTGAGAGGAGAAGCACCAGCAAAGAGGTAAGAATTATTTATTTTCGGGGACGTAACAAGTCGTTTGGTTTACATCTTACCGGCGTCTTAAGGTCCGATTTAACTCGATTTTTGAACTATTTGAAGATAACGCTTGGCAACAACTTTATTCAATTGGTGTTATTTCGGTATAAAATCAATTCTGTGAGATACATTGAACGCTAAGTCATAGATATTGGACATAAATAGATAGAGACCTTAAATCGTAGGTTGTTGACTAAACCCTCTTAACTTAAGCTTTCCCGAGTTGAATATCGAGGCTTTGGTAATCCAACGATGAAATGTGTTCACGAGTTAAATAATTCTATCTATCTAATTCTATCTAAGTTAACTTTAAAAAGCCGATATATCGATTTTTCTTCTACATCAAATAAGAAGAGGAGCAGTTTTATGATCAGATTCCACAACCACACGGCCTAACTGAGACACATCAGCAAGCTAGCTAAGCCATGACCAAACAACCAGACAGACAACCTGAGACTCAACAAACAGATAGCCAAGCTAAGACACCCCTTCCTGACAGCCAAGCCCGGACGCAACAATCCGACAGCCAAGCCTTACCAGACAGAAAAGCTGAGACTCAACAACCAGACGGCCAAGCCAATGACATAACAACCAGACAGACAAGCTGAGGCTCAACAAACAGACAGCCAAGCTTTGACACCCCTTCCTGACAGCCAAGCCCGGACGCAACAATCCGACAGCCAAGCCTTACCAGACAGAAAAGCTGAGACTCAACAACCAGACGGCCAAGCCAATGACATAACAACCAGACAGACAAGCTGAGGCTCAACAAACAGACAGCCAAGCTTTGACACCCCTACCTGACAGCCAAGCTCGGATGCAACAATCTGACAGCCAAACCTAGACACAACAACCAGACAGACAGGCTGAGACTCAACAAACACACAGCCAAGCCTAGACACAACATCCAGACAGCCTAGCTGAGACTCAACAACCAGACAGCCAAGCCCGGACATAACAACCTGACAGACACGCTGTGACTCAACAAACAGACAGCCAATCTGAGACATCCCGACCTGACAGCCAAGCTTAGACACAACAACCAGAGAGACAAGGTGTGACTCAACAAACATACAGCCAATCCTAGGCACAAAAAAGAATTTCAGGCAGTAGACATTCACGACATTAACCATGAAGTCCAGTATGGGTCAGTTGATCTACATGTTAAGGAAGGCATTACTCGACAACAGAACTTTTTGATCGCCGAAAGAAGTGTCAATCAAACTAACAAAACCAGTAATATAAAAGTGTCTTCCACAGCATAAAAATAGTTTCAACTTCAACTGAAAACTACCTTGGCGGAAACTTCTCAAACAGCACTACCAAGAAGTCAAAGCTTTTGTCAGCCAAAATTACGTTTAAGTCTGGAATAATTGTTCAAATCTCATGCACTGCTAATATGTACAATGTACCAGAGAATGCTGAAGTACGAGTTTTCAGTCATCTTCAAAAAACTCTCCTGTCACAATCGACCTATCTACTAACTTTGCTTAGAAAATTGATCAACTACGGTAAAATGGGAACAAAACGCCTTTACCAAATATACGCCTAATAATTGTACATTTGCTTATTAATTCCTTCTACGACGATATAGCGGTTCTTAGAATATCTGTTTCATCATTCAACATAGGTTTTGGAAATGTCCGAAGACCAAGAAATCCATGCAGTCCAGGAGGCCACTCAGAATCGACGAAAATGTTTTGTAAAACTTGTTGAAATTCAATTTTAAGATATGGGGCCTTTTAGCAACAAGTTTAAGTTGAATCTTTGCGAATTTTAGCCCAACTGCCGGCAGGTCAGCAAGATTAAGTGTTTGTCTAATTTACATTCATTGATTGACTGTGTATTAGTGTGAACATTTTTATTTAAGAGTTTTCTTCAAGAAATTTATAGTAAATTCCTAATAAGTTTGTCAAAAAATACCAGGGGCATATGACTGTTGACATGATAACTAGAATATAAACCTGTAGTGTCTGAACTTTCCACCATTTTCACATATGCACGAGGAACACACATTTAGCATATAGACAAACACACAATACAATAATAATATTCCCTGTGTTAGGATCTTATTTATCTACAGAACACATAGTGAAGTCTCTGGCCAAACTTTGCGAATGCATAGGCTGGACAGAGTCTTCGTTTTTTGGCCTCATGAACTTGTTGGAAATTTTTACACAGGCCCAACTGTCAAGCTTTTAGCTTTACATGCCGAAGGCAAGTGGATTCAAAAATGAGGTAGCGAGGTCAAATCTTAAGAAAACCTTGTAGACACTCTGGAAGCTTGATTGTTTGCTCAATCGGTGAGAATGAATGTCTTGATGAACTCTCGCTCAAGTTCGAAACTGGGTCAAGTGGGGTCTAAAATGAGGTCACGGAACACTCTGGACGCCATATCTTTTGCTCAATTTATCTGAAAATAGGTCCGAATGATTGTCTTGATGAAATCTAGGTCAAGTTTGAAATTGTGTTTGAAAGCGGGGTTAAAAACCAGGTCATGCGGTTAAATCTTAGAAAAACCTTGTAAGCAGTGTAGAGGCATCATTTTTTGCCCAAATCAACCTGAAATTTGGTCAGAATTCTTCATCCTTTCTAAATCTACATTAAAAAATTTTTGTCAGTTCATTCAGGTGAGCGATTTACGGGAACTTTATTCCTCTTGTTTATTAAGTTTTATATTATGACCTACGTCTCGGGGGAGAAATTACTCCGTTAGACATACGGTGTCATTGCGGCATAAACAGTCACGTCTTGTTGAACCCCCGAAAATTCATTTATGCGAGGATAGCAAGGGTATAAAGATGCAATTCGATTACGTTCGTGTGTTGGCATAACAATTTTCTACTAAAAGACTATACGCAGATGAAGTGGAGAACATTTAAAATCAGAGTTATTTAACATTTTCACTTCAATATACAGATTCGCCCAGGTATGAAACCGGTTAAAAGGCTCTTACATTATGAACGAGTTTCACGTGCAAAAATTGGCTAAATGTCTTCACCTGTGCAGTCGTCTGTTTTGGTGTAGTATTTGAAAAGTGTCATGAGTATAGTTCCGCAAGAAAGAGTGAGGTTTGAGAAACCGTTATCTCCTATCATTTTCAATGTAAAATTGATCTTTGATCACTCACTTGAAATTGTAGGTCTATAGTATAGTGTAGAAACATTGACATGACTGACTGTAACCTCTATTAGCATACATTACATGCTAGACTGACTGTCACATGGTATCTCCGTTAGGTCTCGTTTAACTTCGTGAACCAAGTTTCATAATATATACCTATTAAATGACAATGTGATGAGTAGATACTTGTCGTTGCACGTGGAAAGATTAAGGAGTTAGAAGGCGAAAGACAGTGTTTCGATACACTATGACAGCATGTTTATTTTTCCTCTAGGTTTCAATCCATTTTATAGATTTTTTTTCTTTTGAATAATGTTGAATATCACTAGATTCTCAAAGAGATTTGTGGTATGTTATAAAGTATTTGTTTTTCCCGTTAGTTTCTTTTTTTTTTTAATTTGTTTGAATGGGTTTAACGCCTCTTTTTTATATTTTTGGGTCATTTTGCTGGGGGTAAAACGCTTAATTATGGGTTCCTGGTATTTCCCTTACGAATTCTGCCACGACAACTCTTCCGAGACACAAGTTACTCATCCCACATAGGTCTTCGATTTTCAATCAAATTTGTCTTTAGGCCCTTTGACAGCGTCTTGTGATTTCCGTATTTGAGTTCAGGAGATAGAATGCGATAAATGAAACGGGCTGTGAAAAACAATTATTGTTATTCAAACACGAGATAACTAGTCAAATGGGGACAATCAGAAAAAAAAAAATAAACAGTGGGATTAAAACAGATTCGAACTCATGATCTCTGCATCTTAAGTCGTTAGACTAGACCTCTCGACCACACAGTCAAACAGAGTGTATTGGTACTATTACATTATACAAGCATTTTAAAACCCATACACTACACAGATTTACGATGTTTTTCGAAAGCTTGCGGCTACCCTCGATGATAAATGTATTCATCGGTTAATTTATTCATTGCATAAAGGTCAAGTCATGTCAATAATTTCATACTATACTGAAATAGGAACGCCAGTAACTACAGATTCGAACAAGAGAGAACTCACATCACCTTTTGACCCTAGCAGTACCAAAAACAGCATGCATCATCTTTGTCTTACGAAGCGTCAGACATGGCTGTCGATTCTGAAAAAAAAATCAGTCACTTCAGGCTTCATGAAGAGGATCTATTTAAAATATGTGATCTCCTGCGCGATACCTCCAAAATCCAATTATAGGTGATTGTAAAGGATAGCGTGACAAACGCCGTTGAAAGTTACAACAATAGACTAACAGTCCTAGAAACTAAATACGCCGATCTTAAAGCCCGTGTGTCCCTTATCGAGGCTGAACTCAGTTGAGTGGCCCAAGAAATTGGTCTGTTTGGGACGAGTTTGAAATTGGGTCAAGTTGGGTAATGAATGAGGTCACAGGGTCAACTCTTAGATAAACATTTTAGACACTATAGAAGCCATATTGTTTTCTCAATCAACCTGAAAATTGGTCAGATTGATTGCCTTGATGAAGTCTAGGTTAAGTTTGAATTTGGATCAAATGGGGTCAAAATTAGGTCATATGGTCAAATTTTAGAAAACCTTTTAGACACACTAGAAGCTTCATTTTTAGCTCAATAACCTGAAAATTGGTCAGAATGATTCTCTTGAGCACTCTAGGTTAAGTTTGAAATCGGAACAAGTGGGGTCATAAATGAGGTATTGAGGTCAGATTCATAAAAACTATGTAGACACTTTATAAGCCATATTCGCATGCTCAATCAACGTGATAATTGGTCAGAATGACTGTTTTGATGAAATCTAGGTCAACCTTTATAATAGTCAAGTGGGGTCAAAAATGAGGTCATTGGGTCAAATCTCTGAGAATCCTTGTAGACACTTTTAAGACCATTGATTTTGCCTTATCATCCTGAGAATAAGTCAGATTGATTGTCCTTATTTAATCCAAGTCTAGTTTCGATTTAGGTCAAGTATGGTTGAAAAATAGGTTAAGAGGTAATATCATGGCCCTCTTGTTGATACATTTATAACACGGGTGTTATTACACTTATATTACACAGCTTATAACACTTATGCAAATGAGCTAAGAACCAAGAACAACGTTATATTTTTGTTAGGAAAAAGACGCCATATTGGATCTGATGACGTCATTTCGCAAACGGCGTTAAATATGTTTCGCGGAATATTATGAATCGATCAATGTTTTAATTTTGTCGTTTTATTACCGAAATCCGGGCCAAATTATAAAAAAGAAAATCGAACTTGTGCTCATAAAAAACTGCAATTTTTAAACTCGTCTTCAAAAGCAGAAAAAAAACGGAGCAGCCTTATTTCTATCTGTTTATAGATGTCACGTTAAATTAATTCGGTAATCAATGAACACTTTAATATCCTCTAATAACCGTATAAAAATATTACAATGAGTTAGTACAAAACGTGTAAATTTCTCCAATTTACGTTAAATACTTGAAACCGAAGGGGCCACCGTCATAGCTCAGTTGGTAGCGCGTCGGACAGTCGGTCTAGAGGTCCCGGGTTCGTTTCTCGACGGCGGCTCTCATTCTTTCCGACTATTTGTCTCTCACCAATGGGTTGATACTCGTAGACCTATGTGAGATAGCAGCTGGAGGTTAGGAAAGAATGTGATGGTTGTACTGGTGAGAGAAATACCAGGATTAAATTGTTAGGTTCTCCAGTCGCCGCGATATAACTAAAGTATGTTTAAAGCGGCGTTAAACTCCATTCAATCAATTTATTGAAACCGTAACTTTTATCATAACCTTTCAATATCATCCACACTTGGTTCTATTATCAACAATTCGCCACCCATTTTAATTCCTCGAAGATTCTCAAAAATCTGCGACACTGTTAAAAACCCTCCATTACTTCATTAAGATCTATCAAATATCCCATGTTTTTATTTTCTTTTTTAAAATTCGAGCTTTTTGAAACCAATCTTTGGTGGAAAAACCTGCATTTTTTTTAGAATAGGGACGTACTGTAATTTTGTTATTTTGAAATCACCGATATTCTTGTCCCGAGGTTTTATTCCTTTAAGCATTTGCTCAACCAACATTATTCACTTTCAATCTGTAATCATTTAAAACCCACCCACCTGTCGATTTTGAATTGTTCTTGAATATATGATAATAGTCATTTAAAATAGTTCTTGGCCGACCTTTTGATTTATCGTTCTGCTAATAAATTTGTTTTCTGTAAATATATACCTCATATCTTATTACACCTATATGACCTTAAGTACAAGTGTAAGTACTCGTACAATTGATTCATTTTCTTTGATGAAACTTTCATATAATTCCAATATATATTTGTAAATTCATTTGAACCTGTTGGTTTAAGCATTCATTTTAATGAGTAAAAAGTAATGGTCTGGATGAGCTAAAGAATCGGAATTACATTCGCATTACTATGATTTGTATATAGAAACTGATAAGAGTTTCTTTTTAAACAATTACCTAGCATTGCATAACTTTTCACTGTACCCAAGGCTGGTCATCCTGTTTTTGAGGTTCATTTCGGCGTTTTTTCAAAGAGAACCTAATGTGTGCCAAATGTTAAATGTTTTAAAAGAGAATAACTTTTCTTGTTCTTGAGTAATGAGCAATGTTTAGAAAGGCTGATTGATAAAGACGCTTTACTTTGAAATAATCTTCATGAAATTTGGATGGAACGCATACATCGGAATTATGCACGTTTATTGTATAATTTAATTATTTTTTTAATTATGTAATTTAGGTAAAATGCTGGGAGTCAACGAGCTAAACGCCCTGAAACAGTCTGGAAAAACCTCCTACACGTCTGAACGATTCGTCCAAGAAGTTCTCCTTACATTCCAATCCTTCATAATGGAACAACAGAGAATAGAAGCACAGAACAGACCATACTACACCCTTCTACTAGATGAACAACCGGTGTGTCTCTAAAAAAAGAACTCATCATATACATCAAGTAATTGAACATTCTTTTTTCTTATCCCTAAGCTCAGAAGATTTTTATGGCCCCTTTCATGAAAATCTCTGCTTCGCACAGGTCAGTAGTTAAGCAGAGATTTATCAGTCCTGGGCTTGTGAGTTACAACTCAGGCTTGACCAAGTTTCATCTGATATTTGGACAAAAATTGTCTTTGTATTGGTGAGAAAAATGACAGGAAACCATGAGGAGTTGTGCATCAGCCCTTGATATTTAGCTGGAATAATGTTGAAAGTAGGTTAAAGTCAGAGGATTCCATTAGGTTACTAACCCCTAACTCTGCCAGGAGAAATGTGCATCGTAAATGTCAATAACCTCTGGTCTAACCTTGTTTCTTTCTTTTTTTTAATCCTGGGGTCAATATCATGCGACAAGGTAAAAAGTCAAGATAAGCTTTTTTGGGTATTTCACAAATGCATCTTGTTAAGGACCAAGAAAACATCTTGGTGAGGAATGATACTTAGTTTAAATATTTACTATTTTCCAGATACCTTAACCAGCGGTGTGAGAGTGAGACCCACTTCAGCCAAACAACCAGTCTCAAAGATGGAAAGGTTAGACCATAATAGACTCAATTAAAGATTACATTCAAGAACAGTCCTGGACAGAAACAAGTTGTGTGGTCTTTGAAACGATGATGCTGCTGTAATGGTTGGAGTGAAAGGGGTGTAGCAGCTCTACCGAAGACAGAAGTACCTCACCTCCTGAGCAATCACTGCTTGGCACACAGATTTGCCCTGGCCAGTTCCTTAGCTGCGAACTCAATCCAGTACTAGAAGTTTAAGGCCAAAGAAGAACAGCTATACAGGTTCTAACAATACAGCCCATTTAGAAGAGCTGCCCTCCATGACATCCAAGTAAGTTTTTAAGAGAATTCTTATTTTGAAAGATTATTGAGTCTGAATGTGTTAAACAGAATATTTTACCACCATTGAGCCGCTTACCTGTATTTCTTCTCTTAATAGACCTGAAAGATGTTTTTAGTTTGTAAATCATTATTAATGGATGAGTGAAATGGAAAAAAAGTAACTGTTTGTCCTACTAAAAACAGTAAACCTATCATGGCAAAGAACTATCATGACAGAAAGTATAAGAAAGGAAAAATAGCTTTACCTCTTGGCACAGTGTTTCATATGTGTCCAAAACCTTTCAATTAAAGCTGCAGTCACCAAGTTTTTGTTACTTATAAATATTTATGCTGCCTTAGTGTAAACTGAAACATTTTCTATTTTACAAGAAGTACTGAATGATTCTAAAGTCAAGGTAACCCAAGCCAAGGATGCAAGATGGTTGAGTCATGAAAAAGCCATTCACTCCATACGAAAGACGTTTGACTCAGTCCTTATGAGGCTGGAACGAGAAGTACAAGAGAGATCTGATGTACAAGCCATAGGTCTCTTTGTCTTTCTGCAGGCATCCAGCTTTGTAGCCTCCATGCTGATGATGTGAGATGTCCTGCCTGTACTATCACAGCTCTCCTGAGCCATGCAGGTAAAATTACAAGATAATTATTTATTGATTCTAAATGAAAGGAAAGTTCACCTTTCTACGCTGTTCAGGGTATATTTCTTCTTTTAACAAAGCTATTGACGACAGTATGAGCTAAAATTTGCATGCACAGACAGACATATAGTCTGTTCATTGCACATACTGTAGATATCTACTTAATTGTTATTGGAAAATTTTGAGCCAAATTTGTTGAAATGTTCCCAGATTGGCAACTTGTTTGTACACAATCTACACTCAGCAAAAGAGTTGAAATTTATTTTTTTCCTTTAATTACAGCTGATTTGTTACGAATATGTAGTAATGCAGCTATGAAATATTTGATGAAATATTTGATGGAAATAATTGATTTAATTTTATGTTCAAAAAATCCAGAAAAGAGACCTAGACTGCTCATTGGTAAAGCCCCTGGTAACTTACTGCATCAGTCAACACCATCTCAACATTCAAGATTACCCCATGGATTGTACTTGAGCACCACAGATGAAAAGTACCAAGAACTCTCTCAGAAGCCTTACAAATTTAATCAGAAAGATGACCAGACAAGTTCTTGGCAGAGGTAAACTGTATTTTACTATCCCTTTTTTTCACAATAAATTTTATTAAAAATGGGTATTTTTTCATTGAACATTCTAAAAATGGTAGGTCCTTGTTGATATTTAGATAGATAGATAGATAGATAGATAGATAGATAGATAGATAGATAGATAGATAGATAGATAGATAGATAGATAGATAGATAGATAGATTTTATTCAGATGAAATAGGAAATGACAGTACATGGTAAAATATTAAGAAAACACATATAAAAAAGAATATGTCACAGTGCGGTTTTCATACCATGTCTGGCACATCCAAACCTGGGATAACGCAAAAAAGAGATAGGACATCTCTTATTTCCATTGCGGTCCCCTGCTAGGGTGTGGCTGGCACATGATGTTACATGTATACTGTTAAATTTGCTAACGTAGAGTTGTTGCTGTTACAATTAAATGTAAAATAATTAAATCACAGACAGGTAAAGAAAAATTAATGAACTCATTTCTAAGCATTATATCACAGAGTTGTTCGTTAAAAGATCACAAATTTGAAAGAAACTGTCCTTTTAGTTTTGCTTTGAACATGGGGAGAGATCTGCACGTTTTAATACTTGTTGGAATACTGTTCCAAAGGTTACAGCCCACGTAAGAAAATGATTTTCTTCCGTGCGTCCCAAACTTCGGAACAGCAAAACAACCATTATACTGAATCGCGTGTTATAAGAATGTGACGTGGCCGCATGTACAAATTGGTCCATTAGATAGTCTGGCGCAAGTCCGTTCTTAATTTTGAAAACATTTATAAGAGTTATTTGTTCAATACGTTTTTCAACTGACAGCCAGTTTGAAGTTTTAAAGTGAGTTCTGTCGATACTAGATCTTCGGTGCAGTTCCAAAACAAACCTTATTAGTTTATTTTGCGTGATTTGAAGTTTGTTACTCCACTTTTTACTGAGATTAAGTACCAGAAAACACAAGCATAGCCAAAATGACATTGAATCAAGGATGACCTTAATTATTTTCTTGTGTGAAATGATAAGAATTTGCTCTTACGATAAGGAAACTTCAATTTAGCATTTGCTCTTTGTAATTAAGAAATTGCCATTGGCTTACCTAATAAGCTTTGTTTACAGAACAGCACCCAAATACTTTACATTTGAAGCTGAATTAAGTGAACTATCAATGCATCGGACATTGATCTTATTATTAGATTTAAGCTTTTATTTAATCCAAAAATAAAAAGAGACTCCGTTTTACCAAGATGTAAAGACGATTTGTTGTCAATAAGCCAATTTCGTAAACGATTGAGATCATCAGAAAGTGCGTTCTTAACAGACGACCTGGCTCGATTGGACTCTAAAATAGCAGAATCGTCAGCATACAGAGGATTTTTTTTTAACAACATCAGGCATATCATTGACGTATATAAGAAAAAGAAGGGGTTCAAGAATAGAATCTTGTGGAACTCCACAGGTTATACTTGCAAAGGGAGACTGATATTTATTGACATCGACAAGCTGTTTTCTTTCACTAAGATACGACGAAAACCAATCTATAATATCTCTGGCAAAGCCCATATTTCCAAGTTTTATGACGAGGATAGAATGGTCTACTTCGTAGAAAGCTTACTGCAAGTCTAAAAGAACCATTCCCACAAAATTACCTTTGTCCAATTGGTTTCTAATATAGTCTGATAGATGATTGAGACAGGTGTCTGTTGAGTAGCGCTTTCTGAAACTAGAATGTAAATCATATAATAAGTTCTTTTCGTTTAATTTCTTTTCAACTTTGTCAAATACAACTCTTTCAAAAATTTTCGAAACAACGCTAAGTATTGATACAGGTTAAACTTAAAGAGTCATGACCATTACAATATGACTATTAAATCAAGCAGAGGCTCAAAGCATTGCAACTTAGAATGATTATCTTATGCGGTTTATTGATTTCGACGTATTTATCCTTCAGGTATACCTGTCTTTCTTAGACAAGATAGTTGAGAATCTGGAAAGGAGATTCCCACACCTTCCACTCCTTGAATGCTTCTCCCTCTTCGCCACCAGCCGCATTCCAGAAGATGCAGAAGAGAGAGCAGTTTATGGTCATGATTCTTTAAGGGTAACCACTTACTGTTACCTATGTGTTTTTGATATTTTGAAAGAAGTTAAGTCAGGCACAGTTGGTTACTCGATCTTCTATAGTTTTTTTTATTTGCCACCTTGTTACATTATAGAGGAAATAAGTAAATGTATTAGTTTTCAAATATATTCTCAGCAAAAAAAGAGTATCCACTTTTCTTTTGTCATTAACTTTCATTGTTTTTAGATTAAATGATCAATTAAGGTACCAGTGTGTTTGCAGCGCTTCGCTTTCTCATGCAAACATGATTTGTCATTCAAGCAACATGTCGTTTTTAGTGTTTTTTAATAAATGTCGAAATGTTTGTTTTCTACGTCGACGTGTGTCAAGTGTTCGATCGTGGGTTTCTTCTCAAATGAATTTAACCTCTAAAGCTCTGTGGTTATGAAAATCAAACAATAGTTGTGTTCCGTACAACACAGTTTTGTAAGGAGAACGAGCAAAACTTGACCACAGGCGTAATAAAAAAACAGTCAAACCTTGAGTAAATTTTACGAACGTTAGTTGAAAAAGAAGAACAATAAAGAAGTGTGCTGGCCATTTTCGATAGAGTAGTATTGACATTCGTCCTCTTCAACTCAGTAGGGCAACTGAGAAGACGTCGCGCCAAATTTTCTCATTCTCGTTGACGCGATTGCCTCTACGCTTCCTAACCACTATTTCGAAGCGGAAGTGAAATAAATGTCTGAACCTTTAAAACCGTCAAACTTTAAAACTAAGTCAATTCCAATTTAATTCATAACGGGTTTAAGGCGAAAAAAATGAAATAGAGCATTTTGAGATTGGTTTTCTTGACAAGGAACGAGCAGACAGAATTTTGTAAATTTGAGCTTTGAATCTGCATAAAATGTTTTATGAATGTTAGTGTCCATTTGACGTAACTTTAGTAGGAATTAGCAGAAGTAATCAAGTTGTCTTATCAACCCACAATACCTAACTCAATAATATTGCTCTTCGCAAGCTTAAAAGTGTCAGAATATCATTTGAATATTTAATTTAGAGTCTGCAATTTTTGAAAACGACCCCTGGCTACGTTAGCGCTTACAATTCTCATGAAACTTATCAAGTCTATTTCCAATTGATCAGGGCGTAAATTGCAATATGTTTTATAGAATTCCTGTGTGCACCTTTAAAGAATTTCGAAGTTTTTTTGGATGGATATTTTTTATTTTATATTTTCAGACTGTGAAAGGGGATTTCTCACACTGAAAAGAGTAAAGACTGAATTGTCTACAAAGATTTTAGACTGCCTCCTTGCCATTTCACCGGAAGTGAAGAGTGTTGATACATTTGAAATAAGTGAATGTGTGAATATGTGGAGTAAGTACAAACAAAATAGAATTTAACTTCCAGAAGTGTGATTTATGAAAATAAATAAAAATAGTCTCTTTATTCTGGTCCAGCCAAATGCAAACCTTTTGCAGGCCGTACAGACTAAGATCAGCCTGTACAGGCAAGCATTCTGATCTTTGATTATGCTGTCTGCTTTGTACTTGGTAATTGTAGAGAAATAACAAACTTTTTTATTCTGTTCAGGACATTTGTAAATCTTTAGAAGTTATTACAGACTAAAATCGGTATGTACACACAAGCAGTGTGATCTTAATCTTTTCTTTCTGCTTTCTACTTGATGATTGTGGGGATAACTTTTTAAGTACTTGTTGTTTTGTCCTGAAAATTGGCAATTTGTTATAAAGAAATATAAATCAGCAGGATAATTGCAAATATAAGAAATAGAAAATAAACATGGATCACAGACTTTATTAAATGTTGTTATAAATGTTGTTATTTTTTTGTGTATCCACAAATTAAATGTTGTGTTTTTTAATTAATAAAATAAGTGAAGATCTGGTTATGATATTTTATTCACTGAACTCACTTATTTTCTGATTTCTCATCCATACCCCCTCCCCACGCACCTAAAAAACTTCAATTTTTTCTGGGGAGAATCCTGACTGATGCATTCTCTAAAATGTTTTCTATCAATGTCTCAAAATTGCAAATACACACAGAATCAGATAAATCATTTATTTGATTTTTTTTTAAAAATAATTGGTACACATCCCAACACATGAACGTGTTTAATTAAGAGGATATTGAATGAAAGGTCATAAAAAATCGATTTGTAAAACGCGTCAACTATGAATAGATAAAAACTAGACTTTGCCGAAGTTTTATTTGTTTTTTAAAAATTCGGTATTTGAAGAGCACAACTTTGATAATTTATTTATAAAATGACTTGAATTTTTGTGACACACCGAGGAAATTAATGTAAATTACCGATTCAAGTTTTTTCCGCAATACATTTAACGCAGACAAGACAACAGCTAATGTTTATGTCGTTGACGTCAACGAAACTATAACTTTGTTTTGCATTCATAGCTCATTTACATAGTAAATCCACTAGTTTAATCACAAAAAAATCAACGGGGTTAATTCGATCCTGCAACTTAGGTCATATCTCAAAATTGTGAAAAGACTTCATTTTTTTTCTTTCCCCATCACAAGATAAGCATAAGATCTGTCACGAGATAATCATGACAACACTATTTGAGTTAAATCTAAATAAATATATTTTGAAATGTCTAGTGTGATTAATATATTTCTATCTGATTAAGATGATGGTGATATAGGAAAAGGTAAACCCTATTATTACAAAAAATTCTCTTATCCGTAGTATGTTTTCTGTGCTTCATGAAGTAAAAAAATGGCTTTAGTTGATTCAGGTATTACAAGGAGAATCCACTACTGATACCAGTCCTTCGGCCTTAGACCGATTTATTATAAAGGGAAATTACCTCTTCACATTTTATGATTTAAATCAATAAAAGGCACATTGAAAAAACAAAAGCCTAACAGAGATAATTTCAGGTTCAAAATTTAAGAATAAGATTAAACAAGGTGGCAAACTGTCAAAATACACGCTTTAAACACCGATATATGAAGTGTGAAAAAGGACAAAGGGCATAACTGAATATTGGTTGAAACAAATTGATTTCACATCGATTGGAAAACTAGTACTTATTTAGATTAATCTCTCTCAATTCAGCTAATTTGAAAATTCAGCAATATTTGTGTCGAATGTTTGGACCAAATGAAGAACTTACCTATATTTTCAAAGGGGATACCTAAACACATTATGTTTGAGTAATGCACATTTCTTAACCAGATTTGTTATCAGACAGACTATTGCAGGTACCAGTCAACGATGCCTCTGTTGGCCCCCAGCTGGGCGGGGGATAGAAATAGTCGGCTGCTGTCCATGTAGTACATGGTATGACCCCAAACAAATGGACCTGCCTGTCCTCAACGTCTGAGTCGTCATAGGGGATGTTATTATCCCTTATGATAGTTTTCAGTTTATTAATTTTCCCGTCTTCCTTTCTGTGGCCTTGTCCTTCTGCTCAAGGGCCTCTTCCCTCTCAGCCAACTGTCTCCTTAGTTGGGCAATCACCATAGGCAGTCCAGGGGTTGGCTCCTCTATTGCCACCTTGCCCGGCTTCCCCCGGGTAGCTCTTTTCACAGACAGCCCCTTGGCAGGACTCTTCACCTTTCCCTCAGTCCTTCTCCTGAGACTGTAACCACTTGCCTCTGATGACATGGAACTGTCTCAAACATTGTTAGGTGCCATTTTTCTGAATCAAAGCTGTCGTTCCGAATCAACCGCCTTTTCCAAAGTTCATAGTGGTCGAAAGTGATGACCCAGATATGGAAATAGCAGACCTTTCACCCTTTAAATAGAAAAGCAGATAAGGGCAATAATTGGAATGCCAAAATCAGTTAAAAATTGCAAAAATGGAAATTTATTAATTGAAGTTACCAAAAGGGCTCTGGCTGACAATCTTCTGAAAATGACTAAATTTTTCAATCATAAAGGGAAAGTATATGCACATGGGAAGTTAAATAGTTCTAAGGGTGTCATTCGGTGCAGGGAATTGTCGTCTTGTCTGATCTACGAAATTGAGACAAACTTAAAATCGCAGGGTATAACAGCAGTTAAAAGGGTTGAATTTATGAAGGATGGCAAGAAAACAAAAACAAACACTTATAGTCTTACTTTTAATGAGCCCTCTCTACCAAAGGAAATTTAAGTGGGTTTTCAAATTGTTAAAGTAGATGTGTTTGTTCCAAACCCTCTGCGCTGTTTCAACTGCCAGAAGTTTGGGCATCACGAGGATAACTGTAGAAGGACTAAAATCTGTAAAAATGTCGCCTTGAAGGGGATATTGATGAGCATGACGAGGAGGAATGTGAGAATGATTTAATTGTATCAATTGTAGAATGGCACACCCTGATAATTCAAGATCATGCCCTGAATTCAAAAAAGAAAAAGAAATATTAAATGTAAAATTTAGGCAATCTGTTTCCCTTTTTGAAGCAAGGAAAATAGTTGAAACCAGAGTTGATGCCAGAAGTAATGCAAATAATGCAAAAGCTATCCCCGAACCGACCCCAACTCCAAAATAACCCCAGATGGGCGGGAAGATAGAAATAGTCGGCTGCTGTCCATGATGTACATGGTAAGACCCCAAACAAATGGACATGTCTGTTTGCCGTGGGCTGCGACCCGTAATGCCTGATGACGGGATCCTGCTGGTTGAGTGACCTGAGATGGAATTCCCCAGGTTAGGTGTACCCTTGTAGGACTCCGAGGGCGGGTGGTTTGGAGCATCGCCGATGAAGTCAAGAAACTAACATGGCAACCTTCAAAAAAACTAGAAAGCCATGAATGGCTTGAGTCGCTCCACAGGCTTGAAATTCTTGTAAAAGCAAATAAATGTTTTGACTTGATTTTTAGATATTTAGGGTTCTACTGATGTTGAAAATGATTTTCAAAGTTATAACTATATAACAAATAGAGAAATGACCTCCGCTCTTGAAAGACCTATTTTCATCAAATCAAAATGATTTTTGGCTGCATGATAATGGGTCACCCAAAGATCATACCCAATTTTTTTTTTAGATATCCATCAGTTACATTCTGAGAAAATGATTTTCATAGTTTCCACTATTTAACTTGTTGAGAAATTACCTCCACCCATAAAATGCATATTTTTCATCCAATCAAAATAATTTTTGGTACACTGTGTACTGTAACTGTAAACTGATAAAGGGTCACTCACGGATCATTCCAGTGAAATTTAGTTCCAAAAATTAGATTCTGAGAAAATGTTTTTCAAATTTTCCTCTATTTAACATATAGAGAAATGACCTCTGCCCATAAAATGCATATTTGCCATCCGATCACAATGCTTTATTGTAGACTGATAAAGGGTCACTCAAGGATCATTCCAGTGAAATTTGATTGATATCCATCCATTAGCTCCAGAGAAAATGATTTTCAAAGTTTCCACTATATAACATAATATAGGGAAATGACCTCCGCCCATAAAATGCATATTTTCCATCAGATCATTTTTTGTAAACTGATTAAGGGTCACTCAAGGATCATTCCTGTGAAATTTGGTTGATATCCATCAAATACATTCTGCGAAAATGATTTTCAAATTTTCCACTATATAACATATAGAGAAATGACCTCCGCCCGTAAAATGCATATTTTTCATCCAATCACAATGATTTTTTATAGACTGATAAAGGGTCACCCAAGGATCATTCATATAAAATTTAATTGGTATCCATTGATTAAAATCTGAGAAAACTCACTTTTTACCTTATTTGGAAATTAGCCACGCCCCTTAAATCCATGTTTTTCATTGGATCAAAATTTCTTGAACAACTTTGAAAGAGGGTCACCCAAGGATCATTCCTGTGAAGTTTGGTTGAAATCCATCCAGTAGTTTCTGAGGAGAAGATTTTTAAAGAAAAGTTTACGACCGGACGCACGCACGCACGGACGGACGCACGACGGACACAACGCCATGACAATAGCCCCAGTGGCTTTCAGCCAGTGGAGCTAACAAGCGTACCTGGAACTCCGATTCGGAAGATGAAGTCCCTATTAATCAATCATTTGCTAAATTCCTCGTTGTCGAAAGTTTAGACCCGGATAGTCCGATCTCTGACTTGTCTCCATTTATTATTGAAAAACAGCTAAATGCCATCATTGGAACACCCAAATCTGTCAAAACTCTGAAAAATGAAATTTTGCTAATTGAAGTCTCTGAAAAACAACAGGCTCAGAATTTATTAAAAACTACAAAGTTCTTCAACCAAAAGGCCCATGAGAGACTGAATACGTCTAAAGGTGTTATCAGATGCAGAGACCTGTCAAAATGCCCTTTATATGCGATCAAAGATAATCTGAAACCACTGGGAGTTACTGAAGTAAAAGTGATTGAATTCAAAAAGGATGGAAATACTATTAAGTCAAACACTTACATTTTGACCTTTAATGACCCAATGCTTCCAAAAGAAATTGGAATAGGATATCAAATTGTGAAAGTTGATGTGTTTGTACCAAACCCTTTACGGTGTTTTAATTGTCAGAGATTCGGACATCATGAGACCAATTGTAGTAGAAATAAGGTTTGCAGGAAGTGTTCATACTGTGGGCCTAAACATGAACATTACGAGGAAGATTGTAATAATGATTTAAAATGTGCTCATTGTGGACAGGGACATGCAGCTAATTCGAGGCAAAGCCCTAAATTTCTTTTGCAGAAAGAAATTCTAGACGTTAAGTTTAAACAGTCTGTTTCTTTTTTTGAGGCAAAGAAAATTGTTGAGTCCAGACATGGCCAGGGTAATGGAAGTGAGGATAGTTATACAAGTAAAGCTAAACCTGTCCCTGAGGAAAAAGCAAAACCAGGTCAATGTAGTTCTTGTGAGCGACTTTTGAAAATTATAACGGAGTTATTTCTTCAGGCAAAACATCTTATAAATCAAGCTTTAGCTGCACAAACATCAGCCCCAAAACCTCTTGGGAAAGAAACTGAAAAGGAGGCTTCATCTTCTGCAAATCCCATTCCAGCTACCTCTGTAAATAACGGATCTGTTTTACAAGCACATCAGGACAAAAATGATAAAAAACCTAAATCAACTACACCAAAAGATGTTACTAAAGAGAAAAGCGAGACTCCCCGCCAACGGAAGGCCCGCTTACAGTTTGAAAAAGCTAATTCTCCCTCAGTGGAGACTAGCAATCGCTTGGGCGAATTGGAGGAGGAAGAAATGGAGGAAGAATCTGAAGATTCAACTCCAAAACCTCCTTACCCCTCTTCCTCGAATCCAGCACGCCACGATGCAATAAGGCTAGGTGTCAACAAAATTAACTTTACTGCAGTAAAATGAATAATTTCATACTTCCATCAATGTATGATCTCATACTCACAATCAATCTCATAATGGCTAACAACATAATACAATGGAACTGTCGCAGCACGGCAAATTTTGAAGAACTTAAGGCCCCCAGCTGGGCGGGGGGGGGGGGGTAGAAATAGTCGGCTGCTGCCCATGTAGTCAATGGTATGACCCCTAACAAATGGGCCCGCCTGTTTGCCGTGGGTGGAGACTCGTAATGCCGGAAAAGAGGGTCCTGGTAGTTGAGGGAAGCCCAGGGATCTCCAGCTTCTCAACACGCTGCTTTGGCCTCGGCTTCGGCTGAAACGGGAGCCTGGATTGGCCCGGTCTAGGCAATCGGCTGGTCGTTTTAGACTGGGGCATCTACTTTTGTAATATGAAATATTTTGTTATATTAAAGATGTTCTGTCATGATTCTAATGACACATTACTAAACAATTTGTTGTACCAAATTTCTTTGAAAATACTTTGGTATAAAAGTCATTGTTGTACTAAGTGCAAAGGTTAATATGCCCGTGTCACTCATATTTTATATTTTAGTAGTATTTTAGTCCTTGTCTATATAGGCTCATGGGCTAATCGGGTTGAATAGATTTTGTGATTTGGCATTATTTGCACGGCTTGATTTTTAGTTAGAAAATTGTTCGTGCAATCGCTGTCGACTCATTTTGTCATTTCGGCTCGAGTATACTATTCGGGTAGCCCCGGCATGGGGGGCTGGAAACCCGCCCTTTCATATCCCCTTGTAGGACTCCGTGGAGGGTGGTGGCCCCGGATAGTGAATACCATCTTAAATTAATATGGAGACCTTCACGAAAAAACGAAAAAATGATGAAGAAGATTTTGAACACGGACCTTCCCATCTCGGACCTGGCTTTCAATCAACGACTCAAGCTTTTTCCAGATTTTTGGTTGTTGATGCATTAGACAAAGATACGAATCTTACCAAACTTTCGCCTTTTGTAATTGAAAAGGTGTTGCAGTCAGTGATTGGACAGCCCAAATCTGTTAAAAAACTTAAGTCTGGTGGACTGCTTATCGAAGTTGAAAAGCAAGTCCATGCTGATAACTTAATGAAGATGACTACTTTTTTCAACACTCCAGTCTCTTGTTCGCCGCATCAAACTCTTAATACTTCAAGAGGTGTGATTCGGTGTAGACTTGGAGGGGATAAGTGAAACTGAAATAATTGACGAATTGAAAAATCAAAATGTTACCAACGCCAAACGCATTTCTGTTTATAGAGATGGTGTTAAGAAACAAACAAACACGATTATTTTGACATTTGGCTCTGCAATTCTACCGAAAACAACCAAAGTTGGATATTTGAGGGTAAATGTAGATCTTTATATCCCAAATCCCCTCCAGTGTTACAAATGCTATAAATTTGGGCACCATGAAAAGAAATGTAGAGAAAAGGTGGACGATCTGTGTAGCCGATGTGGTGAGGAGTGGTACCTTCACCGCTGCCAGGACTGTTCTAATCCTATGAAATGTTTAAATTGCGGCGGTGAGCACACAGTAACTTCCAGGAAATGCCCTGTCTGGAAAAGAGAGAAAGAAATTGTAACTCTCAAGTACAAAGAAAGTCTCTCTTTCCCAGAAGCAAGAAAAATAGTCGATAATAGGGTCAATTTAACTAATACATATGCACAGAAAGCTTCAGTCCAGGTAAACAAAGATGAATGCCAGAATTGCAAAGATCTCTTTCAAAAACTATGCTTAATATTTCCCGAAAAGAAAGATGAAATTGCAAAATTTTTCCCAAACTCTAAATCCGTTTCGCCATCAACATCCTCAAGTAAAGAGAAAGATCCTCCAGTTTCCTCGATTCAGATTGTTGAAAAGAGTCAACCTGCTGCTCAATCACAAACCGTCAACGCTTCATCAAACTTATCCAAGTCTACTTCAATATCTTCTGTCAGTAAAGAGCAGAAATCAATCACACCTGAAATAGAAGAAATTATTCGTTCAGACAAAGCCGAGATGGGAAGACGCAAGAAAGCTCAGATTCAGCTGGAGAAATTAAACGCTCCAACTGGTAAAGTATCAGATGATAAAGATACGAGCTCTTTTATTAAGCCCTCTAGGAGCAGAACTTCGTCTCCTAGGGCGGCAACATCTAATCGTCAGCCAAAAGGGTCTGAGGACCCAATTAAACAATTCAACCGTTACCATAGTCTTGAGGAAGACATGGTTACGGAAGACACTGAGGAATCAGATTCTTCAAAGGAGAATAAGCAAGGAAAAAACATAATAGATCTTTCACATATTAAGAAATAAAATCCATACCTCCACTACAAGTTAGGATACTTCATCCCCTTAATTTAATTATGGCGAACACAATCATTCAATGGAATTGTCGCAGCATCAAAGCCAACTTTGTAGAAATGAATCTATTAGTTTCAAATGGTAAACCAGTGGCAATCTGTTTGCAAGAGACTTTTCTCAAAGATACCGACAAATTCTCTTTTAAGTATCACTCTTGCTATTTGAAAAATTTTGAAGGGAATGAAAAAGCTTCGGGTGGTGTCGGAATTATTGTTAACAACAGCGTTCCTCATCGCGTCATTCCTCTTAACACCTCGCTACAAGCTATAGCTGTTAGCGTTTCCCTTAATAAAACAATAACCATTTGTTCAATTTATCTTCCCCCTAGTTCTCCTATCAATCGTAGGAAACTAGACGATCTTGTCGAACAGTTACCAAAGCCTTTCATATTAATGGGAGATTTCAATTCCCATCATACGCTTTGGGGATGCACTAATATAGACGACAAAGGTCGCATAATTGAGGATTTCATATCAAATCATGATCTTGTTTTATTGAATGATAAATCCTCCACCTATCATCATCCAGCTACTGGTTCATATTCTTCACTGGATTTAACTGTTTGCACTCCAGACATTTTCCCGGCTTTTAGCTGGAAAGTGGACTCTGATCTTCATGGTAGTGACCATTTCCCTATTCATATATCTGAATTAGGACCTTTTGTTCAAGAACGCCCAAGGCGATGGAAACTCCATAAAGCTAATTGGGAGTTGTTCAAAACTACCTGCGAACAATCAATAAATCCAGAAGCTTTCGAAGATTGTGAAAACTCTACCGAGCTTTTCACATCCTTACTATATTCGGCTGCAGAGAAAGCTATTCCTAGAACGTCGCCTGACCCTAAACATCCTAACAAACCATGGTTTAATGAAGATTGCAAAAAGGCTTTAGCTGAGCGAAAATCTGCTCTTAGAACATTTGATCTGAGACCATCTAAGGAGAACCTTTACAGATTCAAAATTGCGCGAGCGAAAGCTCGTCGTACCATTAAACAAATTAAGCGTTCGTCTTGGAGACAGTATGTTTCTAGATTAAATTCTAGATCATCTGTCAAAAAGACATGGGATATGGTGCGCAAAATCAGCGGAAAGAACACGTCAATTGGAGTTGGTCATTTAAGAACTGACCTCAGCGACGTTTCTTCCAAGGCTGATATTGCGAATGTATTGGCAGATACGTTTGCCAAGAAGTCATCATCATCAAATTACTCACCTGCATTTCAAAAATTCAAAGGTGATAAAGAAAAGTCAAAACTTAACTTCAGTTCCAGTCGACTGGAACATTATAATAGAGACTTTTCTGTCAAAGAATTGAAGAAGGCTTTAAAGAAGTGTCATGACATTGCTGTAGGAAATGATAATATACATTATCAATTCCTCAAACGTTTGCCCTCTCGTTCTTTGCACTGCTTACTTGAAATTTACAACCAGGTATGGAAAACGGGAAGCATTCCAGCCTCTTGGCGGGAAGCTATCGTTATTCCTATACCGAAACCAGGTAAAGATTCTACCAATCCTTCAAACTATCGCCCTATTGCTTTAACTAGTTGTATTTGTAAAACCATGGAAAGAATGGTTAATGATCGTCTTGTCTGGATTCTTGAAAAGAACCACCTAATTACGGAAGTCCAAAGTGGCTTTCGTAAACAAAGAAGCACTCTTGATCATCTTGTCCGCTTCGAGACTTTTATTCGAGAAGCCTTTATAAAGAAAGAACACGTTGTTTCTGTGTTTTTTGATCTTGAAAGTGCTTATGATACCACATGGAAGTATGGAATTATGAATGACCTCTATGATTTCGGTATTCGAGGTCGCCTTGCCTATTTCATATCTGCTTTTTTGGATGAGCGCCAGTTTCGAGTCCGTGTAGGAGATACTTTATCTGATCCTCATGAACAAGAAATGGGTGTTCCCCAGGGAAATATTTTGTCAGTGACGCTTTTTAGTGTCAAAATTAACAATATCGTTAAAACTGTTGTCCCTGGCGTGGAATGCTTTCTGTATGTTGATGATTTCTGTATTTGTTACAGATCAAAACATATGTTTACCATTGAAAGACAATTGCAACAAGTCTTGAATAATCTTTCTAAATGGTCCAATGAAAACGGCTTCAAATTTTCCAAGACCAAAACTAAGTGTATGCACTTTTGTCAGTCTAGGAAAATGCATCCTGATCCAGAATTGAAATTGGACGGGGTGCCGATTGAAGTTGTAAAAGAGTTTAAATTTTTAGGTCTCCTCTTCGACTCGAAACTTTCTTTCATCCCACATATTGACAATTTGAAAAATAAGTGCCAAAAAGCACTTAATCTTTTACGTGTTGTATCCAGTATGGACTGGGGAGCTGATAAAAAGGTTTTATTACGCCTTTACAGGACACTTGTCAGATCAAAGTTAGATTATGGTTGCGTTGTTTATGGTTCTGCACGACCTTCATACCTTCGCAAACTTGATACTATTCATAATCAAGGCTTGCGCCTTGCTTTGGGTGCCTTTAGAACATCACCTGTCAATAGTATTTATATTGAAGCTAATGAACCTTCATTGAATCTTAGAAGGAACAAACTCTCATTACAATATTATCTGAAACTAAAATCAAATCCTGAGAATCCGACATACAAAGCTGTGTTTGAACCTAAACACAGACGGGATTTTGTTAAAAAACCAAGTGCAATACCCCCATTTAGTTTACGTTGTGAAGCAGATGTTAACTCTCTAGATTTTGATCTAGAGGACGTGGCAGAGCATATTGTTCCTGATGTTCCTTTGTGGACGTCAAAAAGCCCCACGTTTCTTTACGAACTTGCTTCTAGCAAAAAGGATACAACCGATCCAACTGTTTTTAAAACAAAGTTTCTAGAAATTAAAGAGAAATACGCATCATATGAAGAGATTTACACAGATGGTTCTAAGAATGAAGAAAAAGTTGCCCCAGCCACCATATTAGAAGGCGAAAAATACCAATTTCGTTTACCGAATAATTCTTCAATCTTCTCAGCTGAGCTTAAGGCGATTAATCTCGCACTCGATCATATCATCGAAGAGCGCTTTTCTCGCTATATTATTTTTACTGACTCTCTGTCAAGTATGCAGGCTATTGAATATGAGAAAACTGACAATCCCCTTGTCGTAAGACTTCTTGACAGTATAGCTCAGCTTTATGATGTTGATCTCGTTTTTTGCTGGATTCCTAGCCACGTTGGTATTCATGGTAATGAAGAGGCAGATAAAGCTGCCAAGGAGGCATTATTACTCGAGATTTTACCCTCTGTAGTACCTTTTACCGATTTTAAACCTTTAATTCATGGTTTCATTCAGGAAGTCTGGAGGAACAGCTGGACTGATCCTTCCAATATTAATAGAGAAATGAGAGAAGATTAATAGAACAATTTGTTCTGTTAATCGAACGAATGTTTTACACGGGTAAAATATCGTACTTAGCAGCATATAGCCGCGATCTGAGTCTACAGAAATCTAGAAAGAGTTGACCAATGAACCGCAAATGATTGCAAAGAAAACCACTTCATCTAGGTCGACAACAGCGTTCTATATCTGGGAAAATTCGTTTTAGGGACATATTTGGTCCGAAAAGCGGACAATATTATATATACCGGATAGGGAGTAGTTGTCGGATGAGTTATTCGGTTAAAATAGTTCCATAAAATGTTTATTTAAATTATACAAAACTATTCTAAACTTAACACGTAAACAGAATTATACTCTATAATCAAATAGAAGACAATCTTGGTTACAGCATAACAAACTACTGCCTGAATAACAGCTTGATCTTTACAACGCGCATGCAAAAAAAGGCGGGTCAATTTTACGTCACCGTTAGCGTTCCGCCACTTTTTGTTTTCAAAATTTGGAAACGAGAGCATCGGAATAAATCGTGGCTAAGGGTAAGAAATCATCATTTATTTTGTCACAAATCAGTCTTTAAGGGGTGCTTAAATAGCCTGTTATCCTTATTTTAATGTGGCCGAAGAAATCTTATCCAGTGGGACGGAGAAAACTGACCAAAGCGAGCTTGCGAGCTTTGGTCAGTTTTCTCCCCCACTGGATAAGATTTCTTCGTCAACTTAAGATGAAGAAATATTTGTGACCATTAAACTTATCTATTCAAAACGTTGAGCTCGGAAATTAAACATTATTACAACTAATGTTACATTCGCCCCAAGAAGTCTTCGCCCAAAGTTCCTTTCGCGATGCATTGTTTAACATTGAATTGCCTACCGAGAATAGTGAAGAGTGAGTTTGCAATCTAAAATAAGTAGGTTTTACTGATCGACCAGGGAAAAAGACCAGCTGGGGCCCAGCCGCCCATAGCCCCTAGATTTTGGGCTCTGCCTCTGGGCCCCTAGCTAGATTTATGGAGAAAATGCCTGTATCCTTTATGTTGAATATTGATTATTGGCAGTCTGGGCCCTAAGTTAATATTTCATTTTTTCTCATATTATCAAAAAAATCATTTATTACAATGACATATCCCTTTTTAGTATTTTTTCCTCTTTCTCAATCAAAATGAAATGCAATTCTTGTCTTTGCAAAATAAAGCAGGGGTTCGGGGGCGGCAGCCCCCGACATCCAACTACTTAAAAAATAAATACAAAACAAAAATACTTAGACTCTTTTTGGTAGTTTTCTATGTTGGGTCATAAATTGTAGTCAAGTTATTATGAGGTTGTAAATAATTTGACTTATTGAATAGTGTTTACTTCATTCAGTCAGTACATTTGACTGTTTGACGTCCTATTTTTTCTCATATAATCAAAAACTCATTCATTATAATGACATATCCCTTTTTAGTATTTTTTCCTCTTTCTCAATCAAATGCATTTCTTGTCTTTGCAAAATAAAGCAGGGGTTCGGGGGCGGCAGCCCCCGACATCCAACAATTTAAAAAAAGTAAAAAACAAAAAACACTCAGACTCTTATAGGTAGTTTTCTATTTTGGGTCAAATTTTTTTGAGGTTGTAAATAATTTGACTTTATTAAACAGTGTTAACATCATTCAGTGAAATTAGTGTGTGCTCTTGGCCCCTCATTTCTTTCTGCACAAATCCTGGGATCGTCTTCTCCACCTAATCAAAGGGTGCATAGAAATACTGAAACGCAATAAACGCTGAAACGCAATGTAATTACTGAAACGCACACAAAAAAGTAATTTGTTGTTATTACAGGACATAGATGTCTTTTAATTTTGTTTTCAAACACTTTTTTCAATCTTTTTGATCGCTGTTGTTGTTGGTCGTGGTCTAACCATCATCAGACCAATATTTAACCCATTACCAGACCACAAATATTAGACTATTACAGTTGGAATTAATTGTATACAACAGTTGCACCATTTCTTTTTACTTTCTTTTCATATATATATAAATAAAAGACGAAACATACTGAATCAAATTTTAGTGAACATAATTGATTATTTGAAATTGTTACATTCGTAAGCAGATCTCAGTCACGATAAAGTGATGTAGGAAAAAAGTTAAACACACCGGAACGGGAACAAATGGACCATAATGAAACTTAATTAGTTAGCGTTTTAAAGAAGGGTTTTAAGTCGTTATAACCCAACAATTCTTCCGTTTCAAAATCTTTGATGTAATCTACAAATCTAATATCTATGATTACTCAACAGCAAAGTTTAATTGTGAAAGTAAACACTGAAACGCACGTCGATATGAAAATCGATACACGGCGATATTGATTAACTGAAATAAACACTGTGCGTTTCGGTATTTAACATCTCGGTATAACTTTAAAGAGTTCAAGGGCAGAAATAAAAGCAAAAATAAGTTTAACAAATTACGATATGAAGGACCAAAAGAAAAAAAGAATAGTTATAAATGTTGTAAAAAAGTATAAAAACATTGACATTCTTTAAACCATTCATAGAGCCTGATTAATTAGCCCTGAGATGTAGATATAAAACATTTGCAGACGGTTTGCACTGACATAAAAGAATAGCCATGTCAAGGTTGGAACACTAACACTGAAACGCACGTTGAAATGAAAATCGACACACGGTGATATTAAATATATTGAAACGCACATACACTTATCTCTAACTAGTAACTAGAGACACTTCGTGCGTTTCAGTAATTAATCTCACCGTACCGATCTTTTTTTACAAACGCAGGGCTAATTAACAGTATTATTCCAACAATAAGATATGTTTTGTGTATAAAATGTTAATATAAATCACAATACTGTAAGCTAACAAAGAAAAATGTTCATGTATATGAAAAGTTGGTAAATGTCGTCAATTGAATTATAACAAACATTCTACCGTAAAACTCCTGTATAATTTTCACATAAGTAAATATCACATGTATGAAGAATGCAAAATATTAACAGGATACAATGTTTTTGATAACCTTTTTAAATGATGAACTAGAATAGCAGTGTAAAGCTGGGAAAATAAACACTGAAACGCACATAGATAAGAAAATCGATACACGGAGTTATTGAATTTACTGAAACGCACTTTCACCCATCTTTAACTTGAGACGTGCGTTTCAGTAATTAATATATCCGTGTACCGATTTTTATATCAACCTTAGGCTTAATCACAACTTCACAAGTGACCAACGAAAAAGATATATATTTCAATTTTCGGATGTAAGATATGTAAATAATAATCACAAAAGTGAAGACGAACGAACAAAAATATTCATCTTTATGAAATAGGGGTAAATGTCGAGAAGTGAATTGTCAGACATATATTCTACCATAAAACTCGTGTATATCAATTACTTTTTTGACATAAGTAAATATCACATGTATGATGAATACAAAATATTAACAGGATACAATGTTTTTGATAACGTTTAATGATATAGTAGAATAGCAACGCTAAGCTGGAAAAAATAAACACTGAAACGCACATAGATAAGAAAATCGATACACGGAGTTATTGAATTTACTGAAACGCACTTTCACCAATCTTTAACTTGAGACGTCCGTTTCAGTAATTAATATATCCGTGTACCGAGTTTTATATCAACCTAAGGCTTAATCACAAGTGACCAACGAAAAAGATATATATTTCAATATTCGGATGTAAGATATGTAAATAATAATCACAAAAGGTACAACATTTATGAAAACGTTTAATGATATAGTAGAATAGCAATGCTAAGCTAAGTCATCACATTAAATGTGAAGAAATATCTCCAGCAAGGCTTGAAGCTATTCCGTCTTGAAGATGGAAACATCGCCGCATCTGGAAACAGTGCTGGAATAATCAAGCCTTGTTTCTTTAAATGTGTAACTTTTAGAAGAAAGTAACACAATTAAATAATATAAACGGCCCTTCTCAGGGCCATCGAAAAAAAAGAAGTCAAACCTTTCGCACCTTGTCATTTACAGTAACTATCACATCAATTGCAGACAACACCTCACCCACTTTTAAGCTGTTAAATAGAAATAACTATCCTTAATGCAGCCTTAACGGGGGACAAACCTACCTCTTTTCGTTGACAAATTTCTCACTTTATATGTATCCTTCCTACCATTATAAGAGCGCTCAGTAATTGATTATCTTTGACAGAAAAGGACTTGTGCGTTTCAGTAGTTAATCAAGATTATTATTCATGCAGACGGCCTTTATTCCTTAATCATTGCGTTTTCGTTATTTGCTTTTCAAATATACAAATTAAACACATGTGCGTTTCAGTATTTCAATAAATGGGCACACGATCCCTTTCTATCAGTGCGTTTCAGTTATTGATATCAAATGATAAAAGAGATTCTCATGTTAGCAAAGTCTAATCACAGGATAGGAACAGGCCTACTTGGAATTCTATGGATAAAGGTTAAGCCTCCGTCATAGTGCAGAACTTGGTAGCGCGTTGGACTGTCAATCTAGATCCCGACAGTGGCACTCATCCTTTATGAATCATTGTCTCCCACCAATGGGTTGATAATTGTACACCTATTTAGGATAACAGCTGGAGGCTAAGTTTAGGTTCTCCAGCCTCCTCAATAATGACTTAAATAATGTTGAAAGCACTGGAGAACCCCAAACAAAATCTCATCGGAGGTGCGTTTGTTAGATTCAGATTTTTTTAAGAATCCCAAAATTAAGACTTTTACGATGTAGTTTTTTTGAGATTAATATTTTTAAGCGGCGGATTAGAATCTTAAGATGAAAAGATAAGGAAACCAAGATGGTTTTACATTGGCTTAAAACGAGTGGCCTTCACGTCGAATGTTTTCACTCAAATTATCGAAAATCATTTCTTATGATGTCTTAATAATCTTAATTAGCAGAAGTTTTCATCTCACTTTTAATAAATGCATCCCTGGTCTATTTGCCTCCTTAAGTTTTGGCCTTTAGTTTGTTTGCACCAGGTCTACTTAACCCAAAAGTGGGTCTGTTTATTTTCTTTTTCCCACCTTACACACCATTTCATGCAGGGTTTTCCTTGATCCCCTGTTTTTTTGAATTTGGACCCCGCTTTTTTTTAAATGACCCCCAAAATTGTCAAAAAAACATTCTTTATCTAGTTTAAAGAAGGTCATAATGTGACAAAATGACCCCTAGTTTTGAACGTAGAGGGAAAACCCTGCATTTGCCACCCTCCCTCATTCTAATTTGAGAAGCTAGTTATTGTACAATTTATGTTCTTTAGTTCTATCTTGGTAGTTGCAGAATAAAGCGGGGGTTCGGGGGCAGCAGCCCCCGACATGCAAATAGAGAAATGAGAGAAGATTAATTGAACTTGTTCTATTAATAGAACGATTGTTCTACCTTACTAAAATATCGTATTTAGCAGCATATAGCCGCGATCTGAGTCTAGAGAAATCTAGAAAGAGATGTGATAGTTCCATGAAAAATATAGCTAAATTATACAAAGGTATTAATTTGGTGAAAATGAAACTAAAATCTGAAACGTTTTTAGAAAATGAAAGAGAATTTATTAACTAGCGAGGACTACATCCATTTCGAAACTCCAACCTTTGAATATGTATGCGGATGAAAATGCTAGTTGTTTACACGTCACCTTGGCGTTCTGCAATTTTATGTTTACAAAATTGAGATTTCCAAACAGCTAACTGGGACATTTCACTAAATGAGGTAGGATTTCATGATACATTACGTATTTGTATATCAAAAACATGGTGTAGAAACGAAATATTTTCATTTTTGCTTGTATGAAGAAAGTTTATCCGGTGGTGGCCGAGAAAACCGAACAAAGTGGATAAACTTTCTTCGTGCAAGCAAAACCCAGTTAATGAAGACTTTGAAGGACACTGCATTACATAGCATAGTGAAGTTACCAAGAAGTTTGCTTACGTCCCCTGTCTCCATCGTCCCCAACATTTATCTGTTTCTACTCCACCGAAACACTTACATTACCGAATCACCCACTTTACTGGTCGGAGACCAAGTCTCGCCAAGTACCAGTTCTCGCCAACCGACCATTTTCACAGTTAAGATGCAATGGTCACTCAAAATGAATTACTTTCTTATTAGAAGAAATTCTTGTCAAAAAATAACTTATAATTTAAAAGGGTTTCCTTTCTGTCTTTACCGTGAAAAAAGGGTGGTGGCGAGAACTGGTACTTGGTGAGAATTGTTCTCTAACCAGTACCGTCTCAGTTTGAGTTAACCCAAGTCAAGTAAAAAGAAATATTGAAATAAAGAAAAATTGACTAAAAACTATCATGAAAAATGAGAGAAAAACGATTGAATAATTTGTTCTTTTAGTTGAAGGAATATTTTCCACTGCTAAATTGTTAGGAGACCAAATCCACACACAATTTACAGAAATTAATTCCTGCGCCTGCTAAAGCTATTTTTGCCATTTTTAGAAATAGAAAACTCATGGAATATAAAAAATAATGAATTAACTTTACAAACTGGCCGCAGGGGTTCGGGGGCGCCGCCCCCGACATGCAGTAGATTATCATTCAAGTAATGGAGCTATCAACGGCTAATCTGGAATGTCAAAAACATATGGGTGAATTTCATTGAATACTAATAACATTGCTGCCTTTATAGACAGATGGAAATAATACTACTTTCCTTATATATTCATCCCCTCTAATGATGATTGGTCTTTTAAGGGGGGGCCTCATCATATGGCGTTTTTTCTCACTCTGGTGCCATATTTCCAAGGGACTCGTCCTTAGGATAATTTCTGAGAAGTTATATTTTTTGAAATCCGAAGACTAAAATAAGAGAGGTTTTTTTATAAATAAATGTTGTTTTATAGCAAATTGACGATAAGAGATGTGACAGCATAATTTCGAGTTTAAGACAAATACGGTAGAAAACAGAAATTGAAAAAGTAACTGTATTCACCTTATACATGTGTCATCCACAATAAACGTGCCACCTACGAAATACAACTCCCAGAGGCCCTTGACTATCTGACCAACACCAAACTCTCCATCGTCCATGGTGAAAAAATCTAGTCTTTAATTTTACCAAAGATTATTAGAACTGTTCCACAGCCCGATCTTCAAATGTTTTGCTTAAACTATCTTCCATCCTTATTTGGATTGGAATGATTAAGTGATTCACATTCATCTTCAAAAGATCCCCCGATTTTTTAAATGTAAAATAGGGTCACAAAATCACACATTTTTCAGGAATCATGAAAGGTGAAAATGTAAGAGATAACTTTAAAGAATTCTCTTAGATTATGAGGTTTGACATATAGAATCAAACATTTCTTTTCAAATCTGTTTTCAAAGTAAATCTTTTTTTGTTGGATTTGCTCCAAAAATGTTAATGAAATAGACAAATGAGAGAAGATTAATTGAACTAAAAAAAAAATCTGTTAATCGAATGATTGTTCTACCTGACTTTGTCTCTAAAATATTGTATTTGGCAGCATATAGCCGTTATGTGGGTCTAGAGAAATTTAGAAAGAGATGTGAAATAAATGGCTCATAATCATGCTGAAGAGATCTCCATCTAGGTCTACAGCTCGATGACATATCCAGGAAAAAATCATATTACCATTTGGTCTGAAATGTGTTGACCATTGACCAATAACAGATATGGAATATTTGTTGGATGCTTAATTTGGTAAAATATTCGGTTAATATAAATTTAGGGTCTATGTTTTGTATTTGACTTCAATGGCTGGGGAATGATTCTTATATTCAGGCCTAAATATATAAAAGTTTTAAAAACTTGACAGAAAACTTTTGTGCATTAAAATGGGGGTTTGGGGGCAGTGCCTTGACAGGGGAAACTTGTTTAGTTCTACATTAAACAAAAGAATATTCCTTAGAAAAAAGTGTTACTGTCTTGGTGAAGTATCAAAACTGTACAGGAACGAATTGTGTACTTTCCAGGTAAGCATGATTACCTCCCTTGCAAAAAAATGCACCATTTACAATTTGCTTGTCAAGAGACAATAAGTAAGAGTCAGGAAATTTGATAAAACTTGGTAAAAAAAAAGGACAAAAAGGTTAGTAACAACTTATTAATGGAAATATATCCTGTGGATGTGTGTGATTTCTTGCTTTATGTGCATAGGTTGCATTTGACCTTGAGTCTCAATTGTTAATAACAGGTTAATGGATTTCATGTAATTAGGTCATTTTGTTTGACAAACACCCCGTTTGATATTAAAGTTTCTACAGTAGGTTTGGCAAGGACATTATTTTCGGTGAAGAGTCTACAAGGGAAACTCGTCAAATATCGGCCAGATAAACCTCAAAACATACTTGTTAAAGAAAACATTGATCAGTGTCTTGCACCCCTTCTTTGTCCTTATAATTTCACTTCCCACTCTACAGTTCCCATCTGTGATTTGAAACGGATTGGGGACGACATGGATTGTTTAGATATTAACCTATCAAAGTTGAATATTTCAGAAATATACTATGATTATGAATATCTTCTCATCTTGATAAGCGTATTTCTAGAATGCTATGGCACAGTACAGTACTCTCAATAAGGGCCAAAATGGGGAATTTTTGTATTTCCAGGTTGGAAATTCTGGATTTTCTTTCCTGATGCTAGAAATGCTTGTTTTTTCAAGCAATTTCTTCTTATCAACAAGTTAAACCTGTTAAATCTGAAGCTATGTGTAATCCATAAGCTGTATTTACTTAATACTGTATATGAACATACAAAATGCAAGTTTGAAAAAGTAATGATAAGATTACAGAAAATTAATGCATTTGCGCTCTCAATAAGTGGACCTTGACTTAATATATGTCCAGATTTCAGAAATAACGTCTGGAAAATTGGACCCGGGTGTAAAAAGCCTTCAGAGATTCAAGGAAAAAATCCTGTAATTTGACCCTGGATGTTTTACAGATTTATCTATTAAACTAAAAGAGTTTAAAGTAAGTCCATGCTTACAAAAAATCTATTTTAAACCCGAGCATATAAATTTAGCTGGCCAAAACAAGTCATGTGCGACCGGTGGGGTTCCTGTGTCGGTCTTTGACCTAGTTTGGTTGTTGGACTGGCTGGCTCCTTAGCCGTCTGACCTGGGGCTACTGCGGTAGAGCTGCAGGCACCAGGGTGTGGGCAAGCAGTTCTGATAGGTTGGGGAATTAGCATTCACCCCAGAGTCCAACTAAGAAGCCCCGGTTGTAATTAACACTCCCATCAATCAGTCGCATTCAAATTGTAGGTTTCAATGAAGAAGAACACAGTCTGATGTTTCAATAGTAAATCCAAATATAAATGTTCCAAATGTTCACAAATGTTGAGTTCAAAATATATTTCAAATAATAATCAAATTTAATAAGTGTTCAAGTAGAGAAATCCAACAATGTTAGAGCTTTAAGTTAGAAAGTATTTTCTTAATAAATTAACATTTCAGTATTTTATTTCTATCTTAATAACTTAGTTTCTTAGTCTCAAATTCTTCATTTCTTCAATTCTCTTCTCTAAAGTAAAATTCTCAAAGTATTTATACAAAGTTTCTGACAAGAATTAACAGATAAAATCAAGAATTGAAATCCTCCAATCAAATTCATAAATTAATCAGATAAAGTCAAAGTAAGTACAAAGCCTTTTATAATCATATTAACTGGAGGGCATAAGATCAGACATGCATTGATTGTTTATCTATTGAAAAGTTATCAAATAGTCACAGTAAATAATATTAGTCTAATAAGATTTGGCCTGTAGCACAATATGTGATTTTCACACCTATCTAGAAAGAATGAAATTCAATAAAGAAATTCTAATCATGACCAAATCATGTCAAAACCAGCCAAAGCTGTAATTCAACTTTTTCCACAATGTTTCCAAATTCATTTCATGTTATTAATTTATTATTTCATTATTTGTTTATTATTTATTTATTATTTTATTATTTAATAAAATATTGGGACACAATTGTCCCCGGTGGCAAATACCCCCTTTGTTAAATTAGTTCGTCCCGAACTAATAATTTAACAATTTTACTAATTCTTTTAATACAATGTTTTCATATATGTTCCTTTTTTCCCTTTTTGTTTTTCAGTTTTTTTTTTCTATTTTTTTTTTTTAAATCATTATTTGCATGAAATCTGAAATAGAACAACATATTTACATACATTACAATATACAATTTTAACCATACAAGTATTGAAATTCTTCTAATCAGGAATATTGTTTAAAAGCAATTCAAATTGCAGAGTTCACAGTGAATCATATATTTATAACACAGTTAAGACTATAATGTACTCTTTTTGAAGTACTTCAGAAAATCTGAATTTGCTATTGAGTGCAACCTTTGTTCATACATAACTTCCATGCAACTCTGTAAATGTGACCATCCAATTTCGCACAAATTAACTAAGGCTCTTAGGGATTATCTTCTCTTGGGATGTTTAAGAAAGAGCAAATCTAAGCTACCTTAATGAAATGTTTCATTATTTTATTTAATTTTGTTCTTAAATAATATTTAATGTTGAAGAAAAGTAAATTGTGTGCAAAAGGTGGAATTTGAAACAAATTGTTTTTCTTTAGCAATGAAAATTAAAATCAACTTTATACATCATAAGATTTGACTAATTTGCTGATGTCAGAAACAGTAAAGGCTGAATTGAAGGACTTGTCTGCAGAACAAATCAATCATAGCACTAAGAAACACTTTAATCTAATAAAGTTAAATTTTGCTTTTACTGCATCCAAGGTCAGTCCGCCTTAGGTGTGAGCTATGTATTTAGAATGAATACCCTTTTTTTTTTTTTTTTTCAATTGACTTTATTTCAAGAATTTATTAGGTTCAGAAAAAGAATTAACTTTAATTTCTCGGGCTTTTTCTTCCTTTAACAAATTTTAGATATTGTGCTCTCAGCTTGTCTATCAGATCACTTATCAAACCTGTTGAAGCATCTTCAATATCAACCCATTCTGGAGGAAGATGGAAATTTTTGTAATCAAGCAGAACTTTGATGTTGTTGGTATAAGGATCAATTTTGAGTTCATGTATTGCCCTCTCTGTTATGGATAAATCACGGTCCTTCTCTCTTCGTGGAGGGATTGGTGGATTGTTGACATTTACAGGATAAGCTGTATTTTCGTTTAATTTATTATCATATTTGTGTCTTAATAAAAAGATAAGGAATTGGGCATCTGAAAAAGCTGCTGTAATATTCTTAAGTTGTACTGGATTTTGTCCTATTTTGGTTACAAAGTATGCTCTTTCATCAATGAATCTCATTCCAACTAAGTGTTCTTCTAAGATTTGATTCTTTGGTTCATTTACATCATGGTCAAAGGTTGCCAAGTTTATTCCAGTTTGAATTTTATTTTCATTTTGTTTATTTGCTGTAGACTGCGTATCAATTTTTGGATCAGTTTTTTGTAAATTTTCAGTTTCTGGGACTTTATTGAAGAATTTATGTCCTGGATTTAATGGCTTTCTTCTTTTCCTGCCATTCATAGTTTTGGCCACATGAAATTCTCGAGCAATTTGTTCTGGTACTTTGCATGCTAGGCGCCACTGTACTTTATTATCATGAAATTTGATTTTGTACCAGACTATACCGTCTGGACGCCTAACAGCTTTAAGTATTGTTTTAATGTGCTCTGCTTTGAAAGGTCTACATTTATTTATTTCACAGTCAGGACAAACATTTGAATTGGACTTTTGTATTTCTATCTCTGGAATATTTTGTGTGCCTGTCTGACTTTGAGATGTATTTTCACTTATTCTTTTATCATCATGTTTGATTTGATTCTGTTTACCTTCAGTGTTCTTTTTATTTACACCTTGAGTTTTATTTTGCTCTTTAGGTTTGTAACTTTGGTTATTTCTATTTACATTCATTTTCTTACAACTGTTACTTTTGTTATTTTCTTTTGTTTGATTTGCTTTCTTATTATTTTCATTAAGGGTATATTGACCATTTTTATCATTTTTACCTTTGAAATTACCACTGACATGGCTATTTCTTTGTTCAGTTTTCTTTATTTTATTATCATCATTATTTACATTGTGGGTACTATGCCCATCTTTATCCTGTTTTTTGAAATTACCACTGACATGGCTATTTCTATTTCTAGTTTTGTTTATTTCATTTTCATCTTTATTTACATTTGTACTACTAGGTACTCCTGTTTTAACTTTTGTTTTATTGTTTCTATTTTGTTCATTTTTGTTTTTATATTCATTTGTACTACTAGGTACTTCCATTTTATCTTTTATTTTATTATTACTTGTTTGCTCATTTTTGTTTTTATTCTTGGCTACTGGGCCTTTGTTTTGGGACTGTCTCCCTGCATTGTTTTCATTTTGATCTGCATTTGCATTATGATTATTTTGATCAGTTTGATCTTGAGTATTGTTACCTGTATCAGGTTGATCAATGATCTCCTCAGGATCAAGTTCATCATCATCTTCTGTAAGCTCATCAGGTGGATTGGTCGGTCTTGTTTCTGGGTCATAGTATGGTTTGAGCCTCATAGCATTAACCAGTGACTTTACCTCTTTGTTAGTCTTACCGTGCCTAATCCTGTAGGTATAGTTAGGACCAATCATACTAATGTAATAAGGACCTACCCATTTCCTATGTAGTTTGGGTGCCTTGCCAACCGGTACTTTGGTACAATACAGCCATACCCTCTGGGTTGGATAGTATTCGGGTATCTTAGAATACTTATCATACTGCTGCTTGTACTTATCTTGTGCCCTGGCAATATTCTTACCTGCTAACTTCCTACAGACTTCTAAATTTTGAAGGATTCTGCTCAGATGAACCTTAAAATTCTGAGGCAAATGGTCCTTAGGCTGTAGGCAGTTATCAAGAGGAAGATTCATTTCTCTGCCAAAAAGCAAGTAAAAGGGACTGAACTGTGTACTTTGGGTAGCTGGTGTAGACCTATAAGCCATCAGTATTCCCGGCAACAGTTCAGGCCAATCATCTTGCTGATCCTTGCAGTATGCACGGAAAGCCTGGAGAATGTAGGAGTTCTTGGACTCCACAAGCCCATTGGTCATTGCGTGATAACTCAAAGTGTAAGTTCTTTTGATATTAAACATTTCAGCAAGAGCTTTTACTAAGTTTGACATAAAATTCTTACCTCTATCACTTAGCAGTACTCTTGGAGCACCATAACGAGCAATTATTTCCCTGAACAACACTGCTGCAACTTCTTCGCAAGTCTGGGTTCTAAGTGGGAAACATTCTACCCATTTGGAGTAGCTATCAACAACAAGTAAAATATGTTTATACTTATCTGGTGATGTTGGTAGACCACTCGAAATGTCCATCTGCCATCGGCTGAAAATGTCATCGACTGGTTGAGGGTGTAATGGAGGCGGTTTGGAGTTGAAAGCACGTTTTGATTGCTGACGCACTTCACAAGTCTTAACATACTGTCTTATGTTTTCATACATAGAAGGCCAGTAGTATTTGTTCCGTAATGCCGCATACGTACGTTCAAATCCTTGGTGTCCTCCACCAGCAATGCAGTCGTGGTATGACTTCAGCACTTCATCCCTGAGTGTCCTAGGAATTGCGACCTGCCTAACTAAACGTTCTTCTCTACCCACCTGTTTTCCACGTCTGGAATAAAAGTGATGAAGAATGTTGTCTACCAGTTCATAGTTGTAAGATTCTGCAACAATTGTTCTGGCTTTGGCTTGGTCAACAGGGACTACTTGATAAGCAAGATAGTTGTAAATGTCTCTGAAGTCTGGGCACTCCCGTTGAGCCTTAACTAGGTCTGGGAAGTTCTGATCTTCAGAGTCATTGGCATCTTTTGTCTGCAGAGCTGCCATAACTGCCGACTCATCCTCATTGGGGTAAACAAACGAGACTTGAATGTACTCTTTATTGTTGCTACTTACCGAGCCTATGTGATCTGCAAGATCTGAGGAGGCTGCTGGGGTTGAGTCATTGTATTCCTGTCTTGATAGGAAATCCGCATTTTTGTTTGAAGATCCAGATCGTTGTTTGATCTCAAACTGATAGGCCTGCAATAGGATGCTCCAGCGACCAAGTCGTCCATGTTGATCCTTGATTTGTTTCAGGTACTTTACAGAAACATTGTCAGTATATACAGTAAATTTCTTACTTACCAGATAATGCCTGTAGTGTTGAATACCTTCAACTAGTGCGAGACCCTCCTTGTCAGTGATATGCCACCGTTTCTCTGCATCACGTAATGCTCTTCCACCAAAACAGACTGGATGTTCCTTACCGTTGTGCATTTGAGATAGGACATAGCCAATCGAATAATCTGACGCATCTACGGCTAAGATAAATTCTCTATCAAAGTCTGGGTACTTAAGTATTGGTGCTTGCGTTAACTTTTCTTTTAATTGTTGAAATGCTTGTTCGCATTGTTTGGTCCATTTGAACTCAGTTTCTTTCTTTAACAAGTGTGTAAGTGGCTGTGCTATTTTTGCAAAATCCTTGACAAATTTTCTATAATACCCAAAGAGACCTAGCACTTGTTTTACTTCTTTTGGGTTTCTGGGTGCCTTTGCATTTTTAATTTTGTCAGTGTTTTGGGGTAGAACTTTGATTCCCTCTTTTGTCACAATGTGTCCTAGATATCTAACTGAATCTGTTGCAAAATTACATTTAGCGGGGTGTAATTTAAGGTTTGCTGCTCTTAAATTTTGAAAAACTAAATCTAAATGGTGCAAATGCTCATTAAAGTTTTTGGAAAATACTATGCAATCATCAATGTATACTAGTGCAATTTTGAAATTGAGATTTTTGAGTGCCTTTGTCATGACGGCTTGAAATGTCATTGGCGCATTAACTAAACCAAAGCTCAATTTGCGGAAGTTAAAGATTCCTTGCTCAGTAATGAAAGCACTTTTATGTTTAGTTGATTCATCTAAAGGTACTTGCCAAAACCCACTGCGAAGATCCAAGACAGAATAAACTGAGGCTTTTGCGTCTGCTAAAGTATCGAAGACATCAGTCATGTGCGGGCTTGGAAAAGACATTGGCTCGGTCACTGCATTCAGTTTTCGATAGTCCACAGCCCAGCGATACTCGTTATTGGGCTTTTGAACCAACACCACCGGGCTATGCCAAGGACTATTGCTTTCCTCAATGACTCCAGCTTCCAGCATTTCTTTGAGCTGTACTTCCATAATTTTCCTCTTCGCAGGAGTTTGGCGGTATGGGGGAGAACGGACAGGTTTTGCATTACCAGTTTCAATGACATGAGAGTGCAGATTAGTTTCACCTAGTTCTGATAAATCTTTAGCAAAAATATCTCTGTTTTTTCCCAAAAAGTTATAAAGTTTGTTCTTTTGGTCTTTAGATAGACCTTGATCTTCAATATTAATACCTAAATCTTTCACAATTTTTTCATAGTTCACAGGTTCATTTGAATTTTGAGCACTTAAATTTGAAATTGAAGTTTTGTCACAGTTTTGTAGTTCATTTATTGATGAATTGTCAATAATGACTGCTTTAGCTAAAGTTACATTTTTCTTAATGAAAACAGCAGCACTAGTAGGATTAATTACTCTATAAGCACATTTTGAGTTTTGGACCTTGGATACAGTTTTACCCCCTGCAACATTTTTGTCAGTTAAAGTTTTATTTGGTTCAAGTAGCACTATGGATTCTGATGGCAAATTTATTTGTAATGGTATCACAGTTTCACTATGAGCAGGAATTGCGATATCTTCTGGAGTTCTAGCAAATGCTGTGTGTGTGTTAACATTACTCGTCACAGGCAAAGTTACCGTCTGCACAGTTGGGTAGGCTGGAACAGTCGCTTCAATTTCTCCGAAATTTACTTGAATTTTGTATTTTTTCAAAAAGTCCAACCCGACAAGAATTTTGCTATGCAAATGTTCAAAAACATGAAAATTATTTGTAAAAATAGCACCATTACATTGAAACGTAATTTCGGTTTGACCAAGCACTATATGTCTTTCACCACACACACCAACAATTTGCTGCAAATGACTTCTTTTCAGTACTGCACCTGGCATGACTTCTGTCAAAGCCTGCCTCGATACAGCACTGATATCTGCACCAGAATCCAATAAGCACTTTAATGGTTTATTATTTATTTCTATGTTAATGAAGTTATTATGCATATTTAACTTAAAGCCTACATCTAATATTAAGCCTTTGCTTTTGATGTTAGCACATTCTGTTTGGCATATTGCCTTTGAACAGGACCATGATTGCTTTTTACAACGCATTTTGAATTATTATGTATATTGATATGAACGAAATTGAGAAATAATTTAGCACAATGTAAGTTTGTGAAATATTTCAAATAGCATCTATATTATGTTCAGCGTATGCTTGATTACGTTCATTTATGTTAAACTTGTTACTTAACTAGTACCCAAATAAAGAACATCCCAAAAAGGAATTGAAGCTCTAACAGTTTCGGCCAATCAGTATAATGGTCACAAATACACAGAAACATGAAAGGCATGCAGAATGAAAGATTGCACTCACCAGACTTCTTAAAATGTCTTCTTCTTTGTGCTGTAATCTTTCGCAACGGTCCCTTCTTCTGTGCTGGACATCCACTGTGGCCTAGTTGGTTCTCGGTTCCATCAGGTAAACAGGTGACATCTGCTGTATCGCTGTTTGAATTACAAAAGAGCCCATTTTGCTCCTGGCATCATGTTGCTGCTCCTCGTATACAAACGGTAAACACAAAGTCCCACTGTTCGTTGATGAAATCTGACTTGAGTCACTATTGTAATAATCCGCATCAGTAAGTTCCAGACATATTCTGCTTATTCGTTACCAAGGATTCTACCACCACTTGCAACCGGTGGGGTTCCTGTGTCGGTCTTTGACCTAGTTTGGTTGTTGGACTGGCTGGCTCCTTAGCCGTCTGACCTGGGGCTACTGCGGTAGAGCTGCAGGCACCAGGGTGTGGGCAAGCAGTTCTGATAGGTTGGGGAATTAGCATTCACCCCAGAGTCCAACTAAGAAGCCCCGGTTGTAATTAACACTCCCATCAATCAGTCGCATTCAAATTGTAGGTTTCAATGAAGAAGAACACAGTCTGATGTTTCAATAGTAAATCCAAATATAAATGTTCCAAATGTTCACAAATGTTGAGTTCAAAATATATTTCAAATAATAATCAAATTTAATAAGTGTTCAAGTAGAGAAATCCAACAATGTTAGAGCTTTAAGTTAGAAAGTATTTTCTTAATAAATTAACATTTCAGTATTTTATTTCTATCTTAATAACTTAGTTTCTTAGTCTCAAATTCTTCATTTCTTCAATTCTCTTCTCTAAAGTAAAATTCTCAAAGTATTTATACAAAGTTTCTGACAAGAATTAACAGATAAAATCAAGAATTGAAATCCTCCAATCAAATTCATAAATTAATCAGATAAAGTCAAAGTAAGTACAAAGCCTTTTATAATCATATTAACTGGAGGGCATAAGATCAGACATGCATTGATTGTTTATCTATTGAAAAGTTATCAAATAGTCACAGTAAATAATATTAGTCTAATAAGATTTGGCCTGTAGCACAATATGTGATTTTCACACCTATCTAGAAAGAATGAAATTCAATAAAGAAATTCTAATCATGACCAAATCATGTCAAAACCAGCCAAAGCTGTAATTCAACTTTTTCCACAATGTTTCCAAATTCATTTCATGTTATTAATTTATTATTTCATTATTTGTTTATTATTTATTTATTATTTTATTATTTAATAAAATATTGGGACACAATTGTCCCCGGTGGCACATGTGTAAAGTGAGGGGTAATAGATGCTTGCTATTACAACAGTCTATGACACAGACTTCACAAAATACCGCCGGTCCCACTGACATGTCTGGTTAACTAGAAAGCCATGAATGGCTTGAGTCGCTCCACAGGCTTGAATTTGTAGTAATAGCAAACCTAAGTTTTGACTAGATTTTTAAATATTTTGGGTTCTACTGATGTTGAAATGATTTTCAAAGTTTCCACTATCATAACATATAGAGAAATGACCTCCGCCCGTAAAAGACATATTTTTCATCCAATGACAATAATGTTTGGCTGCATGATAATGGATCACCCAAGGATCATTCTAATGAAGTTTGATTGATATCCATCGCTTACATTCTGAGAAAATGATTTTCAAAGTTTCCACTTAATAACATATAGAGAAATGACCTCCGTCCATAAAACACTTATTTTTCATCCTATCAGAATAATTTTTGGTAGACAGATAAAGAATCACTAAAGGATCATTCCAGTGAAATTTGGTTGATATCCGTCTATTACATTCTGAGAAAATGATTTTCAAAGTTTCTACTATATAACATATAGAGAAATGACCTCCGCCCATAAAATAAATATTTTTCATCCAATCACAATAATTTTTGGTAGCCTGATAAAGGGTCACTCAAGGATCATTCCAGTGAAATTTGGTTGATATCCATCAATTATATTCTGATGAATTGATTTTCAAAGTTTCCACTATATAACATATAGAGAAATGACCCCCGCCTATAAAATACATATTTTTCATCCAATCACAATGATTTTTGGTAGACTGATAAAGGGTCACCCAAGGATCATTCCAGTGAAATTTGATTGATATCCATCAATTACATTTTGAGAAAATGATTTGCAAAGTTTCTACTATATAACATATAGAGAAATGACCTCCGCCCATAAAATGCATATTTTCCATCCAATCAAAATAATTTTCGGTAGACTGATAAAGGGTCTACCAAGGATCATTCATGTAAAATTTAATTGATAACCATCAATATGAATCTGAGAAAACCCACATTTTACCATATTTGGAAATTAGCCACGCCCATTCAATCCAGGTTTTTCATTGGATCAAAATTTCTTGAACAACTTTGAAAGAGGGTCACCCAAGAATCATTCCTGTGAAGTTTGGTTGAAATTCATCCAGTAGTTTATGAGGAGAAGATTTTTAAAGAAAAAGTTTACGACGGGATGCACGCACGGACGGACGGACGACGGACACAACGCCATGACAATAGCCCCAGTGGCTTTCAGCCAGTGGAGCTAAAAAATCATGCCATTCTGATATATTGTGCATGAATACAGGACCGACTGACTGGTAAAATTTAGCCAAATACACAATGTGTTCTATTGTTCTTTCTGGTAGAATTTAATATGGTCTGTTAAAAATTTTAAGTTTACCAGACCCACTCAGTGCTCTCAATAAGCGGACGTCAACGTAATATACGTCCAGAATTTCAGAAATTACGTCTGGAAAATCAAACCCGGACGTAAAAAAACGTCCGAGATTCGAGGAAAACGTCCTGTAATTTGACCCTGGACGTTTTACGAATTTACCTAATAAAGGATTTAAAGTAAGTCTACACATGCAAAAAATCAATAATCAACGCGAGCATACACATTATAGCTGATCAAAACAAGCCATGTGTAACGCGCAGGGTATTAAACTGTCGCTATAACAACCAGTCTCTGATTATGCAATCTTGTCGGGTTAGCGACGCGTCATTACTGCTTCTGTCATTATCTTTCTTAGTCGGATACAGATCGCAAGGGTCCTTTGATAGGATTATTGAAACCCCATTGAAACAAACAAAATTCAAATCATGGGGAAATTTGTTATATATAACGTAGTTTATGCAGGTCAGACCGATAAAATTTCGAAATGTCGCTTCCTAAAACTCTTAGAATATATCTACGTAGTACGGGTAATTTATCCGAAGTGAAAAAGACGCTACCAGAAAACATTTACGAAAGGTCATTTGACTGTCCTCGTTTTAATACGTGTAGAATCGGCATCTTTGGAGAACGTGGGGAAATCCCAATGACGCCATTTAAGTTGTCTGCAACATGTCTGACGAGAGATTTGAAATGACGAATTTTTCTTGACGTCTGCAATTTGGATAGTTCTGCGTAAGTTTGAATAGGCTTAGAACTTTAAGAACGACAGGCGGAGGAAAATTAAAGCTGCATTAATTTCCGTAATATCGCCGGATACCAAAACATCGAAACTAAAATTTGGCCTACCGCGCAAGATACAGCTAAGGACCGATTCCACATAGAAACTCCACATTTTCTCATATTAGTTCCCATAATTTATTCAATGAAAGTAATAAAAGAGGATTGTGAACCAAAGCTCGTCCCTACAGCTTAAAGTCCAAGCTACAAGTTTTAAGGCTTGGAAGTCGTTTATTCTTAGAGAACCAACCAGAATCATGGACTTTGGGAGCCAAAATTTAACTTACATTTAACAAGGAAACAAGCATTTCGATGGCTCAGCGCGAAACAGTTGTAACTCCCTATATGTTTATAGGGAGTTACAACTGTTTCGCGCTGAGCCATCGATTTACAAAGTGTACAGTAAAACGAAGGTGTGTGTGTGTGGAGGGGGGGGGGGGGATAGCAGGGGGGGGGGATAAAAATTCCTTACTTCGTAAAAAAACTTCCTGAAATCCCAACATGGAATTACAAAAATTCCTGATTTTGGCCCTTATTGAGAGCACTGCCCACTGTCCGGTGAAAAATATGGGTACTTCGTGAAGACTGACTATGATTGCTATCTTGGGGAAATCCCGATGATGTCATCAAAATTGTCTGCAACAACATGGCAGATTTTTCTTGTCTTTAGTTGTGCAGATAATTTGGGTAAGATTAGATAAGTTAGCCCTTGTCATGCTGAATAAATTCCAGGTATAATTTTCATCAAAATCAAAGGGCTGTACAGCACTGCAAGTACTATTAACTGTTGGTCAATTTTCATTAGAAAACCACAATCTATTGATAATTCTGGTTTGAAGGTGACAAACAGGTGGTATGGACAAAGACTAGACTGCACATAATTATGTGCGGGCTGATCTTTGTCTATACCTCCTGACAAAGCAGGAATAGTCTGGGTTCAGCATTACAAGGGTTAAGATACCCAAGCCTCAAGAGTAGCAAGAGTTGCATTCATGATTGATAATAGTTCTAAAATAAGCTGTCCAAATTGTCCAACTTGTCCATTAAGCTGCACTGATAAGCAGATTTTCATGGCTAGGTTGTTCGTAGACTATGGAAAAATCTCCTACAGAAAAATATTTTCCTTAAAAAGTTTGCTGTTTTCTGATATTTCATGTAATCATGTGTCAACAGTAAGTCTATTTCTAGGATACTTTTAGTTTCTTTTTTTAGCAACATCAATTTTGTTTTTAATATTTTGCATTTGCAGACTCTTCAAAATTCAACAGACAGATGAAAAATATGTCTTTTATCGGGGGGAGGTCATTTCTTTAAATGTTAAATAGTGGAAACTTTGAAAATCATTGTCTTATAATCTAATTGATGGATATCAACCAAATTTTCTCATGAGGTATCCTTGGGTGACCCTTTATCAGTCACAAAATAAAACAATTATTGTGATCAGATGAAAAATATGTCTTATAGGTGGAGGTCATTTCCTCAAATGTTTTATTGTCAAAACTTTGAAATTCATTTCTCATACTAATGCTAATGCTGATAATCAACTTTAAATAGTGATCCTAAGATGACCCTTTATCAATTTACAAAAAAATATTGTGATCAGATGAAAAATAGGTCTTTTATGGGCAGAGAAAATTTCTCTCTATTTCATGGTGGAAACTTTGGAAATCATTTTCTCAAAATGTAACTTACGGATACCTACCAAATTTCACATAAACGATTCTCGGGTAAACCTTGAAAAGGCTACAAAAACTAATGTGATCAGAATGACTTATATAGAAGAAATAGCAGAAATATTTCAGCATATGACACTAAAAACACTTATTTACTTGAAATAAACATTCATTCATTCACTTAATTTCTCATTGAATCATATCAGTAGATCTGAGCCAGTGGAGCAAATCAGCTACTCGAGCAGCTCTAGTTAGTTTCATATTTCTATGAAATCATCAAAATATTCTCCTTATCTTTAAATTGAAAAAAACAAAAAACAAAAAAGAAGAATAAATAATATGAGTTGAACCGATTTGATCATCAATTTGATGTTTTGACAAGATTTCTGATCAGCTGAAAAAAAATGCTCTCATACCTCAATGACAGCAAATCTGAGCATGCAGATTTTTTTTATGCCCCAGTGCAAAATGGTTAAACTAAAATCATCATTCTCAAATCATTTGTAAAATATTTTGAATAAATTACGTTTTTTTTATTTATAAAATAAGAAGGTATAGGTAATGTCTATAAGTCTTGGAGGCATGAAACTAATATTTGATCACACTAAGTGAGTTTTGTATCAATCTGCTTGGAATTTTCAATATAGAGTAATAATGTTATGGTTTCACATCCCCATGAACACCCAGTCATTGAGACTTTTCAATTTAGAAAAAAAAAATCTTTCTGTTTGCAGGGCTCATGTTTGACCTCTAAACCAGGGTTTTGACCCTCAAAAATCTGAAAATATCTTAATTTGACCCATAGAAATTACTCACAAGGGGTCATTTTGACCCCCTTGAGAGGAATTACTAAGGGTCAAAATTTGGTTCTATACCTAAGATTTTCACAAACTACTATTATTAATTAATTTCTGCAAATTAATTACTTGTTTTATATTGTTACACAAAACCGTTAAAGCGACTCTTAAATATGCAAAATTCTACTTATGATTTGCTTTTTCTGTCATTTTGACCCCGTAAAATTCAGATTTGACCCCCAGAATATCTTAGGTGAGGAGTCAATGACTCCCAAATTTCAAACACTAACACGAGCCCTGTGTTTTGGCCTTATTTTACAATCAGGGTCTTATTGCTGCAAATTACTCAAAATCATGTATGAAGGTTCGATTCCTTCCCCAGACTATATAAAATGCTGGTGCACAAAGGGACAAATTGTCTGGAGGTCCCACATGATTTTGATATGAAAACATAATTATATGATTAAAGAAGAGAACAAATAACATGTGTAAAAAAATACATGCTTCCTAGTAATTGGTTAATTGTTTCATTGAAATTATACATAATATGCATGGCAGTTATTATTATGCCATTTTGATATTCATTATAGTGTGATTTGCATTTTAGTTTCATGCCTCCATGAATTAAAATGACCTACAATTGCAGGGCACAGCATTTTTCACTCGGAGATCTTTGAAGTTCTCCTCCTAAACCACAGGACCAAATTGAATGAAACTTGGCCAAAATTTTTCCTTGGATATTCTTTCTTTAAATTCTAATTTCCTCATAAGTATGGGAGTAGCAGGACTTGGTATTCTTACTATGAAATCCTTCATAGATCTCCTCCTAACAGCTGGGCTGATTTCAATGAAACTTTGCCAGAATGTTCCCTGATTATTTCCCAAAGATGGTGTCAAATTTTTAATTTCAATAAGCCTGGCAATTTTCCACTATCAAACAATGACACACATCTAGCTCTCCTAAATCATTAGATCAATCTAAAAGTCATAGAATAATTTATTCAATATACATGAAAATGTTATCTGTTGTACGATTTCAAAGTGTTTTTCAACAATGTCGGAGGGTTTCAAATTGGTGGGGTGATTGTTTGAAATGAATGGAGTGCTGAGCTAGGGATTTATAATGTTTTGCTCAAAATTATTGCCAATTTCAAGATGTTATAAACTGTATCATATTGAATCGGGGTGGTGGCGACCTAACCAGAGTCTTCACTACAGACGCTCAGTTGATAGAGAGTATTATATACCTGAATATACTTTGACCAATTTGCATTTTCATGCAGTGTGATTAGATTTTAAGTTTCATATTTCAATGAAACCAAAGAATACTCTTTTCTATTTTTAAATGTAGATTTTTCCGTCAAAACTAGAACAGCTGTTTCCACTATTTTTCAAGATGTGCCCAGGTCATCAAATACAGTTTATAATATCTTCCTCCTGTGATCAAGTCTCTTGACTTTGTGACCTTGACCTTTGAAACATTAAAATATGACTCTAAACTTGAATATATTTTCTGAAAGCTTACAGCTCAGACAATTATACTTCATAAATGCACTGATTAAATGATCAACCTTATAATTGAGCCTGAGCGCGACATTTCCAATAATTGCAAATGTGCACATAGCAAAGACTTTGGTCAGCCTGTGCAGTTGCATAGTCTGACCAAATTCTAGATAGGTAGATAAGGTTTCATCAGATTATGGACTTTAGAATATAAAAAAATGACCATGAACTTTTATATTTAGACAAGTGCTGTTTATGACAAGCAGCAGTTTGGACGAGCTATGTTGTCCACAAACAACTCATGTAAACTTTCGGCTTGGTCAAGCTCACAAAGGAGCCTTCTAACTCTGCGGATTTTTTTTTTTAAAGATTTTTATCATTACTCATTCTTTGCCATGAAACCCTTCAGGTGTCACCATTCCTAAATTTCAACACAGACCCTAAATATACATTTTTTAAAAGTATATTTAGAGTCCCTGATTTCATCGAGGAAAAATGTAGATATTTTTGCTCCATTATATAAAATTATAAGGCATGAAGAGAGCATAATTTTAAATTCATGGAAGTATGAATCCACTTTGGAACCGACATATTCTTTAATTTCAATTAATCTTCTCTCATTTCTCTCCCGCGAAACCCTTCAGGTGTCGCCTATCTGGTAATAAGCTATTTTCTTTCCGACAGGATCTTGGCGATTGGTTGCCTGGTTACAGGTCAAACCGTCGCGAAGAACTTATCCTGACTCGCTTACGCATTGGTCATACTTACCTTACGCACTCTTACCTTCTAAAAGGAGAAGATATTCCAATGTGCATTCCTTGCAGCTCCCCTCTTACTGTCAGGCATATTTTTATTGATTGTGTAGATTTCTCTTTTACAAGAGTTAGGTATTTTAAAGTTGACAGTATGAATGACTTATTTAACCATGTTAAAATTGAGCTGATATTTGATTTCCTGAAGGCCATTAACTTGTATAGTAAAATATGATTTTATGTTCTTCTAAATCCATTTTTCCTTTAGATTTAAAAGTGTTTCTTTGTATTATTTAAACATTTATATTGAGTGTTCTTTTGAGCACTATTTCTTTTTTAGTTTTGAAAGTATAACTAATTTCTTTATATTTCTACCGTTTACATATTTTTTATTTCACGATTTATAGCGATTTCTTTTATTATGTTATAAATATCTTAGATTTTTGTTATATATGGTCGTCACCTTTTGATATTTTAAAAGTTTTGCGCCCAACATGACCTTAGTTGTCGAGGGGCCTTAAAACTCCAACCATTCATTCATTCATTTGAAGAACTTAATCTCCTAGTAAGCAGACAAAAACCAGTCACAGTATGTTTTTTTTGTATGTTTACAAGAAATGTTTTTAAAAGACACAGATAAGTTTTCTTTAAAGCATCATTCTTGCTACTTTACCAACTTTGCAGAACGCGAGAAAGCGTGTGGTGGTGTGGGAATTATAGTAAATAACTATATCCCTCATCGTCATATTAGTTTAAATACTTCCTTACAAGCAGTAGCTGTGTGCGTATCCCTCAATAAAACTATTACATTGTGCTGTGTCTATCTTCCTCCTAGTTCCCCCGTTGATGGCGTAAAACTGGATCGTATTGTTGACCAGCTACCACGACCTTATATTCATATCGGAGATTTCAATTCTCACCATAAATTATGGGGATGCTCCCATACAGACGACAAAGGTCGTACTGTTGAGGACTTTGTTACTAGGCATGATCTTGTTTTATTGAATGATAAATCTAAAACTTATCTTCATCCTGCAGCAGGAAATTATTCTTCACTGGATTTGACTATTTGCAGTCCTGATATTTTTCCTGATTTTTCATGGAAAGTTCTTTCCGACTTACATGGTAGTGACCATTTCCCTATTCAGATCTCCGAATTAGGACCATCTGTTCAGGAGCGCCCTAGGCGTTGAAAACTCCATAAGGCTAATTGGGAACCTTTCAGAACCACATGTAAACAGTCGTTAAATCCAGAAGCCTTTGATGACTGTGAAAACTCTGCAGATCTGTTTACAACTTTACTTTATTCTGCTGCAGGAAAAAGTTTTCCACAAGCATCGCCTGACCCAAAAATCCAAACAAGCCATGATTCAATGACGATTGCGAAAAGGCTGTAGCTGAAAGAAAACGTGCTCTAAGAGCATTTGGCTTAAGGCCTTCAAAGGAGAATCTTTACAAATTTAAAATTGCACATGCGAAAGCATGTCGTACTATTGAACAAAGAAAGCGTTCGTCTTAGAGACAGTATGTCTCTAGAGTAAATTCTAGATCTTCTATCAAAAAGACTCGGGACATGATACGTAAAATTAGTGGGAAGAATACATCTCTTAATGACGGTCATCTTAAAACAGATGACGATAACACAGTTACTTCAAAACATAACATTGCTAATGTCTTGGCAGACACGTTCGCCAAGAAATCTTCCTCTACTTATTAATCACCGGCGTTTCAGAAGTGTCAAGGTGAAAAAGAAAAGTCTAAACTTAATTTCAGTTCCAGAAATCTGGAACACTATAATAGAGACTTTTCCGTTAAGGAATTGAAAAAAAGCTTTAAAAAAGTGTCACGGCACTGCTGTAGGATCAGATGCTATTCATTATCAGTTCCTCAAATGTTTGTCGTCTCATTCCCTTCGTTGCTTACTTGAAATTTATAATCAGGTATGTAAAACGGGATGCATTCCAGCCTCTTGGCGGGAAGCTATCGTTATTCCAATACCTAAACAAGGTAAAGATTCCACAAATCCATCTTATTATCGCCCTATTGTTTTAACTAGTTGTATTTGCAAAACCATGGAAAGAATGGTAAATGATCGTCTTGTCTGATTTCTTGACAAGAACCACCTTATTACTCAAGTCCAAAGTGGCTTTCGTAAACAAGAAAGCACTCTTGATCATTTTGTTCGCCTTGAGACTTTTATTCGAGATCCTTTGTAAAGAAACGCGTTGTTTCTGTCTTTTTCGATCTTGAAAGTGCTTATGACACCACTTGGAAGTATGGAATTATGAACGACCTCTATAATTCCGGTATTCAAGGGCGCCTTGCCTTTTTCATCTCAGCTTTTTTGGATGAACGTCAGTTTAGAATGAATGAATGAATGAATGAATATTGTTTTACGGCCCGTCGACTACTAAGGTCATGTTGGGCGCAAACACTCATGTATAAAAAAGTGAGTATTCATTGTATGAAAACATAAGTAAACAATATTTTAAAACAATTTCAATGTAAACATATAAAAATCCAAAAGAATTTCAAATGTATAAGAAAGAATAGCAAAAAGAGCCATTGAAAACGGTTAAATTTGATAGAACCATTTTAAAAATTAATAGACTATGAGCCAGTATACACCCCCCCTCCCCCCCCCAGGGGGAATTTTCGGGACTATGTTTTTTTGAAAGCCCAATGTCTACCGAGTATATTCTGAAAGTCTGCACTTTGGCGGTTGGGGCTTTTAGGAATTATTGAGGTCAAAGTTCAGCAAGTGCACTTTTTCTATGAAAAAATAGAAGAGCTTGATTTGAAATGGTATATTCAATTTTCTTTTCATGAAAACTATCAGGAAATGGTTCTGAATGTATCACTAAATATTTTTCTGCTGGAAAATTTCATTTCAGAGTTACTTTATGACAATTTTGATAAAATCAAAGTACTGAAAGCACTGAAATCGGTTCGTATATATGAGATTAAACCATAGACAATAGACCATTCTATACCAAAGAATGATTTTTTCCTTATATTTTCCCATCAACTTAAACAATAATTTGCCTAAAGGTAATTTGCATCATTTGCCATTTGATTACTGTTGCATTCGTTGGTTTTAAAGCTAAGGTTATCTAGTGCATTTCAATGAAAATCATATATAAACGAAGATAAATTGAAAGGAAAGCTTACTTTTTGTAAAGTTTCTGCAAATAGAATACACAACTCTTACAACTCAAAATTATTGAAAGTATCAACTGTGGTAGCTTTGAGAGTAAATTGCATCTTCATAGATTTAATCAAAGAACTGAAATGACTGTATATCTTTGTATATATACATGTTCGAACATATGAAATACACTTTTCTACTCTTAAAAGTGGAGTATACCTTTTTCTTTCTTTTAAATATTGTGTTCCTTGTAAAAGTTAATGTTTCTGTCTGAACTGTGTTCACAGTAGTTGTGATTCTTGTTAGATAAGGTAAAGATATAGAAGCATTTATATTGTACTTATATTTATAATGAAAGTATAGACGAAATGGGACAAAAGCTACGTTTTGCATATTTTTGTTTGTATGAAGCATTTAATCACATTTTCTTATTACAACACTATTAAATTGTCACTTAGATATTGAGTTATTTAAGCTTTACAGAATAATAACTATTACTTTTATAGATCAAAGTACTGAAAGCACTGAATGTCAAAGATAATAAAGAGACAAAATTTCTGTCTCCAAGGAGCGTCAATTCCATATTTCTTTATTGTCTAACAACAGTTATCCCAATTGTGTGAGTCTAGAAGGAAGCCGTGGTGCCATGTTTTTTCTTGGATGTAAAATCTCCTTTCTCACCAACTCTCCGCCCATTAAGTGCACTTGATTATTTACATCATTCCAACTTTAATAGAAAAAGCTATGCCTCCCAATGGATATTTACATCGTTATATTTTCCAAACTTATGTCTGATGAAATGAATGCTATATTCTTTCTCAAAACTAGTTTTTGTACAAACATTTCATCAGAAAATTCATATTTTGTTTCTGCGTCCTAGGGCATATAGCCCATATTTTTGCAAGATGACGACCCTTTCCTGCAGATAAAAAGCTAGGGGCCTGGTTCATCCAGTAAATTGCAAATCAAGACAGCAATTCTATCATTATCATCAGTTTTCAAATATAAGCTTATATTAATATTTCATTCATATAGAAGTTGATGAAGATGATAATTACATCAGCTATGAAGTAATACCATTGATCTTATTAAAGAGCCAACAAACAATTATTTTAAAAAGTCACATACTTTCCTTAAAGTTAAAATGCTCAGAAAGTATTTTTATCAATAGCCATTTGAAAATTTTTGTTTACAATCCTCTTTAATATGCTTTGTGTGTGGACATAAACACTATTAGAAAAGAGTAGGGATAGTTAAAAATTTGCTTACATTGCACACCATACATCCCAATTTACTCTTCCAACTAACACAGATATGTTTATTTAATTTCTGAAATAAATTATCTTGTCAGATGAGCATAAACATTATCAGTTTGGTAAGTGTGAAAGAGATATATTTGAGGCTTTTCATTCATGCTAAACTTCTGTAGCGAATTCTTAAACTCTTCCTTTAAGATTTTTAGAATAGATGTATAATGTCCTAGTATATCATGACAAGAATTAGCTTTTCAATTATTATCCAAAATAGAATAAGGCCATGATAATCTGGGGCATGACTAACTCCAAATATAAATTGTGTGGCATTCACACACTCTCTTCTTGCCAGATTTTGAAAGCAAAATACTATTAAAGGGTATTTTAAAGAACGATAAAGCTTTCTCCTAGGATGCCCACCAACGACTTTGGAATTTAACATAAGTGTTTAGTTTCTGTTTCTTACCGTTTGTGTTAATATCATTAATATGTATATATATGGATCATACTGAGTACTATTTAGCAATAACTTTAATTTTGATGAAATTATCTTAAGATATGTTTCAATACTGTTGAAATTTTGCAACTGATTAAATAAAATCCTTGGTAAAATGGAATTCTAGTTTTTTACCTGCTTGACTCATTGTTCTCACAAAAGTGTGTTTTTTTTATATTTTCAAATCCTCATTGGTGTCCTTTTCTATCAAAATGTAAATGCTTAAGACAGGAGATCAAGACTCTTAATATTTTGATTAATCTTTGATTTCATTTCATCAGTAAATCTAATGCAATTTTAACGATATTGTAGGCTTAAGACTAAACATGAAGTTTTATGGAAACAAAGAGAAAATTTGGAAAAGAGAAGGTTACAGTAGCTCTGACTATATCTTTTCTCTAAGACCAAGGAAAATTCATTGACCATATTCCAATATCATTTTACTAACCACTCTTATAAACGAGTATGAGATGGCCATTAGTTTGAATTAGCCTTAAGTTATATCAACTGGTATTGTTTAAAGGTTATAATCTTAAGAGATTAAATGATTAACTATTATACATCCATTTATAAATCAATGTCGATGTAATGCCCATTTCATGTATGAAAACCAGTCATAAAATGCAAATTGTATTACGTAAATCTTATTTTATTTGTTTCACTAATTGATGTAAGACATTTTCATATAAGAAAAAAAGTTCTTTGGAAGAAGACTTTATTATCAAAACTTTCAGTACTTTGCTTTTTACTAAATGAATCTAAAAAGTGTACACAAATCAGTTGGAATTTGAATCATTTTTTAACTAGATTTAATCATGATGTTCAGAATAAAGAACAAACCACAGAATTGACATTACTGACAAAAGGATGAGACATGCAATTGGGGTAAGTCATCACAATGGCTTGCTTAAACCAGGATTTCTATTAACTATTGAGCAAGGCTGAACAAAAGAAACCTAACAAAATATATTTCCCCGCTTAATAGTGTTTTATCAGGTAATCAATGATTAGGAAATTTAAGTAAATTGAAAAGAAATTCCGGATTATAATGTAATTAACTTTGTGATCACAAAATGTCATATATTTGGTACTTCACTGCTTTGATTTCCGAAAAATAAGCCTGTTCTCTTCAAAAATGGCTTGAAACTTTTGGAATGTAAGTTACCTGTTAAATGAACTGAATCATGGCGTTCAGAATACTGTACAAACTAAAGAACACATATTAACGGCAAAAGAATGATTAATTATGAAATAAATGTTGTGAATTTATCACAATATCTCTCTTATACCATAATTTTGATCAATTATTGAGAGAAGTTTAGGTAAGCAAAACTAACATTGCACATTTGAAAGATCAAAATTATTCAATTGAATAACAATTATTAATAAATATGAATGAACTGGAAAATAAATTACTGTTTATTGAAAACCTTTAAAACCTTATTATCAAAACTTTTATGATAAAAAAGTCATATTTTTGTACTTTCAGTTCTTTGATTAGCTAAAATAAATAAATATGTTCTCAATCGCCTTCAACCTTTTTTGTTGCTGTGTATTTAATTGAATAATTACATTCTGAACATGATCATACCAAATTACTAGTATCTAATGACCATAAGTTTTACTTATATTTTAGTATAGTTATGACATTGGCATACTCAGGCTATTACAATATTCAAATATTGATCACATTTAAGGTAGTGGACCCGTAATTGTTCCGCAACGTTTCGGAAGTAATGAACTGGTGAATTTTCCATGAAGCAGAATCGAGAGGAATTAATCTAAGTTATAAGAACATGTTTCCCAATCGATGTAAATTAAATAGGTTTTAACCAAGTAATGAGCTTTAATAGTGTTGACAGAGGTTTCCTAATGATTTCATTAGGAAACCTCGGTCAATATTGCAAAAGATCATGATGTCCGAAATTTAGCGGAACTATTACGTGTCCACAACCTTAAGCAAGCAATATTGAAAAAAAAAAAAAACCCTCCAGCATATCTAGACCAATACAAGTATTGAAACAGAAAGCAGAAAAACCTTTTAAATCTTGTAGAAATCTATATAAGCAAACATTGTCGGTTTTCAGTACTTTCAGTGCTTTGACCTGCTAAGGATAAACCTGATAGGTGCTCAAATGCCTTCAAACTTTTTTATTTACCTATAAAAAACATCATATTCAAAATATAATGAACACCAATTAACAAGCATATGTTGACAATTGGTGAAATATGAATAATGGTATAGTTATAGTTTTGGCTGCTCAAGCCATCGCTTTAATCAGTTTTTGAACAAAATTCAAGCAAGAAATGTGTAATAAACTTAGTTTGTAGGCTTTATGGTGACCTCTAGTATGCTAAGGATAAAAGAAAATCATGTTTAAGGCAGAAAAAATCTTTTTAAATCTTATTACAACTTTTATAAGCATATAAAATTATCGTATTTCGGTACTTTCAGTGCTTTGATTTACCCAAAGCCTCTCTTAAAATCACACAAATGTATTTAATCATTGAAATAATGTTTGGGGTATTGAATGATGTTTAAAAAGACCCAAAGAAATTATTAAATCAACAAATTAAATATCAATTTCTGACTTGAGGTAAAGATTTTTGTTAGAGTGTACTTGGTGACCTTTGACCTCAATAATTCCTAAGAGCCCCAACCGCCAAGTTGCAGACTTTCAGAATATACTCAGTAGACATTGGGCTTTCAAAAAATCATAGTCCCGAAAATTCCCCCTGGGGGGGGGGGAGGTTTCACCCTACTGGCCCATAGCCTATAAGAAGAAAACATAATAAATAGTACCTAAAAGTCAGATTTTGCTATATAAATGAATCGCCTTGAGAAAGTCAAAAATTAGTTCAATTTTGATATTGTCAAACAACTGCCTCATACTATCAACTTTGAAATACCCGTCTCTTATTAAAGAAAAATCAATGCAATCAATAAAAATATGTTTGACAGTAAGAGGAGTGTTGCATGGAATGCACATTGGCATCTCTTCTCCTTTTAAAAGATGGGAGTGTGTAAGATAAGTATGGCCAATGCGTAGGCGAGTCAAAATCAGCTCTTCGCGACGGCTTGCCCTGTAACCAGGAATCCAATCGCCGAGGTCTGGTCGAACAGAGAATAACTTATTATTCTGGTTGGCTGGATCAGTCCAACAGTTCCTCCAGATATCATGAATAAAACTATGAATAAGGGGCTTAAAATCAGTAAAAGGTACTTCAAAGGGTAAAATTTCAAGTGATAATGAATCCTTGGCAGCTTTATTTGCCTCTTCATTACCACGAATACCAATATGGCTTGGAAGCCAACAGAAAACGAGATCAACATCATTAAGCTTAGCTATTTTATCAAGTAGCCTTACAATAAGGGGATTGTCAGTTTTTTCGTGCTCAATCGCTTGCATGCTTGACATAGAGTCAGTAAAAATGATATAGCGAGAGAGACGTTCTGCGATCATATGATCGAGTGCGAGATCAATGGCCTTAAGCTCGGCTGAAAAAATAGAAGAGTTATTGGGAAGGCGGAATTGATATTTTTCGCCATCTAAAATAGTGGCTGAAGCAACTTTTTCGCCATCTTTTGAACCGTCAGTGTATATTTCTTCATAAGATGTGTATTTTTCTTTGACTTCCAAGAATTTGGTTTTAAAAATAGATGGATCTGTTGTATCCTTTTTGCTTGAAGCAAGATCATAAAGAAACGTGGGACTTTTATATGTCCACAAAGGAACATCAGGAACAATATGTTCTGCCACGTCCTCTAGCTCAAAATCTAGAGAGCTTACATCGGCTTCACAGCGCAAACTAAAAGGAAGTATTGGGTTCTTTTTCTTTTCAAAAACCTCTCTATATTTAGGTTCAAAAACAACTTTATGAGTTGGATTATCGGGATTGGATTTAAGTTTTAAATAATATTGCATGGAAAGCTTTTTCCTGCGTAAATTTAAGGAAGGCTCATTTGCTTCTGTATAAACACTGTTAATTGGTGATGTTCTAAATGCACCCAACGCCAAGCGCAAACCCTGATTATGAATAGTATCAAGTTTACGAAGGTAAGAAGGGCGCGCAGAACCATAAACAACACAGCCATAGTCTAGCTTTGATCTAACAAGTGCCCTATATAGGCGCAATAGAACCTTTTTATCGGCTCCCCAATCCATACTGGATACAACACGTAAAAGGTTAAGTGCCTTTTGGCATTTATTTTTCAAATTGTCAATATGTGGAATAAACGAAAGCTTAGAGTCAAATAAAAGTCCTAAGAACTTAAATTCCTTGACAACTTCAATCGGTACTCCGTCCAACTTTAAATCTGGATCAAGGTGCATTTTCCTCGATTGGCAATAATGCATACATTTAGTTTTAGTCTTCGAAAACTTGAAGCCGTTTTCATTTGACCATTTTGAAAGATTGTTGCAATTGTCTTTCAATTGTATGCATATGTTTTGATCTGTAGCAGATACAAAAGTCGTCAACGTAGAGAAAACATTCCACACCAGGGCAAACGGTTTTAACGATGTTGTTTATTTTGACACTAAACAGTGTCACCGATAAAATACTCCCTTGGGGAACACCCATTTCTTGTTCATGGGGATCAGATAAAGTATCTCCAACACGGACTCTAAACTGACGTTCATCCAAAAAAGCGGAGATGAAAAAGGCAAGGCGACCTCGTATACCGAAATCATAGAGGTCGTTCATAATTCCATACTTCCAAGTGGTATCATAAGCACTTTCGAGATCAAAAAAGACAGAAACAACGTGTTCCTTCTTTATAAAGGCTTCTCGAATAAATGTCTCGAAGCGAACAAGATGATCAAGAGTGCTTCTCTGTTTACGAAAGCCACTTTGGACTTCCGTAATAAGGTGGTTCTTTTCAAGAAACCAAACAAGACGATCATTGACCATTCTTTCCATGGTTTTACAGATGCAACTAGTTAAAGCAATAGGGCGGTAATTTGAAGGGTTTGTGGAATCTTTACCTGGTTTAGGTATTGGAATAACGATGGCTTCCCGCCAAGAGGCTGGAATGCTTCCCGTCTTCCATACCTGATTATAAATCTGAAGTAAGCAATGAAGGGAACGAGATGGCAAACGTTTGAGGAATTGATAATGAATAGCATCTGATCCGACAGCAGTGTCGTGACACTTTTTTAAAGCTTTTTTCAATTCCTTAACGGAAAAGTCTCTATTATAGTGTTCCAGATTTCTGGAACTGAAATTAAGTTTAGACTTTTCTTTTTCACCTTGAAACTTCTGAAACGCAGGTGAATAATTAGTAGAGGAAGATTTCTTGGCAAACGTGTCTGCCAAGACATTAGCAATGTCATGTTTCGAAGAAACTGTATTATCGTCATCTGTTTTAAGATGACCGACATTAAGTGATGTATTCTTCCCACTAATTTTACGTATCATGTCCCAAGTCTTTTTGACAGATGATCTAGAATTTAATCTAGAGACATACTGTCTCCAAGACGAACGCTTACTTTGTTTAATTGTACGACGTGCTTTTGCACGTGCAATTTTAAATTTGTAAAGATTCTCCTTTGAAGGCCTTAAGGCAAATGCTCCAAGAGCACGTTTTCGCTCAGCTGTAGCCTTTTTGCAATCTTCATTAAACCATGGCTTATTTGGATTTTTTGGGTCAGGCGATGTTTGTGGAATAGCTTTTTCTGCAGCAGAATAAAGTAAAGATGTAAACAGTTCCGCAGAGTTTTCACATTCATCAAAGGCTTCTGGATTAATCGATTGTTCACATGTAGTTCTAAAAAGTTCCCAATTAGCCTTATGGAGTTTCCAACGTCTAGGGCGCTCCTGAACAGATGGTCCTAATTCGGAGATCTGAATAGGGAAATGGTCACTACCATGAAGGTCGGAAATAACTTTCCATGAAAAATCAGGAAAAACATCAGGACTGCAAATAGTCAAATCCAGTGAAGAATAATTTCCTGTTGCAGGATGAAGATAAGTTTTAGATTTATCATTCAATAAAACAAGATCATGCCTAGTTACAAAATCCTCAACAATACGACCTTTGTCGTCTGTATTGGAGCATCCCCATAACCTATGGTGAGAATTGAAATCTCCCATAAGTATAAAAGGTTGTGGTAGCTGGTCAACTAGATTATCAAGTTTCCTGCCATCAACAGGGGAACTTGGAGGAAGATAAACAGAGCACAGTGTAATTGTTTTATTTAGAGAGACACTGACAGCCACTGCTTGTAAAGAAGTATTTAAACTAACATGACGGTGAGGGATATTATTATTTACAATTATTCCAACACCGCCAGACGCTTTCTCGCGTTCTATAAAGTTAGTAAAATAGCAAGCATGATATTTTAGAGAAAACCTATCTGTGTCTTTGAGAAACGTTTCTTGTATACATACTGCAACTGGTTTTTGTTTGTTTACTAGAAGATTAAGTTCTTCGAAATTGGCCTTGATGCTGCGACAATTCCATTGTATTATGTTATTCGCCATTGCGGAGGTTAAAATTAAAATAATACCACTAATTAATGGAAGTAAGAATCTACCCATTATTTAACTCCTGTTAGGTTGATTCTGTTGGCACCTTGCCTTATTGCATCTGTGTGCTTTTGATTTGAAGGAGGGGGAGCGGCTACATCCATCTCCTCTTCCTCATCGTCAGATTCGCTTAATTCAGTGAATCGGTTGTCTGTCGAAACTGGAGGAGGAGAAACCTTGTCCAGATTTATTCGAAGCTTTCTCTGACTGACGGACTCTGAATTTGGTTTAGACTTTTCTTTCTGTGGTTTACTACTATTTTTGTTAATATTGACTTTATTTGGTTTCGAAACTGTGGTCTTCTGAGGTTGATTATTTTCGGAAGAAGCAGATTGTTTTTCATCAACTTTAACTGGTGATTCTTGTGAAGATGTTTCTTCAGATAATGCTTTCTGGATTTGTTCTTTCGCCTGAGGAAATAATTCAGTAATTACTTTCAAAAGGCGTTCACAAGTACCGCACTGTTCAGGTTTTTTTAATCCAGCAGAAACTTGTTTAGCTTTATTAGCATAACTATTTTCAGTTTCAGTGAAGTGTCTAGACTCCACGATACGTTTAGCCTCATAAAATGAAATAGATTGTCTGCATTTCACTTCAAGAATCTCTTTTTGTAAAATAAAGTTAGGGCATTGTCTAGAATTGGCAGCATGTCCTTGACCACAGTTAAAGCATTTAAGATCATTTTCACAGTCATCTTCGTCATGTTCGTAATTCGGTCCAGTAAAAGCACATTTTCTACAAACTTTCGACCTTGTGCAATTGCTCTCGTGATGTCCGAATCGCTGACAATTAAAGCAACGTAGCGGATTCGGGACATAAACATCAACCTTTACAATTTGAAATCCAACTTTCAATTCCTTTGGGAGTACTGGTTCATTAAATGTCAAAATGTAAGTGTTGGTCCTGATCATCTTTTCATCCCTTTTAAACTGGATTTGCCTAACCTCAGATACCCCTTGAGATCTTAGATTGTCTTTAATTTCACCAATTGTACATCTGGACAACTCTTTACAGCGTATAACACCCTTTGATTGATTGAATCTTTCATGGGCGTATACTGTAACTTTAATGTTGAAGAATTTTGTTATTTTAAGTAAGTTGTCAGCCTGTTGCTTCTTAGATACTTCAATTAGCAGTGTTTCATTTTTAAGAGATTTTACTGATTTAGGGGTACCAAGAATAGAGTTTATCTGTTTTTCAATAATAAAAGGGGACAATTCAGTTACTGGATTTTCTGGGTCTTCACTTTCAACAACAATGTATTTTGGAAATGAATGTGATCTTGGGGCTTCTTCTTCAGAGTCCGATGAGTATGCGCGCTTGGCTTTTTTTTGAGGTTGCCATAATAGTTGATTGACTTCATCGGCGATGCTCCAAACCACCCGCCATCGGAGTCCTACAAGGGTACACCTAACCTGGGGAATTCCATCTCAGGAGAGGTGCAGGGGATACATCGCCGATATACTCGAAGCAAAATGGCTAGATCAAGCAAAAATACGCTGATGAATATTTCAACCAAGCATGAAGTAGACATCAGACAGTAAAATTGTCGATCAAACACCATGTTTACCCGATTGGCCCATGAGCCACCGCCTTCTAAGGCGTAAGTGAAAACGTCATTTAATGAAAACGGTGGTTTAGGGAAAAACAGTAAAAGACATGTCTTATGATAAAAACGCCCTAGGGCAAGGCATGACCAGCCGATTGATCGGGTCGGGCCCGCCCGACCTCCCGTTTATCCCAACTCAGGGCCAAAGTGGTGTGTTGCAAAAACAGGGCCTAGCCAATCCCTGAGTTCACTCAACCACCAGGATCCCGTCATCAGGCATTACGGGTCGCAGCCCATGGCAAACAGGCAGGTCCATTTGTTTGGGGTCATACCATGTACTACATGGACAGCAGCCGACTATTTCTATCCCCCCGCCCAGCTGGGGGCCAACGTCAGTTTAGAGTCCGTGTTGGTGATACTTAATCTGATCCTCATGAACAAGAAAAAGGTGTCCGCCAGGAAAGTATTTTATCGATGACACTGTTTAGTGTCAAAATAAACAACATCGGAAAAACCGTTTGCCCTGGTGTGGAATGTTTTCTTTATCTTGGTGACTTCTGCATCTGTTATAGATCAAAACACATGTTACCAATTGAAAGACAGATGCAGCAAGTTTTAAAAAATCTTTCAAAATGGTTCAATGGAACGGCTTCAAATTTTCAAAGACAAAACAAAATGTATGCATTTTTGTCAATCAAGGAAAATGCACTCCGATTCAGAATTAAAGTTGGACGGAGTGCCGATTGAAGTTGTTAAGGAATTTAAGTTCTTAGGACTCCTTTTTGATTCTAAACTGTCATTTATTCCACATATTGACAATTTCAAAAATAAATGCCAAAAGGCACTTAATCTTTTACGTGTTGTTTACAGTATGAATTGGGGAGGCGATAAAAAAGTTTCTATTGCGCCTTTATAGGGCACTTGTTAGATCAGAGCTAGACTATGGCTGTGTTGGTTATGGTTCTGCACGCCCTTCATACCTTCGCAATCTTGATACTGTTAATAATCAAGGATTGTGTTTGGCGTTGGGCGCATTTAGAACGTCACCAGTTAACAGTCTTTATACAGAAGCAAATGATCCCTCCTTAAATTTACGAAGGAAGATTCTTTCAAAACTTAAATTCAATTCCAATAATCCTACTTAAAATTTGTGTTTGATCCAAAATATAGAGAGGACTTTGAAAAGAAAAATAACCCTATACTTCCCTTCAGTCTGCGTTGTGAGGCTGATGTAAATTCTCTAGACTTTGATCTAGAGGACGTGACAGAACATATTGTTCCTGATGTTCCTTTGTGGACATATTAAAGCCCCACGTTTCTTTATGATTATACTTCCAGCAAAAAGGATACAACAGATCCAACTATTTCAGAACCTAGTTTGGAAAGTCAATTTTGTTTGAATGGGTTTTACGCCGCTTTCAACAATTTCGCAGTTATATCGCGGCGACCGGATCATCTAACAATGGATTCCTGGTATTTCTTTCACCTGTACTACCATAACATCCTTTCCTAGCCTCAAACTGCTATCTCACATAGGTTTACGATTATCTACCCATCGATGAGAGACAAACGTCGAAAACGATATTTGCCGCCAACGGGTATCGAACCCACGACTTCCAGATTAGAAGTCTTATGCCTAACTAATTGCGCTATGGTGGCGGCTTTGGGAATAAAAATTTACAATTTACGAAGAGATATACAGAGACGGTTCAAAAGATGGCGAAAAAAATGCTTAAGCCACAGTTTTAGATGGCGAAAAATATCAATTCCGCCTTCCTAATAACTCTCCCATTTTTTCAGCCGAGCTTAAGGCCATTGATCTCGCACTCGATCATATGATCGCAGAACGTTTCTCTCGCTATATCATTTATACGGACTCTATGTCAAGCATGCAAGCGATTGAGCAAGAGAAAACTAACAACCCCCTTATCGTAAGAGTACTCGATAAAAAAGCGCAGCTAAATGATGTTGATCTCGTTTTCTGCTGGCTTCCAAGCCATATTGGTATTCGTGGTAATGAGGAGGCAGATAAAGCTACCAAGGAGGCATTATCACTTGGAATTTTACCATTTGGAGTACCTTTCACTGATTTTACACCCCTTACTCATAGTTTTTCATGATATCTGGAGTAACTATTGGACTGATACAGCCAACCAGTATAATAAATTATTTTCTGTTCGATAGAACCTCGGCGATTGGTTACCTGGTTACAGGTCAAACCGTCGCGAAGAGCTTATTTTGACTCGGTTACGCATTGGCCATACTCACTTAACGCACTCCTACCTTTTAAAAGGAGAAGAGATGCCAATGTGCATTCCATGTAACGCTCCATTAACTATCAAACATATTTTTATAGATTGTATTGATTTTTCTTTTATCAGGTACAAATATTTTAAAGTTGACAGTATGGGGCAGCTGTTTGACCGTGTCAAACTAGAACTTATTTTTGATGTTTTAAAGGCAATTCATTCATATAGTAAAAAACCTTATTTTAGTTTCTATTAATTGTTTTTTCTTCTTAAGTTTTGAAAAAAGTTATACTAAATTTTACCGTTTTCAATAGCTTTTTTGCTATCATTTCTTTTAATTTTGAAAATTTCCTTTCGGATTTGTATATGTATACATTGAGATTATTTTTGTTCACTTATATTTCAACGAATGCAATGAATGCTCATTTTTGTGAATTTTCCGGTCGGGTGGACTTGCACACGGGCCGTTCTCCTGATCTGAGGGGAGTCCATGTGCTTTCGTGCTCACGTCGGAATATTCTAGTTTAATACAGCAGTGTTTGCGCCCAACATGACCTTTCTTGTTTACGGACCATAAAAAAACATTCCTTCATTCATTACTAAGGATGTGTTACGATCTTTTTTCATCTACAGAACACAAAGTGAAGACTCTGGCCAAATTGTGTAAATGTACAGGCCGAAAAGACTCTTCTTATTTTGGCCTCATGAACTTGTTGGAAATTATATGCACAGGCTCAACTGTCAATCTTTTAGCTTTACTTGCCGAATGCTATAAAACCAATGACAATGGCAAAGTTTCCATTTCTTTATGTTTTGTATTATGACCTTAGTCGCGGTAGTGAAAATACTCCGCTGGATATCCGGTGTCATGGCGGCATAATTAATCACGTTTTCTTGAACCTCTGTAAAATCAGTTATGCGAGGATAGATATTCGGATGCAATTCGATTTCAATCGAGAGTTGGTATGACAATTTTCTACTAAAAGACTATACGTATATGAAGTAGAGAACTTTTAAAATCAGTAATTTGACATTTTCGCTTCAATATACAGATTCGCCCAAGTGTGAAACCGGTTTGATAGGTTTTACATTATAAACGAATTTCACTGATCATAATTTGAGAAGTGTCATGACAAGTACTGAAATAGGAACGCCAGTAAATACAGATTCGAACAAAAGACAACTCACATCACCTTTTGATTAAAAAAACAGCGTGTATCATCTTTGTCTTCCGAAGCGTTAGACATGACAGTCGATTCTGAAAAAAAAAACTGTCAAGTCAGACTTCATGACGAGGATCTTATCAGAATAAGTGATCTTCTGTGCGATACCTTTGGAACCCAATTAAAGGTGATTGTAAAGGATAGCGTAACAAACGCCGTTGAAAGTTACAACAATAGACTAACAGTCCTAGAAACTGAATACGCCGATCTTAAAGCCCGTGTGTCCCTTACCGAGGCTGAATCCAGTCGAGTAAATGACCGTCAATGATAAATCCAACAAAGACAGTCGACGTAACTGTCTCCGGATATCTGGAATACCGGAGCTCGAGTCAGAATCGACCGATGAAATTGTCCTGACAATGACCGATGCAATTGGAGCGGAGCTAACTATTGATGACATCGATAGGTCCCATCGGCTTGGAAACCCTAAACGAAAGAGCACTACCACATCGGACGGTAACCCTAAACGAAGGAGCATCAATATTAAGTTCCTACCTACCGTGCCAGAAATAAACTGTTCAACCTAAAAACGTCAGGGTATTAAGGCGTCCACGTAAATGAAGACCTAACAAAATCTCGTCACATCTGTTCTACCAGGCGTAAACTACTAAAGGGCGACCAGGTCATGGGCGTATGGACATCCGCTGGAGTCATTTTGATGAAAGCAATGAAAATCGTGTCATTTGAGACGAATAATCTAAGATTTTAAATGGCTTTATTCTCAAGAAAGGAATAGCTACGTAATATCGCTATTTACAGTTGGTGTGCAGTATACGGTGAACTGCAAGTAAACTATATGGCTGAGTTCACATAGAAGTATACGATATTCTGTATTTGCTGTACGCTATACAAGGCACGGCGGTTCACATAGACAGCACGTGGATTCAATGCGTTCCTTTCGTGAGAATGTAAAATATGTATTCTTCCTCAGCAGAAGATTTGGCTTTACTTTTACTAGCCGAAGTAGAGGCGAAAACGCCTAAGAAAAGAGAAACCATTCGGTGCGACAGCATTTTGAACTGTGGCCAGTGTTGGGTGAATTCCACAAAACTTTCCAAAACCTAAGTGTTCTTTAATTGCATGCGCATGTCATATCAAAGTGACAAGGGTTTGAGAGACCCAATATTACCTAACATCCTCCCCATAGGATCGAACTGGAGGCAGCCAATATCAGGAGAAGACATGCTTGTTCTGACAATCATGCGAGTGAAGCAAATGCAGAAAAACAATTGAACCAGGATAAAGTATGTAGTACCATCGTGTAATTGACAAATCGATGAAAACAATTCGAAATCAATCACTCGCCCCTTTATTTGTTTAAAAAAGGAAACAATTCAAGACCCTTCGAAATCATTACAAAAACGCCGCGAGACTTCATTCAAAACGCTAGTGACTTCATTCAAATCGATCAAACCATTCCAAGATTTTACTGGCTCTCGTGGATATTTTTAGTCTGATTGGTCAGTGATAAAAAAATCAATCAAAGAACATTTCGTTGACTTTTGTTAAAGGGAGTTAATCCAATATCCCTTATTGCTTCTATGCTATCATTCAAAACTCATATCCCATTCATTCAATTTTTTTCAAAACCATACCAATATCAATTTTCAGATGGTTTTAACGGTAAAATGTGTATGAAATATATACTTCTACCTTAATATCTTACTATAATGTAGAATTACAAATGGCTATGATCCTAAATGAATTGGATCCTGACACTCAGTTTGTGAAAAAATGTGAAACTCAGCAATATAAAGTAGCATTATGTACATACAAGGTAAATATAAAAGTTTATATACTTTACATATTTCACATTAGGAAAGACCTCGATCTTAGCTGATGTAATTGAAGTTGGTATCAAGAAAAAGGTAAAGTCACAAGCAAACCACACGTAAAATAATGAGACTGTTATCACTTTCTATTCAAAAGCTATATTGAATGATATCACAGTGACTTTGAATTTTGGTATTGAGTTTAAATTACTGGAATTCCGGTCTTGTCAAAAGCATTGCACATGTGAAAAGTTGAAACTCTTTGATCACAAATCAATCAAATGCTATGAACAATGAAAAAAATGGTGAGGGGAAGGGGGAGGGGAAAACAGACAAACGGACTAACAGACTGGGCAAAAATCATATGGCCCATCTTTCGGAGGCATATAACTACACATAAGCACAGACGTACAGAAAAGCAAAGAACGAACGCATTTACTGGCGGACGGAAGGAGAGCATAAGGACAGAATGTCCCTTTTAGAATTTAGTTGGGTGGGTTATAAATATATCGTTCATATATAAAAATCATTTACTTTTCAATCCGAACACCAAATATCCCCTGACAATCTAAATTAAGACAAGCAAAACAAGTTACCTAACGCTGAACTCTGAACGAAAATCGAACACGTACGATTACTGCTATTCTATACTATACTCAAAAATACGATACTACACGATCTGTTCGAATAGTACCATCTTATGTGACCCGGTAAAGGGAAATCATAGTGTTTGATCTCAGCTATTCGCGTGCCTTCAGAAACGTGCACCGTTTACTCGAATAGTCTACTTTTATGTGGACTCAGCCTATAGGTGTATTTTTAAAACTGAGCTCTGACGTAGGCGCTGAGTCCATTACCATGGGTAAATTATAATTAACACTCAAAACATCATAAAAAGAAATCTCATAAACGTTAAAATTCAAAGAAATACTATCAATAGAACTTAAAATTATATTTTGCTAAATAAATGAATTGCCTTTAAAAATTCAAAAATAAGTTCGACTTTGACCGAATCAAATAGCTCCCTCATACTGTCTACTTTAAAATATCTATCTCTGGTAAAAGAAAAATCAATACAGTCTATAAAAATATGATTGACAGTAAGAGGAGCATTGCATGGAATGCACATTGGCATATCTTCCCCCTTCAAAAGAAATGAATGAGTTATGTAGGTATGCCCAATTCGTAGGCGAGTCAAAATTATTTCTTCTCGACGGTTTGATCTATAACCTGGTAACCAATCACCTAAATCTTGTTTAATAGAAAATAATTTGTTATGTTGGTTAGCAGGATCATTCCAACAATTTTTCCAAATATTCAGGATAAAAACATTTATTAAAGGTTTAAAATCGCTAAAAGGTACTTCAAAGGGTAAAATTTCGAGTGATAATGCATCTTTGGCAGCTCTATCTGCCTCCTCATTACCACGAATTCCAATATGGCTTGGAAGCCAGCAGAAAACGAGATCAACATCATTAAGTTTAGCTATTTTATCAAGAAGCCTTACTATAAGGGGATTGTCAGTTTTCTCGTGCTCAACCGCTTGCATACTTGACAGAGAGTCAGTGTAAATAATATAACGAGAGAATCGTTCTGCGATTATATGATCAAGTGCGAGATCAATGGCCTTAAGCTCGGCTGAAAAAATAGAAGAGTTATTAGGAAGGCGGAATTGATATTTTTCGCCATCCAAAATAGTTGCTGAAGCAACTTTTCCGCCATCTTTTGACCCGTCAGTGTATATCTCTTCATATGAAGTGTATTTTTCTTTGACTTCCAAGAACTTTGTTTTAAAAATAGTAGGATCTGTTGTTTCTTTTTTTGCTTGAAGCAAGATCATAAAGAAACGTGGGACTTTTATATGTCCACAAAGGAACATCAGGAACAATATGTTCTGCCACGTCCTCTAGATCAAAATCTAGAGAGTTAACATCTGCTTCACAGCGCAAACTAAAGGGAAGTATGGGGTTCTGTTTCTTTTCAAAATCCTCTCTATATTTTGGTTCAAAAACAACTTTATAAGTCGGATTGTCTGGATTTGATTTTAGCTTTAAATAATACTGCAAGGAAAGCTTTTTCCTGCGTAAATTTAAAGAAGGCTCATTTGCTTCTGTATACAGACTGCTAACTGGTGATGTTCTAAATGCGCCCAATGCCAAGCGCAATCCCTGATTATGAATAGTATCAAGTTTGCGAAGGTATGAAGGGCGCACAGCCATAGTCTAGCTTTGATCTTACTAGTGCCCTATAAAGGCGCAATAGAACCTTTTTATCGGCTCCCCAATCCATACTGGATACAACACTTAAAAGATTAAGTGCCTTTTGGCATTTATTTTTCAAATTATCAATATGAGGGATAAACGAAAGCTTAGAGTCAAATAAAAGTCCTAAGAATTTAAATTCTTTGACAACTTCAATCGGTACCCCGTCCAACTTTAAATCTGGATCAAGATGCAATTTTCTCGATTGACAAAAATGCATACATTTAGTTTTTGTCTTTGAAAACTTGAAACCGTTTTCATTGGACCATTTTGAAAGATTGTTCAAGACTTGTTGCAATTGTCTTTCAATTGTATGCATGTGCTTGGATCTGTAGCAGATACAAAAGTCGTCAACGTAGAGAAAACATTCCACACCAGGACAAACGGTTTTAACAATGTTGTTTATTTTGACACTGAATAGTGTCACCGATAAAATACTTCCCTGGGGAACACCCATTTCCTGTTCATGGGGATCGGATAAAGTATCTCCAACACGGACTCTAAACTGACGTTCATCCAAAAAAGCTGAGATGAAAAAGGCAAGGCGACCTCGAATACCGAAATCATAGAGGTCGTTCATAATTCCATACTTCCAAGTGGTATCATAAGCACTTTCAAGATAGAAAAAGACAGAAACAACGTGTTCCTTCCTTATAAAGGCTTCTCGAATAAATGTCTCGAAGCGAACAAGATGATCAAGAGTACTTCTCTGTTTACGAAAGCCACTTTGGACTTGCGTAATAAGGTGGTTCTTTTCAAGAAACCAAACAAGACGATCATTAACCATTCTTTCCATGGTTTTGCAGATGCAACTAGTTAAAGCAATTGGGCGGTAATTTGAAGGGTTTGTGGAATCTTTACCTGGTTTAGGTATTGGAATAACGATAGCTTCCCGCCAAGAGGCTGGAATGCTTCCCGTCTTCCATACCTGATTATAAATTTGAAGTAAGCAATGGAGGGAACGAGATGGCAAACGTTTGAGGAATTGATAATGAATAGCATCTGATCCGACAGCAGTGTCGTGACACTTTTTTAAAGCCTCCTTCAATTCCTTAACGGAAAAGTCTCTATTATAGTGTTCCAGATTTCTGGAACTAAAATTAAGTTTGGACTTTTCTTTTTCACTTTGAAACTTTTGAAACGTAGGTGAATAATTAGTAGAGGAAGATTTTTTGGCAAACGTGTCTGCAAGGACATTGGCTATATCATGTTTCGAAGTAACTGTTTTATCTTCATCTGTTTGAAGATGGCCAATATTTAGTGATGTATTCTTCCCACTAATTTTACGTACCATGTCCCAAGTCTTTTTGACAGATGATCTAGAATTTAATCTAGAGACATACTGTCTCCAAGACGAACGCTTACTTTGTTTTATAGTGCGACGTGCTTTTGCACGTGCAATTTTAAATTTGTAAAGATTTTCCTTTGAAGGCCTTAAGCCAAACGCTCTAAGAGCACGTTTCCTCTCGGCTATAACCTTTTGGCAATCATCATTGTACCATGGCTTGTTTGGATTCTTTGGGTCAGGCGATGTTTGTGGAATACTTTTTTCTGCAGCAGAATAAAGTAAAGATGTAAACAAGTCTGCAGAGCTATCACAGTCATCAAAGGCTTCTGGATTCATTGACTGTTCGCAGGTGGTTTTAAAAAGCTCCCAATTAGCCTTATGGAGTTTCCAACGCCTAGGGCGCTCCTGAACAGATAGTCCTAATTCGGAGATCTGAATAGGGAAATGGTCACTACCATGAAGGTCAGAAACTACTTTCCATGAAAAATCAGGAAAAATATCAGGACTGCAAATAGTCAAATCCAATGAAGAATAATGTCCAGTTGCAGGATGAAGATAAGTTTTAGATTTATCATTCAGTAAAACAAGATCATGCCTTGCTACAAAATCCTCAACAGTACGACCCTTGTCGTCTGTATTGGAGCACCCCCATAACTTATGGTGAGAATTGAAATCCCCCATAAGCATAAAAGGTTTAGGTAGCTGATCGACGAGATGATCAAGTTTTCTGCCATCAACAGGGGAACTTGGAGGAAGATAAACAGAGCACAGAGTAATTGTTTTATTTAAAGAGATACTTACAGCCACTGCTTGCAAAGAAGTATTTAATGCAACATGACGATGAGGAATATTGTTATTCACAATGATTCCCGCACCACCAGATGCTTTCTCACGTTCTGTGTAATTACTCAAGTAGCAAGAATGATATTTGAAGGAAAACTTGTCTGTATCTTTTAGAAACGTTTCTTGTAAACATACTGCAACTGGTTTTTGTTTTGATACTAGAAGATTAAGTTATTCAAAATTGGCCTTGATGCTGCGACAATTCCATTGAACTATATTATTCGCCATTATGGATGTTACTGTAAAGATAAGACCACTTATTAATGGAAGTAAGAAATTACCCATTATTTAATACCTGTTAAATTAATTCTATTCGCACCTTGCCTAATCACATCAGATTGTTTTAGATTTGAAGGCGGTGGGTTTGAAGGAGGAGGAGCGGGTGCATCCATCTCCTCCTCGTTGTCTGATCCGCTTAATTCAGCATATCGATTGCCTGTCGAAACTGGAGGAGGCACCTTCTCCACTTCCATCGAGGCAACATCTGCCTTCTCTAATTAAAGGCGAATCTTTCTCTGACGAGCAGTCTCTGGTTTAACAACATTATTACTAATAGCTTTTGAAGCATTATTACCATGAGCTGAAGTGACTTTTGACGGTCGGTCAGCTGTTGAGTTACTTGATACAGAAGAAGTTTTTTCATCAGCTCTATTTGAAGTTTCTTGCAACGAAATTTCTCCAGCCAGTGCCTTATTTATTTGTTCTTTGGCCTGAGGAAATAAGTCAGTAATTACTTTGAGGAGACGTTCGCATGTACTACAATGGTCAGGTTTACTTTTTTCGGCTGCAGGTGCCTTAGCTTTATTTGCATATGTACCCTCTGTTCCATTGGGATTCAAAGCAGCTTGTCTCGATTCTACGATCTTTCTGGCTTCGTAAAATGATACAGACTGTCTGCACTTGACTTCGAGAATCTCTTTTTGAATTATAAATTTGGGGCATTGTCTGGAGTTAGCTGCATGTGCTTGTCCACAATTGAAACATTTCAGATCATTTTCACAATTATCTTCATAGTGTTCATCTTCCGGCCCAGTATAACTGCATTTTCTGCAAACTTTAACACTTGTGCATCTATCTTCATGATGGCCAAACCTTTGACAGTTAAAGCATCTGAGCGGGTTTGGAACAAAGACGTCAACTTTAACTATTTGATATCCGATTCTAATATCTGGAGGTAGTGTCGGGTCGTCAAAAGTGAGAATGTACGTATTTGTTTTGATTGATTTTCCATCCCTTTTGAATTCTATACGTTTAACTTCTGTCACTCCTTGATTTCTTAGATTTTCTTTGATTTCATGAATTGTGCATTTAGAAAGATCTTTGCATATTATAACTCCCTTACATGTATTTAGCCTTTCATGGGGATACGCTTTGACTTTAATATTGAAGAACATTCTAATTTTTAATAGATTTTCTGATTGTTTTTTCTTGCATACTTCAACTAGCAGAGTTTCATTTCTGAGAGATTTAACCGATTTTGGAGTTCCAAGGATAGCTTGTATCTGCTTCTCAATGATAAAGGGAGACAATTCCGTAATTGGGTTTTCTGGGTCGATACTCTCAACCACGATGAACTTTGAAAATGACTGTGAAAATTGTGGTTCGTCTTCAGAGTCTGACAAATAGCGCTTGGTTTTTTTGTTGGTTGCCATAATAGTTGATTGAATTCATCGGCGATGCTCCAAACCACCCGCACTCGGAGTCCTACAAGGGGACACCTAACCTGGGGAATTCCATCTCAGGAGAGGTGCCGGGGATACATCGCCGATATACTCGTGCAAAATGGCTAGATCAAGCAAAATTACGCCGATGAATATTTCAACCAAGCATGAAGTAGACACCAGACAGTAAAATTGTCGATCAAACACCAAATTTACCCGATTGGCCCATGAGCCACCGCCTTCTAAGGCGTAAGTGAAAACGTCATTTATTGAAAACGGTGGTCTACGGAAAACACTTAAAAGACAAGTCTTTTGATAAAAACGCCCTAGGGCAAGGCATGACCAGCCGATTGATCGGGTCGGGCCCGCCCGACCTCCCGTTTATCCCAACTCGGGGCCAAAGTGGTGTGTTGCAAACACAGGGGCTAGCCAATCCCTGAGGTCACTCAACACCTACCATTCAAAGGTTATGACCAAGAGTAATTTTTCAAAAGATTGTTGACCTTAAAAAATGACCTTGACATTGACTGATGACCTTGAACTTGGTATCTATAGAAAGGTCTTGTCCCAAGTAATGATTTTATTTAATATGAAGGCTCCTTGACTTACCATTCAAGAGTTATGACCAAGGTTATTTTCAACGAAATTTGACCTTGAAAAATGATCTTGACCTTGACTGATGACCTTGAACCTTGTACCTACAGAAAGGTCTTGTCCCAAGCAATGAACATGTGAAATATGAAGATTCTATGATTTACCATTCAAAAGTTATGACCAAGGTTAAAGTTTGTCAGGCCAACGACAACGCGAACAACGCCCAGGTGATCATAATACCTCGGGTTTTTTTCGAAAAAAAGCCGAGGTAAAATGGAGATCCTTCTCAATCTTGTAATTATCGCCCAATTTCTTTGTTAAGTTGTCTGCGTAAATTTTTCGAATGATGTATTCGTAAATGTGACCCGTCACGGGAAAAAGGACCATCCGGAAATTGTATAAAATGATTTATTGAAAAAGAGATTTGGTCCAACATAGGTCAACCAGAAGTCATATTTCAAACATTCTTTCATGTGAAAGGTAGATTGATCATTTTTCCCATGGAAAATAGTTTAATCACACCATATCAATCAGTATTCATCAAAAGCGACAGTTAACCAGTTAGCCTACATAGGACGATTGAGCAAAAAACCTGGCCACTAGAGTGTCTACAAGGATTTTCTAAGATTTGACCCTGTGACCTCATGTTTGACCCCGCCTGACCAAATTTCAAATTTTTCCAAGATTTTATCGAGATAATCAACCTGACCAATTTTCATGATGTTTGAGCAAAAAATATGGCTGCTGGTGTGTCTAAAAGGTTTCTCTATGATTTGACCCCGTAACATCATTTTTGACCCAACTTGATCCAATTTCGAACTTGATTGAGATTTTGTCAAGATTATCATTCTGACCAATTATCAGGATGAGTGGGCAAAAGACATGGCTTCTAGAGTGTCTTCAAGGTAAATGTGGACGACGGGCGACTGACGACGAACATCATGCGACCACAAAAGCTCACAAAGGTGAGCTTAAGGTAGCAATGGACAGCGGCCTCCCGACTCTATAAACCGGAAGTGGGTTTTCGTTTATTTTACGGCTGTTTTTGCATGTTGTTTAAAAAGACCAGTTTTCGTAAGACTCTACTTATGGAAATAACGTAGAAAAATGCTGGTAAAACTTCATAATTTAGCTTCTTTTCAACATTTGATATTGATTGAATGACTGGATCATTAAATTTAACAATAAAAATGCGTTAAAACTGTCATTCGATTAGGAGGAGTCACTGTAAAATAACGAAAAACTTTCTCACTTGCATGGAAAGGTGTGCTGATTTTTTTTACGAAATAAAGGGAAAGTATGGGTTACAAACATATCGGAAAATAAGAAAAAATCATTGGGTAATTTCTTCAAAAAATAGGTTTTTGTGGCATTTTTTACCAGTAAAATTACACAAATTAGTGCATTTTTAACTTTTGAAGTAAAATTGTGCAAATGCAATTGATCAAAGAGAAATTGTCTTGTAAAAAGCCATTGTGTACATGTAAAAGGTCTTTTAAAATGTATGTGTTTTATAGCTATAACCTACTACAGAGTTCATGCTAGACGTAAAACGAATATAACCGTTTTACTGAAAAATGGCCTATACCACTCAAGGGCAAATAACTCTAGCATGAAAACGAGCGCGGAAAGGTACCTTCAAATTTTGATATAATGACTACACAATGTTAATCTACAACATAATTATGTGATCAAGAAAAAAATTCATTGGGCGGAAAAAAATGACGCCATGTGTCCATTGCTACCTTAAATTAATGAAGCTGTCCATCCAACCCTGTACATGAACACAGACTCCTATTGAATCTGTCTATACACACACACACATCTAGGTCTAACATTCTCTAACGACGCAAATTGGTCGCCTTATCTTTGATTAAAGGAAAAACGGGACATAGAATAGGTGTGATGAGAACCCTAATTTTTTTATTAAACCGTTATAGTCTTGAACGTATGTATTTCTCTTTTATTCGACCACTTATGGAATATGCTGATGTAGTTTTGGATGACATCAGCGAAGCTCTCAAGCATGATCTCGGAAGCTGTACAAAACGAGGCTGCCAGAATTGTAACAGGCGCACTGAATACTGTGACCAACAAAAACTTCTCTTTGAACTCAAATTGGAAACCCTAGCCGATAGAAGAAAGAAACACCGACTTATCTTGTTTTACAAAATGATGAACGGGCTTTCTCCTCCAAAACTTACAAGACTTGTTCAGCAAAACGACGATATAGGGTGTAGTCTAACTATCAATACAAACACAAATATATACAAAACTACTTTCTTGTAAAGTACAGTTCAAGACTGGAATTCGTTACCCTTAAGTACAATAAAAACCCCATCGGTCGAACGGTTTAAGTCGCGCCTTAAAACAAATCGCGAAAAACCGTCTCGAATTTTCGACTTTGGCACTAGTAAAGGTCAAATCCTGCCCACAAGATTGCGACTTGGATGTAGCTCCCTTAATTTTGACTTTTATAGGAGAAAATCAGTTGAAAATTCTCTAAGCCATTGTGGCAAGATTGAAACAGTTGATTACTCATAATTCATTTTCATCAAATTCGTCTTAATACTTTATCCAACATCCATTGTCCATTAAATTCAGATAATTTATTATTTGGTCATGACCATCTACCACTAGATGAAAACAAACGTCTATTTGTTGATGTCCATCGATTCATTATATCTACAAAAAAGTTTTCTTCTTAACAATACGGTATATTCATTCTAGCCTCCGAAGCATATTGGGTCACCAGTACACGGACCACAGTCGA